>CM060375.1:3220000-3719188 GCA_030545235.1 Helianthus tuberosus
TAAAATTAAACTAAATGCAATGAAAGTAAAATTCAAGAGTTGGTTTGATTGATTTGATTTTTAAAACTAAGATTACTATTCTAATTGCAAAATGAAAGTGTTGGTTTGTAATCAATTTAGAGACAAATGACCATCTTTAGTTTCCGGTTTGCTTTGACATTTATGCTATCATTCCACTAGAAATAACTACATAGACATAGTTCATGTGTGATTAATTGCAGTGATGAAAGGGAACTAAGTACTCAGATTCCTAGAACGTGAGGTTGTTACCCGATGATCAATTAACCCTTACCCAAGTCTAATTCTACCCATGATATCTCGATTGCCAACGGCACCAAGAACGTATGATTTCAAACTAGATTCGCATAAGAATCAACAATTTACTAACAATCAATCACACACCATAAAAAATAAATCATAAAGATGAAGTTTGATATTCTAGAAATAAGGAATCAAAGCATAAAGTCTAATACAAACCTTCAACCAAAGATAGTCATCAAGAGTTTAGCCACTCATGGCCCGAATAAACATCATCAACAAAGTCTTAATGTTCATGTGAATCAAAAACACCAACAAATTGTTTAGAGATTGTTTTGAACCAAGAACAAGTGCCCAAAATCGCCCTAGAACAGCTCCAAAATGGTTGGGAATGATTGGATGATGAAAAGACACCATAAACAACCTTAAATGAGGGAGTTACAAGTTTCGCGTCAGTCTCCACCGTAAGCTACGGTGGCCACCGTAGCTTACGGTGGCTTGAAATGGCCTACGGTGGGTTAAAATTGGCTTACGGTGACAATTTTTGTCAGTCGGCGCCGTAAGCTACGGCCCTTGCCGTGGGCCGTAGCTTACGGCAGGCTTCAACCTGAAAACTTGTTTTCAGCATAACTTTTTCGTTTCAACTCTGTTTTCGCCAACGTTCTCGTAATTTCATCCTCTATCATGTGATATTCTTAGTTCTTCCATTCCAAAATTTTATTATTTTCATTTATTCTCCCTCGTTCAATCTCCAATCCAGTCGCGTCTATTCGAAGCTTTATTTCCCCACTTTTAGGCCCCAAGTGTACCTAAAACACAAGCAACCGTAGTTATCTAATTCAAGATAATTACACGGATAAATGTAGGATTAAATTATACTTTATAACCATTAAGGGTCGTCCTACGGACTACCCGTCAGTGTGTTGAATTTGGGTTTTAAAAAATCTTGAATTGCAGGGGTGGAGGTTACAGTTGTGGTGATTTGGGTTACATTTATGGTTTTAATTTTGATAATTATGGGGGAATCTGGAACAAAATCCATGATTTTTTTTAGTAATGAATCAAATTTGTGAGTTGATGGTGGTGGTGGTGAGAAAGGGGAAGGAGGTGGTGGTGGTGGTGGTGGTGGAGTTGATGAATCTGGGAATGTTTGTAAATATTGGAATGAAGAATGAACTGATTATGATGAACTTGATGTAATGGATTTGTAAATATTGGTAATGAATTTGGTGGATTCTTTATTTTTTATATAATTTTAATAAGATAGGGGCAAAAAAGACTTTTTCACACATTATTAACAGTCAAACAAACGTTGACTTGACAGAGTTGGGTGTCAGGGGGTAAGATTGCAGCATTTCGCATTTATTGGGGGGGATAGACAGCAAAAATTTCATGGTAGGGGGTAAGGATGACAATGAGCTATATCTTAAAAGGGTAAAATTGCAGTTTACTCAAAATAAAACTACCATAAATACTAAATATTCCACATAAAGTAAACTAAAATTTAGCATACTCCACCTTTTTAATTATGACAGGATTAGTCCCAACAATGATTTCATATTACACGTTTGATTTGTATTTTAATTAATGACAAAATATCTATGTTTTTGTATAAAATCAACCAAAATAGTCATAATTCAACATTTTCTACAATTGACTTCGTCGCATTATTTATAAAGAGTTGAGTCTTGAAAAGCTGATTGATCATTGATGATGTAAGTAAAAGACTACTGATTTCACTTGCATTATTTTTTAATTTATTTCTCATAACTTTTATAAACATCCTTTTACGATTTTGTAATTGTAAATGTCTAGGGACAATAACGGTGTCGTCTGACACCATTGAATTTTGTGTAGCAAATACAACGTATAATAGGAAAAATTCGAACGCACCATTGTTTTTTACGAGCGACACCATTGTTTTGTTTTCTTCTAAAAGAATTACATAATAAATAAATTTATATTTCAAAAATTAAGCCTGGTTACTTGTATTTAGTTAGTATACTTTAAATCATTAAAGGTCCATGCTTAATTTTTATTTTTTCTAATCCAGTAAGCATTATAGCCTCATGTCTAATTGATTTTGTTTCAATTGTTTAACTTAACAGGATGTTTGATGATAATTTGAATGATGCGTGCACTTGTTTGTTATAATGAAAAAGAGGTTTTTCTTTGCAGGTTGCCATTGAAAACATTATGAATCGTTTTCAAAACATGAAAATGGGTATAGAACAACTATTAAATGCATTTTTTTATATATATTTCAAATGACTTTGTAACTTTATTATGTGTTTTTATTCAATGACATTATAGTTTTACTGTAATATTTGCTTTTATTATGTGATTTGACCCGACTAGATCCAAACCGATCCAAAAAGTTCGACTCCGGGTTACTATAAATCGGGGTATCAAAAAAAAAAGACACCACAAGAAAAATTTTCTAGCTCCGCCACTACGACAATAACCCTTTTGAAAACCACCAAAATCTACACATCCACTTTGCACATATATTATTCTTTAAAATTTATTTATAGTTTTATTTGTGTGTAATCTAGTTAGGATTTGCTTGCTCTTAATGCTCAATCAAATTTATTAAAATAATATACAAAACAATAGTAAATTACTTTTGAGTCCTTGTATTTTGGTGGTTTTAATCATTTGAGTCCAAAATCAAAATATTTAACGCCCTGAGTCCCTAGACGTTTTTTTTATAACCATTTGAGTTCCTTTGAGTCCATATTCTAACCTTTTAAGTAGGGGTGTTCAGAATTCGTTTCGAATTTGAAAAATTCGAAATTTGTTTAAATTTGATTCGATTATCAAGAATTCGTTTCGATTATAAGAATTCGAATTCGATTCAATTCGAGTCAAGTAAATCGAATACGAATTTACAATTTCAATTCGTTTCGATTCGAAATTTGAATAAAAATTATACATTTTTATTTAATATTTTTATATATAATACATATGTAACTTTTATTAGGCTATACTACAAATTATTTTCAAAATTTATTACAAGTATTAAAATTACCCATTACCAAACCAACTACATGGCCCATAACTAAAACCTAAGTAACAAATCTATCAATAGATTTCTAACCCTAAAAATATTGACTTGTAATGTGGAGTGGTTATTTCCAACTTCTCGTTTTGAATTTTAGATTTATGATATTTGAATTTTAGATTTATGATACTTTATTTGGAACTGTTTTAATATGATATCATTTTTATGGTTGCTTTAAAATTTATGTTTCATTTTGATAGTTTTTTACATGTTTTTAAAAAATCTAAATCAAATCGAATTTATTCGAATTCGATTCGAATTTGATTTTTTAATCGAATACGAATTGGGTTTTTTATTCGAATACGAATTCGAATCGAATTTTGTAGATTTTAATCGAATCGAATACGAATTCAAGGGAAAATAAAAACTATTCGAATAATTCGAAAATTCAATATTCGATTCGATGAACACCCCTACTTTTAAGTCCATTTTTTTTAACAAAATTACACTCAAAACGTTATAAAATGAACGGTTAGGGACTCAGAGCGTTAATCTTTTTGATTTTAGGCTCAAGTGGTTAAAACCACTAAAACACAGGGACTCAAAAAATAATTTACTCTAAAAACAATGTACAAACATTAGGCCACACGGTATCAAGAGATTTTCAAATTTGACACCGAGAAGAAATCCTAGCTGGCAAGTAGGTACCAATTTCAACACCATATCGTGTGTTGTGGTACCGAGCTTTTTCCAGCAAGGAGGTGAGAAGGAAAGGATGGATAGTCCCGTTTTGAGATGGAAAATATGGAACTGAAATATGATGATGTGACGCTAATGTCAAAGAAAGAGACTTGCGAGATGGAACTGAAATATCATCATCGCCTCTAAGTCTTATATTTTTTATAATAATATTATAAAAAAATATAAGAGAAAAACTTAAAAAATACAAAGTTTAAGGAATTACCTTTGAGTGGCATCAAACCCTTCTCAAGCAGAATGGGAAACTGTTCACAACATAAAAGAGAACCAGCACCACCAGTGGAGAATATAAACTCTGGAATACCAAGTTCTTTGGCAGCATCAAGTGTGAAACCCATGAGTAAATCAGACGCTATACAAGTCACCGGCGAAAAAGTGACACTCAACTTAGCAATAAGGCTTTTAAAGGGCTGCAAAGTATGATATATGTAGATCCACATGTGGATGTACATATATCATACACATTCTGGGTCACTTCAGTGTTCTCAGGGGGCGGAAGACCATCAGGAATGGCTTCAAACCGGAACGTAGGGACGCTGTTGAGGGCGTCTAAGCCTTGTGATTTGACAAGACGGCGGTGGGTGAATTCGGTGTTGACAAAGGTGATGAGGAAGCCTTTGGAATGGAGGATTTTGGCTAGTTTTATCATCGGGTTGAGATGTCCTTGAGCTGGAGCGGGTATGAACGAAGCGTGTGGCTTGTGTTCTTGGTTCGAAGCCATTGAGCTCTACACGCGCGCGCGCACACAGACACTTGTTTTTTTGTTTGTTTTTGGCTGATATTGTCTACATGTAGTTTGTAGGGGATGATGATATATAGTATGCAAATGGACAAAATATCACCACATGTTACTAATATTAAAAGTGGATAGAAAAACGGTTAGGAAAGATAATGGAAGTTTGAAAAAGACATTAAAAAAAATTAAACTTTGCAAGGGCAAAAGTTATGTATAAGTGCAAATTATAATTAGTTAATGATTGTCACCTTTGTTTAAGTCTTGATTATTGAAGATTGAAAATCACCACAAAAGTTAAAAACTCTGCTTGCTCTGTGACTATGAGGGTGTGGTCGGCTTTCAGCGTTTGGTGTAACATTCCGTCGCTTTTCTTTTTTGAGTTCAAAGATATTTTAGACATAAACAAAATCATTAAGAATGATAAGAAGGCGAAAAAAATCATTTACGGGATGGCTATGATAGCATGTTGGTGCATATGGAAAAAATGAACGATGTGGTTTTTAACCAAAAAAAATGTAGTCCACAAGATATCATAGGGAAGGTTAAGTCGAGAGGTTATGCCTGGGTCAAAAATAGAAATTCATGTAATTATATTAGATGGGCGGATTGGTGTAAATACCCTCTGTACATGTTGTAATTTCTTTGCCATTTGCCCACTTGGGTCGGGGTGCTGTTGTTTGTTTGGCATTTTGCCCGTTTGGGTTGGAGGTGTGTTTTTAATGAAGTTTATTTAAAAAAAAATTAAAACTTAACAAAAAAAAGAGTTAAATGTTATTTTAGTCCATGTGGTTTGGGCCATTTTGCTAGTTTAGTCCAAAGGTTTCATTTTTCGCGTGGGATCCAAAAAGGTTTCACCGTTACCATTTTAGTCCACTAGGTTAACTTCATTCATTTTTTCTGTTAACGAGAAGGACAATTCGATCATTTTTTCGTGTCGCAATTCGTATTTAACATCGAAGCAGACAAGCAGTGATACAAAGAAATTGGGTAAAGAAACTTATTTAATGTCCAATGAGACTTCCATTGTGCAAGAGGTAGGCTCGTGCTACATAGACCAGGCCCATTAGATAAAAAGCTAAGATGTGACTCAGCTGTATAAATATAGGCTAAGGCCCAACATTTAATGGATCGATGACCTTTTTAACACTACGTTGATTTTTATTATAATTATACCTTATAATGATTAGGCCCATCTTGACATAACCAACAATTTGAGTATTTGTATCATTGTATGGCAAACATGAGATCTATTCGATTCTAACTAAAATCATATGCGTCTGAATGTATGGTTAGCCGTTCATTAACGATACCGTATTTTATAAAAAAAAATACTTATATATCTATATATCATGGGTGTTTTGGAGGGGAGGGTCTCTCTGGAAGCAGCCTCTCTATCCTTAGGGGTAGAGGTAAGGTGTGCCTACATCCCACCCTCCCTAAACCTTACAAATAGCTTTGCTATTTGTGAGATTTTACTGGGTATAATACTATGATTGATTGATCTGTATATCATATTTAATAACGGGTGGGGCTAATTGAGGCTTCTGTGGCCACCCTTCTACATGAATGAAGAAGCCACAAACGAACTGCCAAAATGCCATCGTACGTGTCCAATCTCATTCGTCAATACCACGTCATTGTATGTCACGCCTATTATCCCGTGCTCTAATAAAGTTATGTAAGACCTTGGCCATTTATTAACATTTTAGGGTTCATAGCCATGTTGTTATAAACTCATCAATGTCAACTAAAATGTTATTGTCATTATTAATAATAACAAAAAGTATAGACTTAAATGTAATTGGGCTTGGACCAAACATTGAAACAAATAACCATTCACATTTAATAGGGAGAAAGGCCAACCCCACTATCTTTTCTTGGGATCATTCATATGTAGATATTGACTCATCACCATACTTCATGTCTTTTCAACAATTACATGATTATTTCCGAAGACATTTTAAAGATATATGCATGTGTGTGTGTGGGAAATGTTGGGTAATAGTCAAAATGCAACCAAGACAAAAACAAACAAAGTTTTAGTTTTGATGGTTAAATTTTAAAAGGTGAGAAACCCTTTATGTAACCAAGACAAAAACAAACAAAGTTTTAATTTTGATGGTTATGTTTTAAAAGGTGAGAAACCCTTTATGTTATTTTTCTTTCTAGTTTTCACAAAAGCGAAAGAGTGTATTGCATACATACATACATACATACATACATACATACATACATACATACATACATACATACATACACACACACATACATACACACATATAGATGAAAATATGTTTAATGGATGCGCGAGTTAGCTTATAAAAACTTAGAATGATAAGCAGGATGCAGCGTACAAAAACTAAATAAATAAATAAATAATCGTTTGAATTTTGTGAGTGTATTTCTCAAGCACTAGTAAAAGAAGATATTATTCTATCTCACAATATTGAACAATGTGAGGCTCTCAAGTAAACCAACTTTCTAACTTATTGAAAGGGAGACTGGCTTTCAAGTCACACATCGCAATTACACCTTGAACGGCTTAGTCAATGTGCTATATACGTGTACCGCCTAATAAGAATCGCCAAATAGATACAAAACAAACAATGTTAATGTCAAGAAATTTGTGATCGTCCGATTCTTGGGCTACACGAAATATGTTTTCGTAGTACACGAATGTAGATTAACACATACGTTCTTTTAGAAAAACCGTGTTAATTACGGCCCTCGTCCATTCTTCTTCTTTTGTCTTCTTTTTAATTCATTTCTATTGTAATGTTATTCATCTTTTTTTTTTGTGTATTGTATAATAAAATCTATATACATCCAGAAGGTTTTCTTAAATGTATAAGAAAAGTTCTGCATTATTAGTATATAGACATCTTTGGATTCCAGAGCATTCCACTCAAATTTATGAATGGTTATAATAATTACTCTAATTTGTAAATAATACTTTAAAGTTTTAGCATGAAATTATAAATAATTTTTCTCATCTAAAAATGTATAAAACAATTTGTCAACTTTTCGCTTTTGGGTATATTTTTTAGTTATATGTTTAGATTTTTGTATGCGTTCAAGAAGATTTTGTTTCGATATATTGTAAACTTACTATACTAAAGCACTTGTGTATGTATAAGTGTGTGTATATGTATATTTTTATGTGCATTACTCTTATACGTTATACTAACACCCATAATATACAATACCAAAAATAAGCCAACATGAGTTAACATTATGTAAGTTTGGAGCCATAATTCACTCAAAAAATGAAAATGAAGTTATGAGAAACTAGAAATAATTATGGATGTGGCAACATATACCATACAACTTTCTAGCATAGAAGCAACATTTCCATAGAAAGATGAACACCCATATGATATGTTCCCACATAGAAGCAATATTTCCATAGAAAGATGAACACCCATATGATATGTTCCCACATTCAAAGATTATATATATTCACTAAATATTATGTTTATTTCTTATATGTATAGCTATATTTGTTTGAAGTCAAGTAAAAATAGTATATCAAGTAAGCCTTGGAAATATAAATTTAATAATATATATATTTTTTTAAATATCTATAAAAATAAGGTGATCATTGGAGCTTTATGATGTAGGATGGAAGGTGAGTGTTATCATCAATTAAACACCTCACATGTCCAGTTGGAAGGACAAGAAGGAAAAAAAGACCCCTTATGATGCAATATGATGGTGGGGTGGGGTGGTCCTTAACGTTACATATACCATGAAAATGAAATATAATCATGTTCCAATATAAACCAAATGATTTTGCATGAAATATGATTTATTAGAAGACAAGAGTTTATAGACATACTAAAATGGTATGTTTTCTGATTAATGTTTGATTATTTATGAAACTTATGTTATACGAAAGTTAAAAGGAGGCTAGCGTTAAGATGTCATGATTGTATCTTGGAAGGATCTTATGGAAACGATCATCTATGGACATGACGAACCTAAGACCAAGTGATAGTGGAAATGCCCCTACAAAACTATTGAAAAAATCTTAGGTAGCGTTTGTTTCACGAAATGAAATAAAATCTTGATGGAATTGGAATGCTGATTCTATTTATTATTTTGTTGGTTTTGACAACAAAGTGTATTAAAATTGAACAACAACATAAGGAAGAGAATTTACATTCCAATTCCATCGAGATTTAATTCCATTCCGTGAAACAAACACACCTAAACTCCAAATTAAATTTCAATTCTTGCGTAAATTCCAATTCCATTACAATCCATAAAACGAACGCTACCTTAGTTTTCACAGATAATATGGCATAAGCTTTGCTTAACATATGTTATAAATTTTCCATCTAATGTAAGTGTTTCTACTTGATAGTTTTAACCTGACCACTTCGGTCCCAATAAAAAAAGTTATTAGAATTTGTCATTGTCTACAAAAGTGTGTTGATGGGAAATTAATTGGATATTAGTATAAATTTTGTATATAGCCAATTATGTCATAGGTCAATACAAGACAGATAAAATTTATGGTTGAATTTGAAAATAATTTATAAAAGGTACTTGATGCAATAAGTATACCGTAATAAAATAAACATTAGATACTATGTAACATATCAAATAAGGTTTATGGTGTGGCCATAATCATATAAAGATTACATGCATTTAAAATTGTAAGTATAATGTATATTTAGATATTGTAAGGGCACAAGTTATTTTTAAAGAATTAAACAAAGATACAATACATAGAAATACACAAATACAAATGGGTTGTTACCCAATGTTCGACCATGTGTCATGGATGTAGGCCTAATATTTTAGAGTCAATGTTTTATTTATCAAGTGTGGTCAATGGTAAAAAGTCAAACCAAGTAGGAAATTGACCATTATAAATTATAATGATTATAAAATGTTAAATAGTATAACAAGAGCTTTAAACATGATGCAAAGTCACTCTAGTTTTATAATATGATTGGTTAAGAAGGAATTAAAGATGGAATCCAATGACAAAACTTATTATATTTTTTAAAAACACACACATATATTGAGGACGTTAAATAATCATTGTTGAACCAACTTTTAATTAAAAAAAATTATATGAGAATAGCGTTATAAATGGCATTTATACATAGTTAATTGAACCACTAGTGAGAATCAATTTGAAGAACATATAGTCAATATTCATGCCTTTTAAACTATTTTTTCTTTTTTCTATTAGAAATAAACATTTTTCAATTATCATGAGTCAATCAACCGGTTCTTTTTACCGAAAAAAATATAAAGATCGAAGATCAAAAATGATTCATAATAAGTGATTAAAATAATCTTATTTAAACATAATCATCATTTCATCAATCACCATCCTTAAATTAGTCATTAGTGGTTACTACATAGTATTGTTGATATGGACCTAACCATGTTATGGTCCAAATTTGCCATCAGACTACGAAGAAAAACGGTAGGTATAATAATTCTAATAAAAATGTGGTTGAAAAATAATAATTTAAAGTTGATAGAAATTTCTAATGTGGTGATAGAGAAATGTCAATTTGTATTATTAATCGGTTAATAAGGAATCAAATGTAGGGTCCTGTATGATGTTTATCTAATACATTAGTCAGATTCATCATAAAATAATAAATAATTATGTAACATTGTTTGAAATATATTTTATACACTTTTTTGTTTGTGTTCATATAATTTGTATTGGAATAACCTTTTTATAAAATATTATTTTTACTCATGATACAAAACGATCTTGGCTGTCTATCGTTTTTAAAATAAAAGTGAACCAAACTTCAAAAATAACGAATTTCTACTTATTTTAACAAGTTGCAAATATGAAAGATATCATTTTAAGTTTAGGAGCAAAAAGTACAATAAAAAGTAAAAAAACTGAACTCAGTTCCATCTTGCTACAAGCAAACATGGAAAATAATTCTTCTAAACGACTCATAAAAAACATGGAAAAACTTCTAATTGGCTCATATAAAAAATATATCAAGTAAAAGTTTGTTTTTGGCGTTTGCTTTCGTTTGTCTGGGTTAAAATTTTCTCAAAGCATGTCGTATACATTTAATTTATATAAAGTAAAATTTATGTAGTTTGTAAAAGACTTGTTTTTGCTATTAATAAATGGATGGTGACGAAGCTTGTTGTCTGTTTATCATCGATATTGATGTAATTTTTGTTAGAGAGTTAATGAAAATACCCCATTTATTATAAAAGTTTAATGTATATACTAATGATATTTTGAGCAAAAGGAAAAAACAATGATGGTAAATATCAATTATACTTTAGAATAGTTTTTTTTTTTCACAAATGACAAATTTCATTTAATAGGCCACCTTTTTCATTTCTTATCCTTTCCATTAATTATATCTAAAAAATAATGTATAAAATATGATTTATCTTTTATCAAATTGGATTGTTCTAGTCTATTAATGGACAAGAAAGTGACAAATGCCAAACTAATATATCATATTAAATAAAATGTGGTATTCAATGAATAATGAATATATCAGGCTGATTATATATGAACGCTTTGCGTCTAGTCAACAAAGAGCTATGGTTTAGTGAAGATTGAAGATAATAGTTGATGTTGATCCAACCTGTTGGTTGGGTCTTGATTGAATAATAGTTTGTTGACCTTTCAAAAAAAAAAAAAAAATTTCAAGCTCACATTCAATTTTGCCCATATTAAGAGGGCTGTGTAGCAACTTCTGAATGGTTAAGTGCTAAACCAGTAAGATGTCTGAACCGTTAAGTGCTGAACCAGTAAAATGTCTGAATCATTAATAGCCAGTATAATAATTATCCGTTCAAAGGCAAATGTCTGACCAATTCAGATTAGAGGTCTTAACCATTCAGACTCAGTATAAAACTTAACCATTCAGAGGCAAATGTCTGAACCATTCAGACATCTGCTCGCAAAACAAACAGTCTGAACCATTAAGTGCTGAACCAGTAAAAGGTCTAAACCATTAAGAGCCTGATTTAGAGGTAAACAAACAACCCCCAAGTTAATTACATGATCAAGAACTCTCTTTGACATCATATTTTGATATGATCATTTAACTAGAATATCTTTTCAAATTCAGATAGATATCAGAAATTTTGTAACAAATTATATGATCCAATGCTCCTTAACACAATATCTTGTCTACGATAGGTCAACTCAAAGTATGTTATGTGTTCTGATAGAGATATCTAAAACATCGTAATAAATTGTATATTTATAAAAAAAAATTAAATGAATTTTAAATTATGAAAAGATTAGTTGAAACAAATAAAGGAAGAATTGTTAGAAATGATTTATACATAAAAATAATTGGCCCATGCACTACAAGACGGGGGGTTTGGACTTCGTATTCAACTATTGACGTTAAAGATAATATTTATTATTTGTTATTTAATATTATACTTAATGTTGATATTAATAACGTAGTAATAGCTACTAGGGGGTTACCCTATATACACATTGTATTATACTATTATTAAAAAAATAGTCACTATGATTCAACTTTAATAATGATGATTTATGTTTGACAAAATACAAGCACTAGACTATGTAACTTCACTTCACTACTAGATTCATATTATCATTTGAGTTTTGACAAAATCCATTAAGAATTAGATTCTTGCATTATTTTTAGTTCACATTATGATAAGGTTTTGAGCAAACTCTACACGGAGTAAAAAACAAGCACGAATACAATTTGCTAATCATAACTATTTTTACATATTAGTAGTTGATGACGGGGGTAGCCCAAATCTCAATAAAATGACTAATATACATAACAGCTTAAAAGGTTAAAAGGTTGAGAGGTTCAATACGCGCAAACTCAGGAGAACAGTAAAAAGGACAAGCACAGTGTCCGGTCACATCAACACTTAACGTCTGAACCATTTCTGCACAGACAGAACATGTGCACAGAGAACACCCTTTTGTCCGCAGGTCTAAACCCTTCAACCCCCAAATGGGCAAGTCCCTCACTGTAGCCACGGATCACTGGTAAAAGGCTTCCTCTTATAGAAGATTCTTTCCCTATAAATAACAGCCTCTTGCCACCCATTCCAGCCATTCCAGATCAACTCAGATCACCCTTGATCTCTGATCTTACTTCTCCTCTCTAGAACTTGCTCCATGCTTGTTCTATTCTCGGCTCACTACAATATTATCTCACCTAACATAGACATTCTGGGTTGAACCCTTCAATCCAGGATTCAAAGTGAATAATAACAAAGTGATCCGCCTCCACGTGCTACAAACGTGGGGGGACCCCACGACCTGCGTTAGGCTAATCGAAACCTTGAACCCTTTTACCCCGGAGATATCGCTACAGGCCTTGGTCTTGTATTTGTTGTATCAACAAGTTGGCGCCCACCGTGGGGCTACGCCGCTTACTTTATCTTAAAGACCAGTTGTGTAGCTCCATTTTCTCTTTACATCATGTATGAAAGCGAGTCTCTCGGTCAGGTAAATCAGGTGCCTAACAACACCGATTTAACACCAAATTCGGGTCGGATCTCACCGGTCCTATCTACACCTCTTTCTACTCCCGGAAGTACTCCATCGGGATATGTTCCCGGAGTTCACTTCTTTTCAAACACCAACCCCATCTCGGTCAGGGGTTACACATACTCAAATCGATGTAATGCATACACCGGAACGCATAGATCTAACACCCGAGTGGCTAGCTAGAAATTTCTTACAACTGAGGTTTCTTCTCAACTAGCATGTGAGCTTAGAAAGGGAAAAAGGGTGAGAATAAGACTAAATTATGAGGAGTCTAAACCCTCATTATCACTTGGCCATCCATCTCTTCCTTTTAGTAGCTCACGTTCAGCCACATCTTACCTTGAAGCTGGTCCTAGTGTGACAAACCAACCACTCAAGCCCTTTAGCTTTTGGGGAGGCCAAGTCCAACCGTTTTTCCCTTATTTACCTCCCAACCCGTTGCAACCGGAGCACCTATGGGGCATAAAACCACTCTTGATCAATTATGGCAGTCACCAGCTTCAAGTGTTCCCCCTCCCATCGCTACTTCGTGAAAACAAGCTATGGCCACCCTGCCTTTGGCTCGAAGGTGCGGTCATGAGTACATCCATGGGAATGCCTTATACAGTAAGCCTTTAAGGCTTTAACCTTATGACACAGATAATGGCTTCAGAAAGCCTTTAAGGATTTAACCTTATGCCCCAGCTGATGACACAGATGATGGCACAATTTCCTTTGCAGCACGTGAAAGCTGGATGACGACACAGAAAGCCTTCAAGGCTTTAACCTTAATTTCATCAACCAAGTGCCAAACACTCACCAGGGTACCACAAGCGGTAACCCAGCTTCAAGGGTAATAAAATACCCCTCAAAACCTTACAAGCCCAATATCTTGCTTCAATAAATTGTTGAGTACGAGTTTCAAACCCAGATAAAGATGCCATCACGGTACTGAAGACTACTTCCAAATCTTCGCCGGGACTACAAGAATAAAAAAATGACCCAACTCCGAATGTTGTCTCATGTTCAGGCAAACCCTTGAAGGGTCTTCGCGCATATGGTTCAATGACCTTCCTGGACGAAGCGTTCAGACCTTTAACGATCTTAGCAAAAGTTCCCTATAAAAACATAGGTATGTCAAGGACGCCATGATAATCTTCCAGATCAAACAACATGATGATGAAAGTCTCAGAGACTTCATCGTAAGTTACAAGAAGGAAGGTTTAACTTACGCCGATGAAAAGGTTAGGGTTGCAGGGTTCATGAATGCTATAAATTCCAAATATCTCACAAGAGACTTCAATAAATGCCTGCCCAAACCCTTGAAGAAACACTCGAAAGGGCTGAAGCCCACATTCGAGGAGGATAAGCTGTAGACATCAAAGAACAAAATAAAAGACTCTTAACTGGAGCTTCCAGTATGGCTCTTATGACAAACAGTTCAAAGGTTCGGATTCCAGAAGGCCTGAAGGCCGGAACCCTCCAAGCCAAGAAAAAACCATAAACCTTACAGCCTTAACCAAGGCTACATAAGAGATCTTGGCAACCGAAGAGGTAAAACACAGCTTCCGCCCTCCTCAACCTTTGCCAAAAGACAAAAGATTGGAAAAATCAAGCCAGTATTGTGAGTTTCACGAATAGAAAGGTCACCATACCAATAATTGCTTCCAACCCAAAAAGAGGATCGAAGAAGCCGTCAAGTCCGAACTGGCTCACTTGGTTAAAGGGGTCAAGGACAAAATGGTTAAAGAATAAAAGTAGGAAGTGAACATGGCCGGCCTTGAAAACAAAGCTTTAACCCTCTCAGCTGATGAAAAGCTTGAAACGCTTTAACCCTCTCAGCGACGATGAGCGTTCAAAGCTTCAACAGTCTTAATCCTCCAAAATCATGCTTAAGAAATGCTTTAACCCTCTCAGCTGATGAAAAGCTTGAAACGCTTTAACCCTCTCAGCGATGATGAGCGTTCAAAGCTTTAACAGTCTGAATCCCCCAAAATCATGCTTGAGAAATGCTTTAACCCTCTCAGCTGATGAAAAGCTTGAAACACTTTAATCCTATCAGCGACGATGAGCGTTCAAAGCTTCAACAGTCTGAAGGTATCGCATACATACCTATCAAGCCTTTAGGCCAAATAACCCATTATGTTTGTTCAACGAGAGAACAAAGTGACGAACCGAACAACTCACTTTTGCGGTGATCAATATCCCTTCCAACTATGATATCATCATAGGAAGGCCAGGGCAAGGTGTGTTCGGAATGGCAGTTTTAGTCGGTCAAGGCACTGTGAAGTTTCCCACTGAAAAAGGGATCGCAACCCTTCAACCTACCCAAGAAGCTTTTGTGGTTGAAGGGGAAAGCTCAAGAAAGGACGAAGACGATGAACAAGGGTTGAACATAAACCCAAAATATCGTCAACAGGGGATAAGGGTAAACACCAACCTTTCCAATGAAACCCTCTCATACCTTGAAAAGTTGCTCTTGCACTACGTCTTTGCTTAGTGCCCGGAAGATATGACCGGCATCCCCCGTAGCATTATTGAAATATGAATTATGGATCCCATCTGATAATAAGCCCATTATATAAAAGATAGAAAAGCTTGTTCTAACCAAAATCCTTGGAGAGGTTAAGTATCAAGCATGGGTGGCCAATCCCGTAATGGTTCGAAAACTCGAAAAGTTTTGAAGAATGTATATCGATTTTAAAGACTTGAACAAAGCATGCCCAAAGGATTGCTACTCACTGCCCCAGATAGACCTCAAGGTTAACTCGCTCACAGGCTTCCCGTCCAAGTGTTTTCTTGACACCTAAAAGGGTTACCATCAGATCCTAATGAAAGAAGAAGACGAATAAAAAACCGCATTACACACTGATAAAGGTATATTTTTCTACCAAAAAATGCCTTTTGTTTTAAGAAACGCAGGTGCCACTTATCAACGCCTGGTTGACAAAGCGTTTACCGAACAAACTGGCAAGAACATAGAAGCTTATGTTGAAGATTTGATGATCAAGAGCAAAACGGAATACCAAATGCTCAATGACATACAAGAAACCTTCCAAACCTCGAGAAAGATAAACATGAAAGCTTAATCCAGTCAAGTGCTCGTTTCTAGGGCACATCATGGGGAAACAAAGCATAAAAGCCAACCCTCAAAGGATGTGCTAACAAGAAAGACTTTCAATGGAAAGCTTACAGCTTTGAAGCGTTTTACCTCAAAAGGAAGCCTTCAACCAAATGAAGCAACACTTAGCTTCACTCCCAGCCATTTTGGCTCCAGAAACAGGAGAAACGGCCTCTATCTACCTTTCGATTGCTGAAAATACCATAAGTACGGCTCTAATCATTGAATGAAACAAAGTTCAGATACCCGTTTACTTTTTCAAAACTTCAAAATTAGCAGAAATCAAATATTCTTCTTCGAAAAAACTTGCTCTAGCCCTAGTCCAAACGGCTAGAAGGCTTCGAAGGTACTTTCAGTCACACCCGATACAAGTGGTCACTGACTAACCTATTAAGAATGTGCTTAAAAAATCACCTATGTCCCGAAAAAAGCTGTCAAAGCTCAAATCTTGGCTGACTTCATCTTGTAAGTCCCTAAAGAAGCCATAACAGAAGTTAATACAACTGCAGCTGAACCCTCCAACCCTGATACCTGGAAGCTCTTTACCGACGAAGCTTCCAGCATTGAAGGGTCAGGAGCAGGGATAGTTCTAATTGATCCTAACGAATTGTAATTCACGTATGCCCTTCGTCTTAAATTTCAGACTACAAACAACAAAGCTGAGTATGAAGCATTGATTGCTGGGCTCAAGCTTGCAAAATATGGGTGTCAAAAGGCTTCAACTCTTCACAGACTCGTTGCTTGTTTCAAACCAAATAAGTGACAACTACATAGCCAAAGAAATGGGGGTTCAAAAGCTTCAAGTCCTTACAGACTCTCTCAAGCTAAGACAATAACAGCTACATAGCAAAAGAACCCAACATGTATTAGTATCGAGAGAAATCAAAGGAATTGATGAACACATTTCAAACATTTTCCATCAAAAAAGTTCCAAGATCTCAAAACAAGAGAACTAATGCACTAAGCAAACTTGTATCTCCTACGTTTGCCCACCTCACCAAGAAGGTACTAATTGAGGTGTTAAAAACCTCATCCATCCAAAAACTTGAGGTTCAAGATGTGATCACTAAAAAAGGGCCAAATTGGATGACTCCCATTGAAAGGTTCCTCAAAATGGTGAATTACCTAATGACCAGACTAAGGCTAAAAGGGTTCGTATCAAGTCAAGGAAATATGTGTTACAAGGAGATATCCTTTACAAAAAAGGATACCTTGCACCACTACTTCGATGCGTTGGCACAGAACAAAGCCAATATCTGATCAAAGAGGTTCACGAAGGGATATGTGGAGCTCATTGTGGCCCAAAATCGGTAGTGTCAAAGTTGATGAACCTCGAACACTTTTGGCCTTCCATGCACCGAGATACCTCCGAACAATTGCGAAAGTATGAAGCTTGTCAGTTACATGCTTCGGTACCCAAAAGCCTCAAACATGACCCCGTTCCTAGCTCCTCGGCTTGGCTATTTCACAAGTAAAGAATCAACATCGTTGGTCCATCCCCACTAGCCAAATGAGGATTCAAGCTCTTATTGGTAGCCGTGAACTACTTCACCAAGTGGCCAAAAGTAAAACTATTGGCAAAAATCTCAGGGAAACAGTTCATTGATTTCGTTTACGAAAACATAATCTGTCGTTTTGGGCTCCAGGGGTACTAGTCACGAATAACGGGAAGTAGTTTGCCGAGAAGCCTTCTAGCTCCTGGTGTAAGGAGTTCAAAATAACCCAAGTATTCAGCTCGGTAGCTCACCCACAATCCAACGGCCAAGTTAATAGGACAAACAACAACATTGTTGAAAGGATTAAATCTCGATCGGAAAGATACAACAACAACTGGCTCGAATAGCTTCCCAATGTGCTATTGGAAATTCGAACAACCAAGAAAACGAGCCACAAGAAAACACCCTACAGCCTAGTGTTTGGATCAGAGGTTGTATTCCTAGCCGAAATCGGAGTAACAATACAAAGAACACTCGACATCGACCTCGAATCAAATAAGAAAGAGACAATGTTGAATTTGGAACTCCTCGAAGAGGCTCGTGATCAAGCAGCCATACAAAAAGCGAGGTACAAGCAAAACATGGAATTGTATTACAATACACGGGTGAAGCATGAACGTTTCAAGCCTGAGAACCTTGTGCTTCGAAATAATGAGGCCTACAAGAAAGAAAGCCAAGAAATCTTGGCCCTAAGTAGAAAGGGCCATACACTATCCTTAAAGCCCACGATGGGGGATCGTACAAGCTGGCAGGTCCGCAAGGCAAAAAGCTTCCCCGCCATTGGAATGGCAAAAACCTTAAAAGGTTCCATGTTTAACCAAAACGTATTACAAATAGTTCCCAAAAGTTGTTCTATTCAAAGTACTTTGAAATGAATGAACGATGAATCAAAATTTGTCTTTCTATCCTATAATCAGGTTGAGAACCTAGCAAGAAACTCCATGGCAAGGGCCATGTAAGGGGATGAGCTCCCAGGCCACATCGCTCAATAGGTTCAAGGGTTGAATGGACCTATATAAGGGGTGAGTTCCTAAATCAATACAACTCCATGAGACTCAGAGAAATCTTAAAAATCATGTCTCATAGACGGGTTTGAACAGCCTACACCAAATGTTCCTTAAGCCCCAACATTGGCTTACGAACCAAAAAGACTCTAAGTGAATGTCATACATAGGATAGAGATTGTATCTTCTTGTTAAAAATACCCTAAGGCTAAGTGACTGCAGCACTGAACCCTTTAAGGTATAAATAACATAAGATGCACCACTCAAAACAAAGACAACATGCAAAATCAATGAAAACGCAAGGGAATAAATAGAACAACATAGCAAGATAAGTTAAAGATAGCAAGGGCCATACTGGCCATCAAACATAAAACATTGTCCACAAGCCTTCAAGGATTTAACCACCAAGGGATCTAGACGATTCCTTTAAAATAAAAAGATGTTCAAACAAACAACCCATAACATTGTTCGACATGCTAAGAAAACTATGAATTAAGGTTTCTTCTTCACTTAGCAACGTCATGGATGGTAGACTTTGATGCATCATCCTTCTTTGAACCTCCATCATCTTGGGTCTTTTTAGCCTTCCTCTTTTTCCTCCCTATTGCACCCGCTGCCTCGGAGGCTTCAAGGCTTGAACCCTTTAAGCCCTCACCACCTTCAGAACACGTTTCCTCGCTATCTCCGAAGCAAGGACGTTTCTTCGAGAGGGACTTCAACACTTCGTTACAAACAGCCTCATTAAGGCCCTTAGGTTTTAGCTCCTGCAAGATAGGCAAAGGTTTACCAAAACACTTGGAGACTTCACCCACATAAGGGTAAATAATATGCCCTACCTTCAAAACAGTTTCCTTGAAGACTTCAAAGGCTTTGGGTTGAAAAAGAGAAGACTTTTTTCTGAGGCTCCCCGAGTTCACAAAGCTTTGTAACCAGCAAATAAACCTTGGTGTCTCCCATGAGCAAGAAGCTCAGTGTACACATCACCCAAGACTTTTTTGAACCCTGACGAATGGAGAAGATAAGTAACCACTTGCTGGAATCCATCCTCAATGAGCCATTTATTATCACTAGTTTCCTGGGCAAATGAAGCCTTTAACCCTTCTTTCTCCTCTAAGAAGGCTCTTTTTCTAAACCTCCAAGACAGCCTTATCGACCCTGACTTAAACCTTGTCAGCCTCCAAGCGTTTTTCCAACTCAACCATATCAGTCTTGTGCTGGGAAGAAAGCTCATCAATCCTCAACATCAGCTTTTCTCCCTCCCAGCATAACCCTCTGCCTCCTTCTTTAGAGTAGCTAGTGAAGAATTCATCGCATCCCTCTTCTTCGAGAAGACATCATATTCTCACATCCTCTTGCGAAATCGGGACAAACCCTCTGGAAGCAAGGCAACAAGGTTATAAGCACCCATTACCATTTTTCAAAATCATCAGGTCATCATCCATAGATGAGCAAGAACCTCGAACAATAAGAGAATCAAAGTGGGTAAGAACATCCTCACAAACGGATGAAGGCTTGAAGCTGTCACCAACTGTGACCTTCCAATCCGGCACATAAACCTCCCCTGGATTAACATTGGTGGAACCTTCACCACCCTTCCCGGAACCCTTCAAGCTCACAACCTTTTTACCCGCCAAACCACCAAGGGCCGTCCCTTGTCCTTTTTGATTTTCCCCAACCCCAACTTCTAAATCTTCTGAAGCCTCTATGTCATTACTTAGTTCCACCGGCTCAGAAGCCGATGGTTGGTCAACAGTCTTTATCAAACAGCAGCTCGAACGACGAGTAGAGACTTTGGAAGCAACAACTTTGGTGTAACCCTTGACATTGGGAACGTTCACATAGCCTGAACCCTCGAACCTATGTTCAGTGCCCCTAACAACAACATCTTCGCCGGATGTAGCCTCGGCATCTCCAAACACAACATCAGATGTGTCATCGCTCTTGATAAAGTCTAAGGCAAACATATTTGCAACAAATAAAATATAACATAAGCAGAAAATACAAAATATCATACCTTGATCATCTCTCACGAGCATAGGGTCACGACCCGGCTTGTCCCACAACTTACTAACATCCATCAGCACTAAAAGATGTTCGGAAAAGGGACAAAGCCTGGAAGGACACCCCCTAATAAACTTCAATAACCATCTATCTCCTGTTTGAAAGGTTCAAGCTCATTCAAAACAGCATAAGGGTGACTCCAAACAAGCCTGAAAGGAACAATGGACTCAGAAATCCAGGAAAGTCGGTCCTTCCAAAAACCAAGGGTAGTAACCATAGACGAAATTAAACACACATCAACCTGAGATGTTTCAAAGGTAAAACAATCGCCGTTCTTGGCTAACTGGAAGAAATAGAGAAACAACAACAACGATGGGTCATACCCTATTGCTGGACACAAAACATCAAAGTGTAAAACCCTAGCAAGACCTTAAGGGTGTAACTGACCAAACGACACACGATAATACTCTAAAACATTCAGAACAAAGACCGAAAACGGATGACGCAAGTTGGAAAACTTAGCAATAAAGAGCAATCGAACCAACGGGACACTAATCGATCGATTTGCCAAAACCCAGAGCCACCGGATTAAACTTTAGATCGATCCCCCATTCTTTACAAAAAGCCTCAACTTCCTCTTGAGTGAGACAAGTTGAAGCCTTTAAACCTTCAAGCCTTAAAGCCTATCACATCTACTATCACTCTGAAATTCAAATCTCAAAACTCAAACGCCTTGAAGCCTTTAAGCAATAAAAAATAATGTGTAAAAGTCAGAAGCATTTGAGCTTACATCCCAAACACCTCTGACTTGGGGGGCTGATGACGGGGGTAGCCCAAATCTCAATAAAATGACTAATATACATAACAGCTTAAAAGGTTAAAAGGTTGAGAGGTTCAATACGCGCAAACTCAGGAGAACAGTAAAAAGGACAAGCACAGTGTCCGGTCACATCAACACTTAACGTCTGAACCATTTCTGCACAGACAGAACATGTGCACAGAGAACACCCTTTTGTCCGCAGGTCTAAACCCTTCAACCCCCAAATGGGCAAGTCCCTCACTGTAGCCACGGATCACTGGTAAAAGGCTTCCTCTTATAGAAGATTCTTTCCCTATAAATAACAGCCTCTTGCCACCCATTCCAGCCATTCCAGATCAACTCAGATCACCCTTGATCTCTGATCTTACTTCTCCTCTCTAGAACTTGCTCCATGCTTGTTCTATTCTCGGCTCACTACAATATTATCTCACCTAACATAGACATTCTGGGTTGAACCCTTCAATCCAGGATTCAAAGTGAATAATAACAAAGTGATCCGCCTCCACGTGCTACAAACGTGGGGGGACCCCACGACCTGCGTTAGGCTAATCGAAACCTTGAACCCTTTTACCCCGGAGATATCGCTACAGGCCTTGGTCTTGTATTTGTTGTATCAACAGTAGTAATAGCTACTAGGGGGTTACCCTAGTAGTAAATTACGTTTTTGGCCCCTGTGATTATATCACTTTTACTATATTAGTCCAAAATAAGAATTTTTAACATATCTGCCCCCATGGTCTCTATAACTAACTATTTTGGCCCCTAAGTCTAGAGATCATGGGGGCTAAAATGGTTAGTTATAGAGACCATGTGGGCCAAAATGGTTAGACTTAGGGGCCAAAATGGTTAGATATAGAGACCATGGGGGCAGATATGTTAAAAATTCTTATTTTGGGCTAATATAGTAAAAGTGATATAACCACAGGGGTCAAAAACGTAATTTACTCTAGCATTTATTTAGTTTAAAACTACAAAGTTACGATAAAAACAATTACATTTATATGCTCAATATGATAACATATAACTTTTGACATGAAATGCCCAACATATAACTTTTGACATGTTGTGGCAAGACTTGTTTACTTATTAACCCCTTAGGTTGCTCCAAACCCGAGACAACTAGATTACTGTATTTGCGAGTTTAATATAAAACTATTGTGGATCTATTCAAAAATCAATAAAAACCTCAACTTTATTTCATGTCAAAAATTCACACCCTAATTAAGAATGCATGTGTGAGTTGATCAGTTGTTTAAAACTTGGGGAGTGATTGGCGTTTATGGCTGCAACTTTGAACCACGTCTGTGAGTTGACACATTTCGCTTTTAGAATACTTCTTTGGAGTTATTTTTCTTTTTTTAAGAAATAAGAAATGTATTCTTGTTCTTTTGTATTCTTTCGCGATACAACTTTTCGTTTCGATAAGTTAATCTCTCTCTCTCTCTCTTTTTTTTTTTTTGCAATATACATCTTGTTTTTTAACTAATACAACAATTACCAACAATTTAAGTGGGAAGATTCACCTCAAAATGGTTGTATCCCATTAAGCAATGTTAAGCAAAAAAATGTACTAGCTATAAATAATGCTAGTGTTTGTCTTTTACTAGAAAAAGCTCCTAAACGGACAACAATGTATGATAATAAGGGTAACTCGAATTCATAATGATAATCCACACATTGGATGACTTAAAAAAAACGGATTTTTATAACCAAACACTAGTAAGGAACTAAGTGGAAAGAATTACGAGTTCATAAGGGAATTTTTTAATCAATCCACCCAAGTAATATTTACGATTTCCATTAACAACCCACAAATTAGAATAATTATCCGATAAGCAAATGAAGGAATCCACACATTGGATTTAGTATAATACCTGCTCCCAACATTTAGTTTCGGTGACACCTGGTGATGATGGGAGACTAGACGAGTAGGCGGCGATCGCTAGGTCGATCTTTGAACTGGGCAGGTTTTATCTCACCGCACTGTCGTGCTTTCAGGCGAGTGTTCACGAGTTTTGGCCCTAGGTGAGGGTTTTCCTCGGTTCAGAGGCGAGTATATATCGATGTGGTGAATTTCGCCAGTAGTCTATTTGAAAGATTCGTTGGCTGTTAAAAAAAGTATAGTACTCTTTAAGGGTTGCAAACCTTTAAATGTGAACGGCTATTGAAAGGAAAATAAAGCCCGATATTAATATTGAGTTTAAGACTAGGTTGGTAATTGATGGCTACTTCTAAACGAAAAACATTGACTTTGTTAATATGTGTTCTTTGGTTCTCTAATATGCTACTATTGGATCGATCACTAACTACCCTTGCTTCCATCAATGATCTAGTTGTACATTAAACGGGTGTGAAAATGACTTGAAGGTTTAGTAGTTATAATCAAGAGAATAAAGTGTGTATGCTTAAAAATCACCTTTTAGCGACAAATTTAGCGACAAAATAAGCTCTAATACATGACATGAAAAATTGACCATGCTTAAGTGAGGAATGATTTTGCACTAAATGCATGAGATGCTCGTGTATACCTAAAATTGATTGAATACGATTGTTCGCTCATCTTAATTCGCCGTTGTATGTGAATAGCGTTAAAAGAACAATATTGATACACAGGGGTTGGCTAAACGTACCTTACCCTCCAACAATTTTTATTGTCTCCCCTCTCTAATAACATCTAGGGCTGTAAACGAACCGAACGTTCAGCGAACAGTTCATGAACCGTTCGGCGGGAAGTTCGTTTATGTTCGTTCGTTTAATAAACGAACGAACATGAACAAGGAAATTCGTTCGATTAGTTAAATGAACGAACATGAACAAATGTCTCATTTGTTCAATTGTGTTCGTGAACGTTCGGTAAGGTGTTCGTGAACATTTGTTCATTTGCGTTCGTTTATGTTCGCATGTTTGTTTTTTAATGAAATATTTTTTACTTTCATATATTTTATCTATACTTTTTATATAATTAAATTTAAATTAATATTTATTTTATTACCCTAAGAATTAAACTAGAAAACTCTATTTTACCTTGTTTATGCACCATTTCCTTTTCATTTCTTATCATTTACATCGACAAATACGATCGACCTCCGTTCTACAATAAGGAATTCAAATTATAGTGCTACTCTCTGGGCCATCTACCTTTATCCTTCATCGCATTTGTCACGGCCCCCGCCCCGGTTTGACCCGGTCAGGAGCCGCGGGACAGGAACCCGTGGTATTTATTAATTGATGCGACAACGGAAGATTTATCAGGATCTTTTAAAACTTGAAAATGCCCGATTATTTTATTCCATAATTCGGGATAAACCCCGTAATTTACAATAGAGGAATTTCACAAGTAAATTCCCTGATTTATAAAACATGATTATTCACTTTTAACCGAGCCACCTCTTTAAGCTGGTTAGTGCTCTGTAGCACGTTTTTTTTTATTCACAGCAGGTCGCCTGAAACATGTTTTAAAATATTTTGTCAGCGGAGAAATACTGGTGAGTCACTCAAATTTGATAAAACGACACATAGTTATTAATTACAGCATAAGAGCGATTACAATGGCTTCTATCTTATTTTTATCTGGCGCCGTGTCACCTGGTGACGATGGTCATACCACTATTGGGTCTTTCCCCAAGTAGTGATGATTATCACTGTTAGGATTTATTAGCCTAAGCGTGAGAAATTAGTAATGTGCACAATACCCCACTAGCGAGTGATTCAAGATAACCACGACTTAATCCCTGTAATTATAACTTTTGAAAATGCTTGGAGTATTGTAAAACATGATTGATAAAAAGAGAATGACTCACTTTGCAGATTTAAACGGGCAGAGTTTAGCCTACTGATTAGCCTTGTAACCTAATTTAAATAACAATGCACACGAACTAGTTCAGTAACTAATACAGCATTTACGATAACTCACGAGATTAAAATCCTCACAACGAATGACAAAGTGCAGCACTTAAACATCCATCGAATTCACGACGAATGACAAAGTGCAGTACTTAAACATCCATCGAATTCACGACGAATGACAAAGTATAGCCCTAATTTGGGCAGCACTTAAACATCCATTGGATTGATTTCAATCGATCGGACATTGAATCGTAGCAGCGATCGAGTTAATACCCTGTATCGTAGCAGCGTCTCGCTATTGTAAAAGTAAATTTCGAATTTGAGCCGCCAAACTTCGTTTATGTGAAAAGATTTCGACACCAGTGAACTACTCGTAGCCTGTCCTATTTATAGCTGATTTTTGTGTCTTACGCGGCCCGCGTAAGTCTTAACAGACTCTTACGCGGCCCGCGACAGTCCCCTATGCGTAGATTAGGGCATCCGTGTCACTGGTAGGCATGCCACGTGGATGACACGTGGACTGTAACGCTTATCTGGTCAACTTAAGGTTGACGCGACCCGCGTAAGGCCATGCTTAACCTTTACGCGGCCCGCCTGAAGACCAGATTTCTTGATTTCTTAGTTTTTCATGTACGTTAGGGTTTCAGGGTCCGGGTTTTCACTTTACGGGTCGTTTAGGGACATTTTTTAAGGTCCTTACATCCTCCCCACCTTATTTAGAATCTCGTCCTCGAGATTTATTGAAATAAGTGAGGGTACTTTCGCTTCATCTCCGATTCCAGCTCCCAAGTGTATTCTGGTCCTCTCTTTGAATTCCACTTGACTTTGACCAGCACTAGTCGCTTGTGCTTGAGAAACTTGATCTTTCTGTCTTCTATTTGCAGTGGCTTCTCAACATATTTTAGCTTTTCATTTACCTCTACATCTTGAAGAGGTACTACCAGTGATTCGTCAGATAGACATTTCTTGAGATTGGATACATGAAATACATCATGTACTCCAGCTAGCTCCTCTGGTAGTTGTAAGCGATAAGCAACTGGTCCTATTCGTTGGACTACTGGGAATGGTCCTACGTATCTTGGACTTAGCTTTCCCTTCTTACCAAATCGTACTACTCCTTTCCAAGGAGAAACTTTCAATAGTACTCTGTCTCCCACTTGGAATTCTAACGGCTTGCGTCGATTATCGGCATAACTCTTCTGACGATCTCGAGCCGTTTTCAGTCTTTCCTTGATTTGAGTAATCTTGTCAGTAGTTTCTTGTACTATTTCAGGACCTGATAATTGACTTTCTCCTATTTCTGCCCAACAAACTGGAGTTCTGCACTTGCGTCCATACAGTGCTTCGAACGGGGCAGCTTCGATGCTTGAATGATAACTATTGTTATAGGAGAATTCAATTAAGGGTAGGTGGTCATCCCAATTTCCACCAAAATCTATCACACATGCCCTGAGCATGTCTTCCAGGGTTTGAATCGTCCTTTCACTTTTTCCGTCTGTTTGAGGATGATATGCAGTACTTAGATTTAGTCGGGTTCCCATTGCTTCCTTGAAACTTGTCCATAAGTGGGAAGTGAAACGACTATCCCTATCCGATACAATGGAGAGTGGGACTCCATGTAAGGACACTATTTCATCTACATACAACTTGGCTAATCTTTCCATGCTAAAGGTTTCCTTCATAGGTAGAAAATGAGCTGATTTGGTTAATCGATTCACAATTACCCAAATCGCATCATTACCTTTTCTGGTTTTGGGTAACTTAGTAACAAAATCCATGGTTATAAGTTCCCATTTCCATATATGAGCCAAACGGGTCAAATAACTAATTCGTACGTGGCTAAACGCTTCGTCAATATGGTCATTAGTCTTTTGTTATTGATAATAGGTATGTTAGAATATGAGATTTTGGTAGTTGGGTTTGCTCGAATGATGAACCTCATAAGGGCAAACTAACGGATCATTAAGAGAAGGTACAAACCGGGTAAAGGTAATACCTTATTCGTAGGTTTTGAGCCCGAGCGAAGGGTAATGATTTACTAAACAAGCAAACCGGTGATGGGAGCGTGGGTGTTGAAAATAAGGCTCCCGTGATTTGGGTCTTCGTGTCATGAAATAATATCTGTCCATGTGGTTTCGGGTGGAATGAACAAAAAGGGGTTAAAACAGCAAAACTACAAAAGCTACCGTAAGTTACGGTAGCTACCGTAACTTACGATAGAGAACAAAGTATTACGGTGGTTCACTACTGTTTTACGGCAGACTAGTGTCACCCAGCGACTACCGTAACTTACGGTAGCTACCGTAAGTTACGGTAGAGTCCAGTAATTTTTGTTAAATTCTGCACATCTTAGTTAATCGAATCCGTTTCTGAACGTAGTTTCGATTATGCAAATTTTCTAAGAACACTAATACTAATATTTGTCAAAAATCTCCAGCTTTTAGGTATTGCAAGTACGTGGATGATGGTCAAGTCAATGCTTCAAGAACCGAACACACATTTTGGACGCTTCCGCACTAGTATAATCTATTAAACTATGTTGTTTGTAAACACTACTGAATGATGAATGGTTTATTCCTGTTATTCGACTATGTTAAACTCTATGATGAAGTATAACTTAGTTTACTAAGTAAGTTTTTAATAATTACAAGTTTTGTTTTTACATATACTATATTTTTATGATAATTAAATGAAAATATAAGACGAGTGTTACAAGTTGGTATTCAGAGCTTAAGGTTGTCAACAAAGTGTTCGGTTCAAGCTTGATTGATCATCCGGTAAGAATTAAGTATTTATGTTAGTAGATTTTATCCTATGTAAGAAAAAGAAATGTGAATCAATGTGCACGAGAAAAGTGTGTTAAGACACTCAAACCCGGAAGGTGCACTAAATGAGAACGGTTAAAGCAAGTTATAAACTTGACTAAACCGAAGCGAATAAAGCATATATTATAAATGAAATGTTTAACAATTGGTATAAACATTTCAGTTTCAAGATGACGGAAAAGAGCAACAATGATCCGGTGCCGACAAGCACCGAACAAATGAAAGAGATAATTGCCGAAGAAGTGGGGAAGGCAATTGAAGGCAGTCTATCCGGGTTTATAGACAAAATTCAAAACACGGTATTATCATTAGTGGAAGAACGAGTCAAAAGGTTGGAAGATAGTGTCAACCTTATGAAAGAGAAATCGGGAGAACGTAAGGGATGTTCGTACAAAGAGTTTATGGCGTGTAAACCGCCAATCTACAACGGGGAGGTTGACCCGATAATATGCCAGAGATGGTTAAGCGATGTTGAAGGAGTGTTTGAAAGGACCCATTGTGACGAAAGTGACTTTGTTGCTTACGGAACGGGTCAGTTGAGGGGTCAAGCCAAAGATTGGTGGGACAATAAAAAGAAGGAAATATGAGCCGAAGCGGCGAGGGCCATGACATGGGAGAAGTTTAAGACGCCATTTCTTAAACATCATAGTCCCAAGGCGGTCATTAATAGAATCAAGGAAGAGTTCATGCAACTTAGGCACAAGGGCGAGACCACAGACAAGATTACGGCAATGTTTATGGATAAGATGAAGTTTTGCAATGAATTGGTGACGAATGAAGAACAAAAGATATACTACTACTATAACATGTTGAGCGCCGAGTATAGGGAGTTTATGACTCCTTCAAAATACGAGACCCTTACCGAGATCATAAACGTTGCTCGGGAACGGGAAATTGAATTGAAGAAACAAGTTGAAAGGGGTGAACGAAGGGCACATGATGTGAATCTAAGCCCTACAAAGAAAGCTCGAACTGTAGAATCGGGGAAGAAAATGGATGCTAAAGGCGGGTCGCCAAGTTGTAAAGTGTGCGGGAAAAGGGCACAAAGGAGAGTGCCGGTTCAAAGACAAACTGTGCCCTATATGTGGTAAAACGGGGCACACGGCGTCTCTATACCAGGGTAAAGTCTCAGTTTGCTACAAATGTTATCAGCCCGGCCACAAAAAGTCCGAATGCCCAGACTTAGTTGGAAAGAGAGATGTTAAAGAATCTCCAGCAGAAGCTCCAAAGGCGAAGGCTAGGTCCTTCCAACTTACCGCGGTTGAAGCGAAAACAGAACCCGATGTGGTCTCAGGTACATTCACAATAAACTCAATTCCCGCACGTGTATTGTTTGATACGGGTGCGAATAAATCCTTCATTTCACATGGATTTATTCGACATCCTTCATTTGTGTTAACGAAATTATATGTGCCCTTAGAAGTTGAAATAGGAGACAACAAAAGTTTTATAGTTTGTGATATTTGTCGAGGCTGCAAGTTAAGCATCGACGACGAAGAATACTTGATAGACCTAATCCTGATGTCAATGGGGGAATTTCAAGTAGTTGTTGGGATGGATTGGCTATCTCAGCACCACGCAAAGGTCGTGTGTTTCCGTAAAGAGATAAAGCTAACATCTCCGAGCGGAAAACACGTCACAATCTATGGCGAAAAGGGAGGCAACCGTATAATATGCTCGATGATGAAAGCTCACAAGCTCATGAGGCATGGATGTAAGGCATTTATGATATACGCGAATGAGCCCGAGAAAGAATTACCGAAGATTGGAGACGTACCCGTGGTACGTGACTTTGAAGATGTATTTCCGGATGATTTACCGGGAATGCCGCCCGAGCGGGAGGTAGAGTTCGGAATTGAATTAGTTACGGGCGCGAAACCCGTAGCAAAAGCACCATACCGACTTGCACCATCGGAATTACAAGAATTGATGTCGCAGATTCAAGACTTGCTCGATAAAGGATTCATACGGCCGAGTGTGTCTCCTTGGGGCGCGCCCGTGCTCGATGAATCCTTGTTCAAACAGTGAAGAAACTGAAATAATGTTTCTGGTCAAACCAGATGCATATAAACAGTTATTTAAAGTAACTACAAGGCCAGGGGAACATGAAAAACAACAAAAAAAAATGTTCCAGTTGCCAGAACTGGAATTCTCTTTCCATTACCAACTATGAGTCCAAGGTGGCCTTGTTTCAGTTTCTTCACTTTTCAGGCTCCTACAAGACATTAACGATGTGGTAACCACATCCGGTATCAAATACCCATGTGTTGCTAGAAACAGTGAAAAGTTCGATAACATAAATGAGAATATCAGAAGAAGTGCCAATGTTATTGGCCTTGTTCATCTTCAGCTTGGCTAGATACTACGGGCAGTTTCTCTTCCAATGCCTTGTTTGGTTGCGTTCAAAGCACTGACGCTCCTCAAGAGGGTGTGGTTTTGCAACATGCTTGTTGTTGGTGGCATTTCTGGCAGCAACAACAATTTTTCTCTTGCCTTTGCTCTTATGTTTTCTTTTCTTGTTATTGGGCTTCTTAACACCACTAGACTTGACCATTAGAACTTGGTTGTTTTTGTGGAATAACCAAGTTTGTTCATTCGGTAAATATATCTTTTCATCTTTAGCACATGAGTACTGATACATGATCCTTCTAGCATTTTACAGCTTATGAGCTGTTTCATGGTGTCATATCGCTCCTGTCGGGCTTGTTTCTGGAACATGCCTTTCAGTTGTTGGATCATGTCATAAGCATCCATATCTTCCATGTTCTTCTGAAGTTCAGGAGACACGGTGGCTTTCATAAGGCAGGCTACCTCAACGGCATCCTCGTTATGTTTCTCCAGTGCATTGCGAGCAGTAGTAGAATTACTTTCAGGCTCGGTAGGGACTAGGCCATCTAAGATATACAACTTTTCCTCCATCTTGAGAACTTATTCTCAGATTGCGGTGCCATTCGAGAAGGTTGGTGTTATTCAAATTTTTTATTTCTATTCCTTTTCAAGTGTAGACTTGAGAATGAAGGAGTTTGTTTTTCACTAGACATCTGTTATATAAGCAAGGTGATATTAATTAGTATTTTCGATGTATATCTCCTTATTTCGTGAGGTGAGACGATAAGGAATGAGAATCCGGTTAGAAGCTCTTTCCAAAGGCGGCTGGGGCACGCAACATTAGCAAGAGGTTCAAGCGGACTGACAACGATTGTCAATTATGAGAAAAGCACAACTCCCAAGGTTTATGAGGCTGCGATGATAACCTGTTGTCCTTGCATTGATACGTTTGGCCTCATCTATGCCACTTTTGTTCTCGAGACAGCCGGGGCACGTAACACGAGAAGAAAAGTAATAGTCGTCCTAAAACAGTCACATGTGGAAGGGTCGGATGTGTCGACGAAGCCCTTGCACCTTGGAAGGATAAACTAGACACCAAGTGTTGTGCTGTGGCTCCAACACTGATGGTTCGCATTATGCCCCAAGTGTTACTAGTAGTAGGATGACATAGACTATTGATTTTAATTTTTACCAAATAGGGTCGTTATAGTCGGTTTTAATTTAGATATTAAATTTGCGACATAACCAAAAGGACCCTTTCACCTCTCGGGACAATTAGTTTTAGATAACCTATAAAACTAAGTTTGTCGCGACTTGGAATAACCAATTTTAAGTTAATAGAAACTATTAAGTTAATAGTTTTGGAAAATAAAAACTAGTTTAATTTGCAAAACTTAATTGGTTATTATTTGTTTAAAAAAACAACCTTTGTTTTATATCAAAGCTTTAACAAGTTGTAAAAACAATTTAGAACTTGTTTTAATGTGATTGTTTTTAATATTTTAAAACTCCTTTTAAAATCATATTGGTATTTAGGTTGGTTACGTTATAACAATTTATAAGATAAAAGCAACCACAATAGCAAGATAAATATGTAAATCCATATGGCCAAAATTGTTCGATCTTGCTAGAGCCTAATAGCAAGATCAAACGGGTCACGGGGTCATAACACACAAACAACTACAAGGATGGACTTGAGTGCATCTTGTTGTCTAGAGCAACTCCCACTAACTCCAAGACTCCTCTTGGCATTCGATTTTGCTTAGAGGTCTTCGTATCAACAATATTTAACAAGTAAATACAACAAAGACAAAAATGCATATCTATTACAACTTTGAACCACAAGACGGGCCAAAACCATAAACTAATCTATTACAACTTTGAACCATCTCGGTGGCAAAAAATAATAATTACAAAACCGAATAAAATATACAACTACAAAAATAAGGTCGGGCCGGATTTACACATCGCACAACAATCACAAAATAAACGGCAATGTTTTGGTCAAGCAAAACAAATAAAATATTGATCAAAATAAAAGTGCCCTTAAAAAAGATACTTAGATCATAAACTTTAAATAAATAAAGTTTGTGTTCTAATTCCGGTTAAAAGGACCGGAACCGACTCGTATGTTGTAACCAAGGCTCTGATACCACTGTTGGGTTTCCGTGGTGATCGGTCAAAACTTTATTTATCAAAAAACCCGGTTCAATAAATAATAGTTAATTAATTAAGCGAGTTAATTAATAAAACGCAGCGGAAATATAAACTAATGATCAACAAAACGAAACCCGACAGGATCCGGTTACATGCAAATACGAGCATATAGTAAAAAAAATTAACTACCGATGAGAAAGATATACCTCGGTTAATGACTAACCGGTCGAGACACCGAGGTTCAACGAACAAGTGCTAGTAAACGAACCAACGAAACGCGACGAAGGAGGCGGCGCCAAGCGGTGCCCGATCGCGGCAAACAGCGGCGGCAGCCGGCGATGGGCAGCAGGGCTGCGACGGTCTGGCGGCGGGACAACGGAGGCGGGGCGGCGACGGCGGCCCGTGGTTGGCTTGCTGGCCGGTTATTTTGTGATTGTGGTCTAGAGCATTTTGTGTTGCAACTTTTAATCTAACAACATCCTCGTCAAAATTGCAAGACCCACATGCTTTAAAGGACATGAACCATTTGCATGCAAGCCAAGTGGCACACATGCGTGGTGCATGTGTTGCCATTGGACAATGTGTTAGGTGCGCAACAAGTGGCGCAGGGTGAGAATACCCGTGTCACCCGGTCCATGTACCCGTCTCTCAGTTAATTCCCGCTTATGATCATAAATATAATTATGATATGTCTCGTATGTTGTTCGTAATTACCAGTTAAACAGGTAAAGTGGATTTTAGTTCGTTGCCCAAGGTGTAACTCTTACGGGTCAAGACTCGGTCGGCAGCGTTGACTTATCGAACCGGACATAATATCTAACACTATGATTCAACTTTAGTAATGATTTTGTTTGACAAAATACAAGCACTAGACTATATAACTTCACTAACTACATTCATATTATCATTTGAGTTTTGACAAAATCCATTAAGAATATTAGATTCTTGCATTATTTTTAGTTCACATTATGATAAGGTTTTGAGCAAACTCTACACGGAATTGGGTTTTAACTAGTTGTGTTTGTGAGAAATTAGGCAAACTTGTATTTTTACATGAAGTCAAAGATTATATTAGAAAGATGAACCTGAACACAAGACATGTATTAAAAAAACACGAATACAATTTGCTAATCGTACCTATTTTACATATTAGCATTTAATTTAATTAAAAAAATACAAAGTTGCAATAAAAATATACGTCTATAAAACAATTACATTTAAAGCATTAAGCATAGATACTCATTATGTTCTAACATATAACTTTTGACATGAAATGCCCATCCAACTTATATTTTGGCAAGACTTGTTTACTTATTAACCTCTCTTATTAACCTCAACTTTAGTGTTAGGTTTATTTCATGTAAAAAATTCACACCCTAACCAAGAATGCATGCGTGAGTTGATTAGTTGTTTTAAACTTGGGGAGTGATTGGCGGTTATGGCTGCAACTTTGAACCACGTCCCTGAGTCGTGACGCATTTCGCCTTTAAAATGTTTCCTTGGAGTTAATTTTACTTTTTTAAGAAATAACAAATGTATTCTTGTTCTTCTGTATTCTTCCGCGACACAACTTTTCGTTTCGATAAGTTAATCTCTCTTTTTTCTCTCTTTCTCTCTCTCTCTCTCTCTTTTTTGCAATAGATGAAACAGTGGATAATCAGGGGGTTGGTCCATTAGTCTCGTCGAGTAGGGTTAATCCCTTATTTGGTTACTGAAGTCAAAGTTTCAGTTCCATTTGTTTGACATAGGATGCGGTTCCAGACCGCATCGCTATGTGCGGTAACCGCAGTGATTACCGCATGCCTTGTGTTGATGAAAACAACCATTTTCATACACAAGGTGAGCCTTCTCATCTTTTCCCGAGTGGGAAAGCAAACCGGCTTCGAGCGTGCCCGCATGAACGTAGTAGGTGAATCCTTGTCGGTAGGGGTAATGAGCCGGGTGATGATCACTCACGCTCAAACCTGATGCGAGATTTGAGACCACACCCCTTCAAATATACATCTTGTTTTTTTATTAACAATACAACAATTACCAACAATTTAAGTGGGGTGACTCATCTCAAAATGATTGCATCCCATTAAACAATGTTTAAGCAAAAAAAATGTACTAGCTATAAATAAAGCTAGTGCTTGTCTTTTCACTAGAAAAAGCTCCTAAAAGGAAAATAATGTATGATAATAAGGCTAACTCGAATTCATAATGATAATCCACACATTAGATGACTTTTTTTTTTTTATAAAAAAAAACGGATTTTTATAACCAAAGACTAGTAAGGAACTAAGTGGAAAGAATTACAAGTTCATAAGGGATTTTTTTTAATCAATCCACCCAAGTAATGTTTACGATTTCCATTAACAACCCACAAATTAGAATAATTATCCGATAAGCAAATGAAGGAATCCACACATTGGATTTAGTATAATTCCTGCCTCAAGCATTTAATTTCGGCGACACCTGGTGATGATGGGAGACTAGGCGAGTAGGTGGCGATCGATCCTTGAACTGGGTGGGTTTTATCTCACCATACTGTCGTACTTTCAGGCGAGTGTTCACGAGTTTTGGCCCTAGGTGAGGGTTTTCCCCGGTTCGGAGGCGAGTATATCCCGATGTGATGAATTTCATCAGTAGCCCATTTGGAAGATTCGTTGCCCGTTAAAAAAAGTATAGTACTCTTAAGGGTTGCAAACTTTTAAATGTGAACGGCTATTAAAAGGAAAATAAAGCCCGATATTAATATTGAGTTTAAGACATTGACTTTGTTAACATGTGTTCTTTGGTTCCCTAATATGCTACTATTGGATCGATCTAGTTGTACATTAAACGGGTGTGAAAATGACTTGAAGGTTTAGTAGTTATAATCAAGAGAATAAAGTGTGTATGCTTAAAAATCACCTTTTAGCGACAAAATAAACTCTAATACATGACATGAGAAATTGACCATACTTAGTGAGCAATGATTTTGCATTAAATGCGTGAGATGCTCGTGTATACCTAAAATTGATTGAATACGATTGTGCGATTGTTTGCTCATCTTAATTCGCCGTTGTATGTGAATAGCGTTAAAAGAACAATATTGATACACAGGAGTTGGCTAAACGTACCTCACCCTCCAATAATTTTTATTGTCTCCCCTCTCTAATAACATCATACCAAACATATATTTTTTCTTCATTTAGTGAGTGATAAGTGAGGAATATTACTGATTTGACAACTTTAAAGATGTACGACAAATAAAAATAGAGGGGTGGGATACGGCTAACACAGCCATAAAAATACACCTTACCATAGTAAAAGCAAGAGAAATGAAATAACTGTTTTAGTAAAAAAAGATATATTTTGTATAAACTAGGTTTATCACCCTAGCCGCGTTGCGGCGAACTTCATTTATTATTTAGTCTGTGTTTACATGTGTTTTTAAATCACTATAAACGCGTTGCACATGAAACCACTAACAAAAATAAAAAGAAAATGTAAAAAACAATAAAAAATAATCGAAAGAAAATCAACAAAAAAAGTTGTATGTTAATGATGTTGTTCGTATGAAACCCGTGGTCAGAGATGAGCAAATAATACTGGGTACCGGTACCGAATTTCCCGAACCGAAGGATCCTAAGTACCAATTCGGTACCGACTTTTGGCATTCCTGGTACCGGTTCGCTACTGATTTTTACCTTCATATACTAACACCGTAACCGGTATTTTCGGTATCGGTTGCCACCAAGCTCATCCCTACCCACCGTTGTTGTTTGTACGACACCTGTGATCAGGGATGAGCAAATGGTACCGTGTAACAGTACCGAATTTTCTGAACTAAAAGATTTTCAAACTCAATCCGGTACCGACTTTTGGCGTTTTCTGTATCAGGCAGGTGCCGATTTTTACCTTCATGCAACGATGATGAACCGGATCGTACCGGTATTTTCGATACCAGTATTGGTTGATACCAAACTTACTCAGCTTAGAAAGTAAAAAAAGTAATAATAATTATTATTATATTAAAATAGTAAAAGTATCAAAAAAATATATATTATTAAAATATATTGAAAACACTATTCATTTCAATTTGTTAATTAATATATAGTAATAATATATAGTAATATAGTAATATATAGTAATAATATAAAGTAATATATAGTAATAGTAATAACAGAGGTGATGTACATTTACCACAAACATTTTTTAGGCTAAATTACCTTTTTTGTCTTCTTTTGTTTGTCTAAATTGTGGAATACGTCCTTTGAACTTTTATTGTTTGTCTTTTATTTCAAATGTTCTTATGGATTTCGTTCTTTTCACTAATAATCGTTAGGTTTTTCAGTTAAATCATCACACACGTTCATTGCACATGAGGGCATTTTAGTCTTTTTTACGACAACTTTTCAAATTTTAACTGCTGGTGACAAGCATGATATATTGATCTATTGCTTGGAAAAGACATCGTTGAAGTGTGTTGGAAGGGGAACTACTTGTAAATCATGGTCTGTAAATTTGTGGCCATTGATATACTGCTTCTTAAAATCAATTTTGTAGATATGTAACCCTTGATTGATTCTTACTTATTTGGGTTGTGGCGCCACATGGTTATTTTGCTTTTACTCTCGTGTAATCTTAAAACGGTGGTTTTTAAGAGGGTGTTTCTTTGACTATGTGTTGTGGGTTAGTTAGACCCATTGCAACATCACCGTCAGTTCACTGCCACATAAAAACTTGACCATTGAATAAATATATGTTAACAATGTGTTGTGGATTAACTAAAAAACGAGTACATATAATTAAAAAATAAGAATAGTGGCATGTGATTGGTTGGAACATCTATGGGCCTCACCACCAATCTTCATTCCTCCGTTAACCCATTAACCAAAACCCCATTAATGGAGCTTGTTAACTCGCCGATGCAGTGTTGTGGCCGTTAACGGCTGAGTTGGTACGTTAAGAGCATTCACATCCTATCCATCATTTTCTACCTAAAAATTACACTAAAAACAACTATTGTTTCTCTTTTCTTTCAATTAAGTAATATTTTTTAATATTTATCTCTCCTCCATTCATAACCATTTTCAAACTATATTAAAAATTATAGAAGGTGAACAATGTTCCCTTAAATATACAGATGAATAGTAACATATTCTATCTCTTTCAGTTACAACCATTTTTTCTAATATGAAAACCTCTCTCACAGAATTTAGGGATAGGATGTGAATGCTCTAATGGCTCAATCCATTAATAGACAACACATAGTCTTAATGTTAAGGATGACCGTAGAGAGAAGTATGATTTTTTTGGCTGGTGACTGGAGGAGATGATGAGTTAGGATAGTGGTCAACAATAATGATGTTGGTAGATAATGATCATTTGGGTTGGATATGTGTGATATATATATATATATATATATATATCTCTCTATATAATATATGAGGGGTGGGGTACATACGTAATTAATATATATTATTTAGTCAAGTTTTAATAATAATACAGTTTATAAATTTTATCAAATCTAATTAAATTATTAGAATTGTTCTTAACAATAAAAAGACTAAAATACTCTTATGTGCACCATAGATTGGTGACTTAAACAAAAAACTTAACGACCATTTGTGGAAAGATTGAAATCCTGAAAGCTTTTGAAATAAATGATAGTAAAAAATTTAAAGAACCCTTGCACAAATATAAAGAGAAAAACTGTATTCTAGTCCTTTTTAATGATTGTGTTATTTATCATAAAATTTTGCATAATAAATTTGTATAATACATTCCAATATTCCATGATGGAATTTTGCATAATAAATTTGTATAATACATTCCAATATTCCATAATGGAATATGAATCTACGACTCTTGATTTGACATGTCACTAAGACCACTCGTAGCGGGGATTTTTGGGCGTGGATTGGGCCAAAAACACCCTACACACCGCCCCTGTGTGCGTTTGATTGCATTTTTTTGCTTGGGCGTGTCTATTTAAACGCCGAATGAAAATTTGATGGACCAATAACAAATTTTCAACTCATTTATGATAATATTATATGTTTTACTTTTCTAAAAAGCTAATAATTAGGTAATCATTGTTGGGGCATTATACCACTACATCCATTTTAGAAAAACGCCCCATAAGACCCCATTACTGACTGGACCGCCACATAACGGATAATGCCCAAGGACATAGCCGGCCCTGAAGGAGGGCAGGGAGGACAACCGAACAGGGCCCGTGATTTCGTAGGGCACATAATTTAAAAAAAAATCCGATATTATATATGTAAAAAAAAATTTAATAGGGTATAACCAAAAAAATATTAACGTAGGCCCACTTAAAAAAATCATATTGTTTAAACTATTTGGCCCATTAGGTTAGTGAGCCCAATACCCAAATATTTTCTAAAAACTAATAAAAAACTAGTTTAAATTTTTTATTTAGTTAAGACCTAAGGGCACGTTTTTTCGAGCTCGAACAGGGTACATGAATTCTCAGGGCCGGCCCTGCCCAAGGATCTTCCTTCACCACTACACGTGCTCTAATCAGATTGGCTAGAGAATATTTCAATTGATGTACAACTATAAAGAAACAACGAGTGTCAGTTTCCTATATTTTGTTTCACATGAAGCTATTGAGATTGATACAAATGGTGTTTGCCAAAAGACGAGAGACATTATCAAGACTAGACATGACAATACAAGCAACTACCCAATGAATGGTCTATATTTACTCTAAAAAAACCGTAACACTTGTAAACCATTATAATCATATTCCATAAATTGGTTCTATTTTTTTTAAACTAGACACATGACGGGGATGTGGATTAAGCTCATTAGCATATTACTGATTTAAAGTTTTAAAAATACAAAAAATCAAGGAAAAAACAAACGTGTAATCTAAAGTAAAAAAAAAAAAAATTGTTAACTTATAACCCAATGACTAATTTGATTTATGACATAAACTACATTTTGGAAAAATATGTTAAATTTATGTGTCAACCTGTGAACCAGTTTGGTTCTCTAACACATGAATTGTTTAGCCAAAGGTGTTCGTGTGTTTGCCCAGATATAGATTCGAACGAGTTTATGCTTAACCCGAACCCATGAATTTTGTGTTAGGGGAAGTAGAGAGGTCCGTGATGGATCCCCCGTCACGCGTTATATAATCACGCACACCGCCGCCGCCGTATATATAACGCGTTATTTAATCAACGCGTTAGAATTATCACACGTTGAAAAGGATAAGGCTCTGCATGTAAGGGGCATCTCTCACTACAACACGTGTACATATTCATGAATATGGAAGAAAATGGTGAAGAAGAGTGTATGGGTGTTCGTGACGAAGAGTGTATGGGTGTATGCAGGGGGAGCATGTGGCATGTAGGGGGAGCATGTGGCAGCTTAATTTTAAAATAAAAATTATAAAAATTTGGGAGTGATAGAATTCTATCACTACTGACCACCCCCACTACATTTCTATCACTAGTGATAGAATATTGGGTGATGACATGGCACTAGTTGATTGGTTCTTGTGAGTGATAGAAATGTATCACTAGTGACCACCCCCTCCCCCTTAGGCTTATTGTGTTCTCGAAAATTCAAACCCTAAGTAGAATTACATGTCTTAGCCATGTTAAGCTTAGTGTGAGGTCGAAAATTCAAACCCTAAATAGAATTACATGTCTTACCGAAAAGTTGTATTAAACTAGGGGAGAGATTAGCATTTACGGTTTACACCACGGATGTGCCTTATTTCATTTTTAGTAAAGATCTTAACAAGAGTTGCTTTACTTTTTAGAGTAAATTACGTTTTTGGCCCCTGTGGTTATATCAGTTTTACTATATTGGCCCAAAATATGATTTTTTAACAGATTTGCCACCATGGTCCCTATAACTAACCGTTTTGGCCCCTAAATCTAACCAACCCCTAACTCAGGTTAGTTATTTGTCACATGGGTTGCACATGCAAGGGTAATCTGGTAATTTCACCTCCCCCTTTTAATGATTTTGTAAAAAAATCCCAGATCTTCAACCAAACATCATCATCTTCATCTCTTTCCTTCCCCTCCACTTTCTCAAAACCCTAACCCAACTTCCCATTTTTTTCTACAACACTCACACCAGAGAGATCGAGAGAGAGAGAGAGAGAGAGAGAGAGAGAGATGAAACTAGTGGATTTCTAGCCATCCATGGCAGCCGCAGGTGGCGGCGCACGGTGGTGCACAGCGGTGGCCCCACATAAACTCAGGGAATGATGATGATGGTTATGTATTTGAAGATCTGGGTTTGATGATGATATGTTCTTCAAGATCTGGGTAAGAAGACGAAGATGTTCTTGAAGATCTAGGTTTGAAAGTGGTTTGAAGATGTTCTTGAAGGCTATTCTTTTTCAGCATCCGGTTCTTGTCCGATTCCAACATCAGAGACATTTTTACTTTCCGATTCTACAACCCACCAAGACAGGGAAGTTGCTCTTATCTTAATCACTGATGCGAATCTGAATGTGCAATGATTCGAATCGGATTTGGGGATGTATGGTGGTGGTTTAACGAATCTGAATCACCCAGATTTGTTAATGTTTGATTCGAATCAGATTTGGTGGGTTTCATTCGAACACAAACACTGATCTGTTAATGTTTGATGCTGGAATTGAATGCTTGTGTTGAGGTTTCATTCGAAATGTTGATTTGTTCTTGTTCTTGAATTTGGGTTTTGGTTAGGGGATGATGATGATTGTTGAAGGTGGTCATGTCCTTGAAATTTGTAGTACGATATTAATACAACCACCGCTTATGGTTTGTTTATTTATGGTAACAGACAAATGGTGTAATTGCCAAATAAATTGAAACTTAATGAAGAGCATGAGAGGTTGTTCAGTTGTGAGTTCGTGGTGCCATGAATATTTTACTTATTGCAGTTTTTATTTGTTCTAATTTGATAAGCTAGCTTTGAATTGAATATTTTACTTATTGCAGTGTTGATTTGTTCTTGTTATTGAAGTGTTCTTGAAGATGATGATTGTTCTTGAAGATTAGGGTTTGAAGATGATGATGTGCAGATGATGTGTTCATGTTCTTGAATTTAGGTTTTGTTTTTTTTTATTTGTTCAAGTTCATGAAGATCTGAAACTGAACTGTTGATTTAGTTATTGTCTTTTTGATTTGTTCAAGTTCATGAAAATCTGAAACTTTTGGTTTTTTTATTTTTTATTTTGTTCAAGTTCATGTAGATGATGAGTGTTCTTGAAATCTAGGTAAATAGAAATTAAACTTAAAGGGGGAGGTGAAATTACCATATTACCCTTGCATGTGCAACCCATGTGACAAATAACTAACCTGAGTTAGGGGTTGGTTAGATTTAGGGGCCAAAACGGTTAGTTATAGGGACCATGGGGGCAAATCTGTTAAAAAATCTTATTTTGGGCCAATATAGTAAAACTGATATAACCACAGGGGCCAAAAACGTAATTTACTCTACTTTTTATTTTATCTAAGAATGAGAATCAAATTCTTGAAGTTTAGAATCCATATTTGTTAGAAACTAATATGAAGTTTGTTGTTTATTTTTTCTTTCTACTAATAATATTGTGTCATTATATATAGAAAAAGCAAGTGAGAAAGAATTCAAAGTAGAAATGAGTTAAGACTTTATAACTACATTTTAAACTGAAATCATAGCTTGATTGGATTGATTCAATGATGATCTTTTCACTAGATTTTTTTTTCTTTTTCTAAAACACATGTGTAAGCAGTTCTAGTAGTTGCAAATATTTTAAAATAATAATTTCAGTAAGAGTTAGCTGTCATTTTCATCCCCGTGGTTTGTCCAATTACGCCAGTTCAGTTCAAATTTCAAATTTGTACCATTTTCGTCCCTGGCATTTTTGAAACATGTCAGCTCCATCCAAAAACTAAGGTTGAATCGAATAATTGGACAAACCACATGGACGAAAATTGCAGTAAACTCATGTTTTTTTTGGACGGAACTGACGTGTTTCAAGAATGCCAGTGACAGAAATGGTACACATTTGAAATTTGGTCCAAATTAGCATAATTGAACAAACTACAGGGACGAAAATGACAGTTAACTCTTTCAGTAATGATATTAAGAAGTATTAAGGCTAGCGTGGTAGTTGAATGCTACTCATAAAAGAAAGGCAATGTTAGACTTGCTTGACATGTGTTCTCTAATTATCAAAATTGCTATTATTAGATCATTAATTGCCCTTGCTTTCATCTATAGTCTAGTGTATATTAAATTAATGCGAAAACGACTTTTATTAAAATGGAGAATCTTGAAGAAAAAGTTGTTTAGTGGAGAATAGCATGTGTAAGCTCAAAAATCACTTTATGGAGATTAAACAAACTCCTAATATATGAGATGAGAAATTGACAATGCTTTAGTGGGCAATGGTTGTGTTGTGACAATGTGACATGAGAAAGTGAGAATGCTTTAGAGTGATTATTTGCTTACAAGAGGATATGGTCATCTTTAGCTCTACTTGTGAATATTATTAAGAAAAAGCTTTCACTAGTTTTATATTCCCAATTTGATTTGAAGGCTTTAGAAGAAGTTGATGTGCATGATTCTTTAATCAATAACAACTAGTAAAATTATCCACGCGTTGCGGCGGGGGTTTGGTCGACTTAGGTTTGGTTCATTACGACATCGATACGATACCGACACTTGGTACAACAACCGAAAGATAAAATCATAAAAAAGGTCGAAAGAAAAGTTTATTGAAGTTTAGGGGTTGGTTGATAACTTTATTAAAGTTTAGGGTCTATAAAGTAAACTGAATAAATTACAAGGGGTGAAAGTGTAAAAAGTAGTATCTATCTTTCTAGAGCAAGTACCCAAAGAGGCAAAGACCACATATGCAAGGGCAATAAATTAAAGGTCGCTTCTATTGAAGACTTAGGTTGTCTTTCTAGAGCACTCACAAGGTCCCAAAGACCGCACAAGGGCAATAAAAGTGCTCGTGTTGCATCGCATATTTAAGTATATATATATATATATATATATAGCTTGTTTCTTTACAAGAGTTTGTATGTTTATAGAGTTAGAGTAATCTGTTCTTAGTCTAAGTTCTATGTATCCTTTTATTTTAGTAGCAAACCATTAGTGGGTGATTCTTGAAATAATATTTAATATTCACCATCATACTTAATAATGATAAGATTAATAACTGATTAGTGGTGACTACATTTCACTTGACCACATAAACACATGGGAGGCTTTAACTTTAATAATATAATAAAGGTTTTATTTCATACATGTAGAACATATATATTTTTTATTCATTTCTAGCGGTGGTCGAGTAGTCGGCCTTTGGACATAGCTCCGAAAGGGTGGGTTTACACATGAAAAACAGTTAGCCGTTCAAAAAAAAAAGAATCCTATTTCTAATAAAGGATCTCATTATCCCATTTTACACTCCAATGAAATAATAATATTAAATCATAATATCTAACTTATCTCTTGTATATTTAATATTTTTTACTAAAATATTTCTTTTCTTTCTTTCTGCTGATTATCCAACATTAGGTAATACGTAAGTTTCTAACCTAATAATAAATAAAAAAACAAAGTAAAATGTTATAAACCATGTACTAATACACAACTCTCTAACCTAATAAAAAAATAAAGTGAGATGTTACAATAATTAAATAGTACCTCAAAGTTACTTTTGTTAGAAAACACATCTTGATGACTAAATGTTTTAAGGGATTACATTAATCGTGTAAGACGTGTGTTTATTCAAATCGTGCAATACACGAGTTTTTAAAAGATGTAACTATTTTATTACTTAGTATAAAAAATTATATTTATTCAACCCGTGTAATACACGGGGTTCTAACCTAGTAATACTATGTAAATATGTAATAATATTCAATACGACTGAATGTATGTAATGCTTTCACTTGATCATGTACATCCACTCCACTAGATCGTATAAACTCACTAGTCATTATTTCAACATTCATTTGTATTAACAATTCATGAGAATGTAATAAAAACCTACAAAGAAACATATCCTTTTTCGTTTTGGTAGGTTTCAACTTTCAAGCCATTTATCAAGTGTGCACAATATGTTTGTAAACCAATAGTGTTAACCTTAGGGAATGATTGCTTTATTTGGTTAGCAAGATTTTTTTTGAACGAGAAATTTGAATCACTGACGGACCACTGAAGTATCATCCTGTCACCAACAGAAGCACCCGAGCATATCCATCTCCACTATGCTATAACGTCTATAAACCAATTCAGAAGGAAACCCAATAAATCTTGGAAAAACCTCCTTGTGGGAATCGAACCCTGGACCTAATGATCATTATGTCTTATCTTACCCTCAAGATGGTTAGCAAGATATTGATAAGTTTTGAATGATAATCAATAGGCTGATTCTAAACACACCCCCTCCTGATTATACCCCCCTTGTGAGAGGAAAACTGCTGGTCCCACACGTGCCCACCTGTAAGTATGTGAGATGAGGAGGGTGTAAAAAGTAATTAGGGGGTGTAGAAAGTAGCACCCTAATCAATAACTTTAAATCTTTAATGATCAAAATATATACAAACACTTTGGCCATTTTTTAGCATCTATTCACAAAGATGTGACGGGGCCGACTATCTTGGACTTTTCAAAAATTATATCTTTGATATGTGACTACAAGTAAACATGGATGGCTCGTGTTTAAGTAGTTTATAGGGATTGATTTTATTCCAATCATTCTATACTATATAATAAAAGAAACCAACTTTGGGACACGTGTCACTCATTGAAGGCATCTATTTTTTAGTTTTCTCATCTCTATCTCCTACTTAATTATAGATAATTAATATTAATTATTAGATAATTATAAAATTTAAACAATTCAAATAGGAGATAATATAATCTTTTGAAATATTTATTAGATTTCAAAATTATTTATCTTGACATTAACAAAAAACGTACACTAAATATAAATTAATACAATGTAAAAAGTTAAATGTCATTTTAGTCCCTGTGGTTTGGGTCATTTTGTTAGTTTAGTCCAAAGGTTTTATAATACACAGAGTTTATTAAGATATAATAAGATATAACTTTTTATTAATTGGTATATAAAATTACATGTGCTCAACCCATACAATACATGAGATTCTTAAAAATGTAACTTTTTTCATTATTTAATATATAAAATTAAATTTACTCAACCCGTACAATACACAAGGTTCTTAAAGATTTTTTTATTTAATATATACAATTACATTTATTCAACCCATGTAATAAATGAGATTTTTAAAGATATATTTTTTTTATTATTTGGTATATACAATTACATTTATTCAACCCGTGTAATAAACGAGGTTTTAAAAATATTTTTTTTTATTATTTGATGTATAAAATTACATTTATTTAACCCGTGTATTACACGGGGTTCTAACCTAGTTGTATAATATATACTATAATAATTTCTTAAAATCATTTAATTACTATATAGATCTGACAATACATTCAATTGTTGGCCCGTGGGAATATTTTTCCTGGCTTATTATATTTTTTTACTATTTAATTAAAAGTTGTAAAGTAAGACAAACAAAAATGATGTTTAAACCACGTCTTGTTGATGTAAACAGTTTTCAAAACAAATATCTTAAAGAAGAATTTGAATCAATCATAACTAAATTTTCTAGAATAATCACGGCAGACGTACTGAACCTTGAGCTTTCCAACTGGAGGTCAAAAACATATATATCTAAAAATTTCTATAAAACCGGGGGGTCAAAAACGTATATACCCAAAATTTTCTATACAAAACTACATACTCTCCACTACTGAACGAAAAGTTCGGGGTTCGGCCGCCCACACTAAGCTACGGCAATGAATCACGGTAGTCGGTTTTTGCAATTTCTTTGACTAATTAGCTATGTAGTTCATATTAATTGTTTTTTTATTCTTTAAACTAGTATTAAGTGCCCCCGCGTTGCGGCGGGGGCGTGAACCGTGTCAAGTAGCACTAATGCTACACAACTACCAGCGACCAACAACACCGAAAAAACTCGTAAAAATAAAATAAACAAAAAGAAAAAAATAACACCGAACGAAAAACATATGTAAAATCGTTGAATCACGCATGCCCGTTGCGGCATGATAATGCGAAGAAATTAGACTGAAACGTAAAAATAGAAAAGAATAATTAAGTTGATCTAGCGCATTGCGACGAACCTGTCAAATAGGGAAAAATAGACGCGTTGTGACAATCCTGTCAAACGGGAAATAATAGACGAAAACATGTTGAAACCCATACGCACGTTGCGGAGTGTTCACTCGCAAAATGAGAACGAAACGTAAAACGAAAAATTTGCAAAAGACGAAAAATACGGGAATCAAAGTTGAAAATAAAAATATGTTGGTATTAAATTGCAAAAGATAGAAAAATTTGTGTTAAAAGTAAAAAAATAAAACCAAAGATGTTAAAATGTAAAAAATGAAAACATTTGAACTAAAAGTGAAAACTCATAATTTTTTTTTTGAAAAACTCCCTAACCTTAGATTACAACTCACTAAAGCACATAGATGTTACAAATTTATAGTATGGTAATTGTAAAGGGTTTAAAAGGATTTCAAGATTACGGGTGGATAGGTGAACCCAAACACACAAATCATATATTTATTCGTATCAAAGGCATCAACCTTAATGCAATACGCTTGAATTTGTGTCATGTCTTCAGCCATCTTATTTAATATTTAAAGTTTATTTGTATGAACATGTAATTGTAGTGATTTACCAGCAATTTAAATAAACAATAACTTTGACCTGAAAGAACATTTTTTTTAAGTTGACATAGTTACTATAGATTTATAAACTTATATACAAATATATGTAAAAAGTAAATATTTTTATGACTTCTTTTTAAAATGTCTTAACATGGAAGTTACCACAAATCAAAATAAAGTTAAGAAGATTCTTGCAACAAACATGAAAATTAAAGTAGAAAATAAACATACAGGATTTGTTCCACTTTTAATTTGATTATTTGCTTTAAGTATCACTAGGTTAGAACCCCGTGTATTACACGGGTTAAATAATGTAACTTTATATGATAAATAATAAAACAATTTATCTTTAAAAATCCTGTATTATTACACGAGTTGAATAAATGATTTTATATATTAAATAATAAAAAAAATATATCTTTAAGAACCCTATGTATTGTACGGGTAAGATAATTTTATATACCAAATAATTAAAAAAAAATTATATCTTTGAAAACCGTATTTCACGGATTGAATAAATGTAACTTTATATATCAAATAATAAAAAAAAGTTATATCTTAAAAAAAAAAAACCCCGTGTATTGCACGGGTTGAATAAATGTAATTTATATGGTAAATAATAATAAAGTTATATGTTTAAAAAGTTCATGTATTACTCGGGTTGAATAGATCTAATTTTATATACCAAATAACAAAAACATTATGACAAAAAAACATTGTTTTATATATTTGTAAATGTATATTAACATCGTTTGTGTTTTTTACATTTTGTTTTGCTTATCTAAGTATTCATTTTTAAATGTATTAATCTATTTTTCTTTGTTATTATATATTCTTCGCCTATTTAAGTATATATTTAAAGATCTATCCTTCTATTCTTATATATATTTAGAGATTTGTCCTTTTTTAGATTTATAATTTTTTTCTTATTTTAATTATATACGTATAAATTTATCTTCTATGATTCAACAAATAATTTTTTAGTTGATACCTAACTTTATTTATGATTAAAATTTAAGAACTTTTAATTTTAAAATTATTATTCAATATTTAAGGATGAAATTTAATATTAATTTATTATTTATTTAATTAAGATAGGTAGAAGAGAAAATTTAAGGATAAGAGGAGATTAAACTTAATAATAATTATATATAAGATATTAAACTAAATAATAATATTAGTATGAGAGTTATTTGTAATTAATTAGAAGAGATTAAAACTAAAATAATAATTATCTATAAGACATGGCCTAATATAATGACAAGTGTCTCTTAAATGGTTTCTTTTATTATATGTATAGATTTAATTTGATTAAAATACTACTTAACTTAGGTGAACTCTTGTTTTAGATAATATACCATTTTAATGCACAATAGAACACATACACTGATATACGTTAACTAATATATTTCGTTCTAAGTTACACGGAATAACAAGGATTAAATGATATTTAAATTGAATTCGTAGCTAATTAGCTATTAGTACTTTAAATTTCTTATTATTCAATTGTTATACAATAGAAAAACATCATAATTTTTACTTTGGTTCTTTTAGTAATTAGATTTTTTTAGTGTTACAAGCTTTTGAATTGCTCGTATTTTTTAGTTATAAAATAACCAGATAGAGATAAGTAAAGAAAACTTATTTAACTATCACATAAAAGACTTGTATTTCTCTTAAGAGATGCAAAGAAATGCAAGTTCAACTCTCACTTGGTGTAAAGTGAGGCACTGGTGGACAATGATAGGAGACCCAGGGAAACTGGGTTGGATCCTTGAGCCAAACGGGTTTTACCGGTAATTTAACCATCGTGCATACGGACGGGTGGGTTACCGGGTTTTCCCCGGAATTAGTGGTTACTCTCGGAGTACTCCGTTTGTCCAGTGAGTGCTCCGAGAATGTTCGGGATTGATTCTGTTAGCCGTTCAAAAAAAAAAAAAAAAAAACTATCACATAAAGATTTAAAAAAAGGCTCTAGTTAATTAAGCTAGCTATTTAGGAAACTTTTAATTGCCGTAATTACTAAAATAACCATCGTTATTATTTCAAGCAAATATATGTTAAAATATGTTTAACGCATTACATGTTTTACACGTATGTGTCCTAGTCGTCCCATTTGATTGTATTTAAATACTCTTTTAGACATTCTTTAAAAAAACAAAAGGGGAAAATGCCACAGAAATGTAATCAAGTTTGTCAAATGTTTCAATTAAGTCATCCAAACTTTTTTTGTCTCTACAAAATAACTAAACTTTATTTTTGTGTTTTAATGGTGTGTAATTACCAGGTAATCAGGTTACCATTTGATTTTTTTATTTTTTTATTTTGTTTTAATGCTTATGTGGATAATATTCAAATTCAAAGTAATAAAAAAGAAAATAAAAAAAATATCAGTGGACAAACTGTTCTTGTAGACTGTCATCGTCTCCCAAAACCCCACCCACAATGCATAAACAATTAAACACCACAACCCTCCTGCTTCAAATCGCCAGCGACTAACCTTAAACCCCCACAACGTTGGCGATTCATTGGAGACCCAATTTCTGGTCTGAAAACCCCCACAACGTTGGCGATTCGTCATTGGTGTAGTTTCCGGCGAATGCAATGGTCGGAGTGGTGTTATGAGCCCGCCAGCCCGGTCGGAGTGGTGTTACCAGTCCAGATTTGGCTGTTTCGTGGAGGTTGCAGTCTTCTATCATGTTTTATTGGGATGTTTTGCTAAATTCTAAGGAAATGAGTTTGAACGTTCCATGAATATTAGAACGTGAACTGGGTTTGTGGATTTGATAGGTTTGGAGTTTTTGATGAATTAAAATAAAGAAATAGGTTTTATAAAAAATATGTAATTTTCTAATTTAATCTTTTAAATGAAAAAGCCATGTCACTATTTTTGTAATCCATGTAGGCATCAAAAATAAAAATAAAAATATTACCCGACACATCATCAAGTTAACTTGGTAACCTATTAATTGCGCAAGATTAGAACAAAATATGAAACTTGGGTTACTTTTAAAAGACAAAAAAAGTTTGAGTGACTTTAATGAAACATGTAGGAAACTTGGTTACTATTTTATAAAGTTACCCAAAAAAAAAAATATCTTTTATCATTGTCGCTAGAAACATCCAATCACACGTAATATTTTTACTATTTGTATCCTTCAAACAACATTAGCTTAAACAAATAAGCTTTTTAGTCTGTCTAATATAAAGTTGATAATGTTAGCCAATAGCAGTGGTGGACCCAGGATTTTTGAACAATGAGGTCCCATTTTTTCGGTGTTCAAATTTTTTTGATCGGTCGTTGTTCGGGTTGGGTCGAGAAACATAATAGAAAACAATATCATAACTAAACTACAAGTTTCATTTACTACACATTCAGCTGTTAGAATACCCATTTTTAAAGTCAAGTTTAAAAAAAACACAAAAAAAATAAATAAATTGAAATAAACAGTTATTGAACCCGGGACCTTTTGTGTGTAAACAAGGGGTTTTACCAATGCACCAGCTCACTCTTATTGTTATGGGGTCCAACTAAATTATTTTATGGGATCCATAGAAAATTTTATATACCGTTTCTACTATTTTTTATAAAAAGATTGGGGTCCGAGGACCCCATTCCGCTTAACGTGGGTCCGCCCCTGGCCAATAGGCAATAACCTAGATGTGATTCTTTTTGCCTTGATGAATAACAACTCGAGAGAAAAAGTGGAAAAATAATAACTTTACTAGGTTGTTATACCTGCCTATTTTGACAAGGTGTATAAACCCTAAACATGGTGGTTATTTCAAATCCTTTTGACTAAAGTTCTTACCCTATTTCAAGTTATATCCAAATCAAGCTCTTTTTCATTCATTCCCTATAGCATCTAGACATTGTTATATTATCAAGAGACGATAACGTATTAACATCAACAACATGTTCATGTTATTGTTAAGGACATATTGATAAAAGGGATTAGGGGTGAGCAAATTAATCGTCATAACCGATAATCGATATAACCAATGGTTATGGTTATGAAACTTTGTTTAACCTGTCAATCGATTACGGTTATGGTTATGAAGCTTTGGTTAACCGATGTAACCAAAACCAAACCAAACTTATAATGTAAATTCTATATAATGGATTATGTTTTACACTAGAGGGTTTTTACTAAGATAAAAGTATGTTAGTAAAAAATGATCTTGATGTAAATTCTCTTTATTTTGATGAATAGTTAAGATGTTATGGTTGTAATTTTTTTTGGTTGAGAATTACCTTATTGAAGGAATCCGACATCGGTAGTCTAAATAATGTAGTTTTAGTTGTCTTACAAAAATGCCTAATCTAAGTCCAAACCATGCACACCCATATTTATTTCAAACTTTGCTTGGTTAATTAACCGAAATTAACCAACGCCTAACCATAACTAACTTCATAACCGATTAACCGTAATTGAAGTTCGGTTATGGTTATGGTTAATGGTAAAAACCGAACCAAACTGACCCATGCACACCCCTGAAAGGGATTGCGAGTAGGACTGGAAACATATAGGTGTATCATTTTGCTAAGTTGATAACCTGAAGGCAATGTTTTATCCTAGGTCACTTGCTACTGCAACTGGTAACGGCGATTCTAATAGTGAGTTGTTAGTAATAGTTCGACAAGACACACTCTTGATAAGTATCCAAATAAAAGAAATTGTGCACTACTACCACTATCCACAACAAAAAAAGTATGTATTTCAAATTTTCAAATCTACTTGATATATATTATTAATATATATGCTAGCACATACTATATAGCCTTTCATATTCATGGAATATGAACATCTCTAAAAAATACAATGTGATATGTAGAACAACAAAATTATACTTCTCTCACACCAACGATCACTAACCGTTGACCATTCATGAATGCAAACCATCTACAAGCAAGCGTTAACGTGTAAATCCATACTTATTACCACTCACATGAGTAGTTGATTAAGACAATACGGGCCAACCATGAACATTGATTAACCTTCCAATCTAAAGACATTCCTCATTACTTCGATAACTTCCATGTCCAATATTAATTCGGATTCATATTTAACAAACCTTTCAAGCATCATCTCTCAATGTCTATATCCTTGTTACCTATATATCATCTTAAACGTCAAGACTATTTATCCGATTCACGTCTTGATAGCAATTGCAGTTTATGTCATCACCAATACCTATATGCGACCAAAATGGTTTATAAACGAGTCACAACCGCTTAGATAATATATAAATGACACTTAACTAACATCAAGACATCGGCTCCTGATAATAGAAAATGTTTGCTCTTGATAATAGAAAATTTTGTTAGCGTAATTTTACATATGTATGAATGGGCATACGATGTGGCGCATAAGAAAAAAAGTTGAGACACAACTACAAAATTGTGTATATGCATAAGAAAAAAAGTGACACACAACTATTATAGACATGATTTTTTTTATTAAAATGAGAATGAGATAGAATAGTGGTATAGCAATACTTTTTTATACGATTTAGTAGTATGAATAAACTTGTATATCAAATTTATAACATTTTCCTTAGGGGTGCAAACGAGTCGAGTCGAGCGGAGCCCAAGCTCGACCAGGTTCGAGCTCGAGCTCGATTAACTTATGAGAGCTTGATCTCGAGCTCGACTTGTCAGTAGTTTCTCAAGCTCGGGCTCGACTCGTTTATTATATATTAAATAAAAATAATAGGCTCGTTTAGGCCCGTGAGATAAGTGAAGCTCGGGCTCGAGCTCGTTTACTATAAAAACTTATAAGGGGTAAATATTATCAAATATTAATAAAACCTAATATTATACTAAGGTTCGACGAGCCTAACGAGCTTTACATTCCAGGCTTGAGCTTAGGCTCGATAAAAAAAGAGCTTTCTTTTAGGCTCAAATTCAGCTCGGGCTTGATAAGGCTCGACTCGTTTCGAGCTTTTAATCGAGCCGATCTCGAGTAGTTCGTGAGCCCCTCGGCTCGTTTGCACTCCCTTGTTAATATAGGAACGAGGAAACAATAAAATTTTAAGGGTTTTTTTTGGGAACGGCGACTTTATTGTATTATGCTACCGCATCCTCAAATTAGAGAGCCCCGTTACCCACTCCGACCAGACTATATTGTCTTAACCGAGACACGCTAGTGATTTTCAAAATTTGGTTACATTAAAGACGAGTTCAGATCAACACAGTCCGATTTCGCCTTTACCCCCAAATCAAACCAAAAATTCAAATTTCTAGGGTTTATTTGATGTAATCCCCAAATCTCACTTTCTCTCTCTATATCTATACATGACTATAATAATAATCCGTATCCCTTTGCCGCTATTTCCGGCGGCAGATCGCCACTGTTACCCCCGTGCACGGTGGCTCCAGGTAACCCTATGTTACTTAATTAACTAACTTGATTGATGTGAATTGTATTATTAATTACAGTCTCCATTAATGCGTGCTACCTTAGAGAGAGAAAGTGAAGAGAGAGAGTGAGAGAATTTTATTTCATTTCACACATCGATACATGATAATCTGCCACTCTCTATTGCGTGTTACAGTGTGTACATACATACAGACATACATATACATACAAATATGGTATTTATCTTTATTATATATCTATATGTCTTCTCTCTCATCTTTCTCTCTCTCTCTCTCTTTGTTACTATATAGTTCAAATGAGTACTGAGTAGCATTCACGAGCAGCTTTTCTCGTGATTGGGGCGACTCACAAGCTCACTTTCCACCATTATTCTCCTTAAACAACCCTAAATTCTGCAGAGTTTGTGTATCAAGATCATATAATAACTCTGAGTTTGCTGTGTGGAACTGTGAGTTAATGGAAGATTGCAGGATAACCGGCTGAAATTCCGGATTTTGGTTGAATTTCTTGCATATAATCAAGGTAAAGTTTGGATTTTTTTGGGTTTTGTTAGCTAATTCAACTACTTTTTTTGTTGTTTTGTTTATGCTTTTAATGGATTTGCCTTGTATGTGTATGATATTTATTGCATCTGAATTCTGATTACCTTTTTAAATTTTGGTGATTTGGGGATTTTGGGGATTTGGTGATCACTTTCTTGAATTTGAATTTTACTTTTGGTGCCACTAGTATTAATATGATTTGGGTTTCATGGATCTAGTTGACTGATTACATGAACAGATCTTACACTTAGCATTGTTAGCTTATTTGGAAAGATTTTTCATATGTTTTTTTTAAATTTTAAATTAGGGATTTTGTGGTTTTCATTTGACATTTTGGTGTGATTTTTTTTTTTTTTTTTTTTGATGTAGGAGATTTTAAATTAGGGATTTTGTGGTTTTCATTTGACATTTGGGTGTGATTTTTTTTTTTTTTTTTTTTTTTTTGATGTAGGAGAATGTCAAGGCCACTTCATAGAGGTTTTTCAGGTGGGGGGAGACTTTCAGAGAACATTCAAGATTTCTTGGAAGATTCTCAGATGAAATTTAAACCAGAAAAAGAAGATTTGGATAAAAACAGATTGTCTTCTGATGTTATGTCTTCATGGAATCCATTTCAATCTGTAGTTTCAATTATTTCACCATCCAAACAAAGTGTTCCCGAGAAATGTTATATCGTTCCCGATCCGTACAGCCCTCTATCGTCGAGAAAACGCTATAAACTGACTTTATTTTTGCTCAAGTTAAGTTTATTTGTAATTGTAATTCTTGCACTTACGGGGTCGTTTTGGTGGACGATATCGCTCACAACGACTTCTAGAACTCACACGTTTCGTGGGTACAGACGGCTTCAAGAGCAACTAGTTTCGGATTTGTGGGACATTGGAGAACTCTCACTTGGTTCTTCTAGAATAAAAGAATCCGAATTTTGTTCTTTAGAGTCCGAAAATTACATACCTTGTTTCAACATAACCGAAAATCTTGAATTGGGTTTGACCGAAGGTCAAGAACAAGACCGCCATTGCGGGCCCACTTCAAAACAGAATTGTTTGGTTCTTGCTCCTTCTGGATACAAGATTCCGCATAGATGGCCTACCGGAAGAGACGTTATATGGATCGATAACGTTAAAATTAACGCACAAGAGGTACTTTCATCAGGAAGTTTGACAAAAAGGTGTGTTTGAACTTTTAAATTCTCTGTAAATTACAAAAACATAATTATATTTCTTATTAGATGTTTTCTTTAATTAATGCGGGAGTTGCGGATGCAGGATGATGTTGTTAGATGAAGATCAGATTTCGTTTAGTTTTGCATCTTCTATGGTTGATGATAGTATAGAAGACTATTCCCATCAAATTGCCGAAATGATTGGTTTAAGAAATGAATCTTATCTTGTTCAGGCCGGAGTAAGTAAAAGAACATTTTCTTGCAAAGAATCATACAGATGGGGTTGCAAACGAACTAAACGAACACGAACAAGACCTTGTTCGTGTTCATTTGTTAAGGAAAATATATGTTCACGAACTGTTCATGAACTCTTACCGAACGTGATTTTTGTTCTTGTTGTTTGTTAAGGAAATGAGTTTGTTCGTGTCCGTTTTCTAATTTTAGGTAAGGAAGGCAAAGGAAAGTTCATGAACAGAAGCTAATGTTCATAAACACATATGAAAGCAAACGAACACAAACAAGCGTTCATTAACAGAATATATGATACACTGATACTTATTAAATATTTTATTCATCAGTTTGAAGTATCTAAATAAAATATAAATATATAAAACACTAATGAACTATCGAACACAAACGAACATGTTACCAGACGTTCAAGAACATAAATGAACAAACGCGACCTTTGTTCATTTAACTAAATGAACGAAATTTCTTGTTCGTGTTTGTTTATTTGTTAAACGAATGAACACAAACGAACTTCCCGCCGAACGGTTCACGAACTGTTCGCTGAACGTTCGGTTCATTTGCAGCCCTACATACAGATATGGGCACACTTTATTTATAGTATTTAGTTTTAAATTTGTTTTGTAAATTAGATGGGTATTTTATATTTCTTTTTTGTAACTTTTTAAATTGGGACAAATTTGCTTACATAAATACGTGTTCTTGAATCAGGTGAGAACGGTATTGGATATAGGTTGCGGTTTCGGTAGCTTAGGGGCGCACTTATTTCAGAAGCAACTTTTGACTATGTGTATAGCAAACTACGAGTCTTCAGGGAGTCAAGTCGAGATAACTCTTGAAAGAGGTCTTCCCGCAATGGTTGCTTCGTTTGCCGCAAAAAAGTTACCGTTCCCATCACTTTCTTTCGACATGGTACATAGCGCGTGGGACGGGATTGCGTGGAATCACAAAGGTACCGTTCACATCTTTGCATACTTATTATGTTTATATATATTACCCGCTTAAACCGAACATACGTTATAAATGTTGCAGATGGTATACATTTGATTGAAGTTGATCGAGTTCTTAGGCCTGGTGGATACTTTGTTTGGACCTCACCGATCGCAAACACACGGGCTTCCGTTAAAAACAAAGATAACTTAAAAAAATGGGATTTTGTGAGTAATTTCGCCAAAAATCTCTGCTGGGAGTTATTGTCACAACAAGACAATACGGTTGTATGGAAGAAGCCTAGTGATAAAGATTGTTATACTTCCAAGTAAGACCACATTCATATATGATATATACAACACTCTTTTTTTACTATATAAGTATATATTGCTAATGCCTTGCGATTATATTAATCTTGTGAGTTATTTAATTAATAGGAGTCAAGGATCGGGTCCATACGTCTGCAAAGCGGGCCATGATGTTGAATCCCCGTATTATCATCCGTTAGAGGCATGCATTGGAGGAACTCATAGTCGTCGTTGGATTCCAATTGAGAAAAGACCAAAATGGCCTTCGAGAGCCACATTGAACCCCAAGGAACTCGCGGTTCATGGTAAATATATATATATATATATATATATATATATATATATATATATATATATATATATTTTTAATTCTTTTGAAAACTAAAGTTAGTTCATCACCCTTGTCAAATAAAATGTGGGGCCACATAAAAAATAGTCAACATGGTCAAAAGTCATATCATCATTTATCCGGTCATAGATCATATTACCATAAATCAAATTTTTGTTAAAAAGTTGATTACCTCACTTTTTCTAAAAGATTGAAAGTGTTTTTTAGCCTAAAAATGTACTTTTTTTTTCTCAATTATAGTCAAGTAAATGAGAAAATCCTATTATGTACAAAAAATAATATGATTATTACCGGGTGTAAATGCTTAGAAAGGTGACCAACTTTCATTTGATATCTTATGTAGTTAACCAACTTATTTTATGCCAGAAAAAAGCCATTAAAGCCACCTTATAAAAAAGTCAACCTGGTCAAAAGCTACCAATATGATTAATATGATTTGTTATTATCAGGTGTACTTTTTGACGACCTTACTGAAGACGATTTTAACTGGAAATCAGCAGTCAGAAACTACTGGTCTCTGCTCTCCCCGCTTATATTTTCAGACCACCCAAAACGACCCGGAATCGAGGACCCGGTTCCACCGTATAACATGGTCCGAAACGTTTTGGACATGAACGCTCATTTTGGCGGTTTTAATTCCGCCTTATTGGAAGCTGGGAAATCCGTATGGGTCATGAATGTGGTCCCCACCAGTGGGCCCAACAACCTTCCACTTATCCTAGACCGCGGGTTTCTTGGTGTGTTGCATGATTGGTAAATATTCTATCTTTTTAAACTTGACCCGGCCCGTTTTGACCCATACTAAGAAATTTGACGTTTCTGCATGCACTTGTAGGTGTGAGGCGTTTCCGACATATCCTAGAACTTATGACCTGGTTCATGCCGAAGGCCTTTTATCGCTTGAAACCGCAAAGCAGCGTCGGTGCAGCATAGTGGATGTGTTCTTTGAGATAGACCGGTTACTACGCCCCGAGGTATTTTGATTATGGGGCTGTTTGGCTAATCTTTTCAAAACTACTTATTTGCTTATTTGCTTTCTGAAAAGCAAATAAGCAAATAAGTAGTTTTGAAAAGCTCCATTTTAAAGCTTTTCAAAACTACTTATTTGCTTTTCAGAAAAGCAAATAAGCAAATAAGTAGTTTTGAAAAGCTTAGCCAAACAAGCCCTATATGTCAACAATAATAAGTTACAATTCAAGGTATTGTAGATAACCCAACTAATCAATGCATATTAATTAACTTGAGTCCCCTAATTTCATGTGATTTACGTTAAAAACAGTATAAAACAAAATTAAGAGAAATGCCATTTTCGTCCTGAGGCTTGGTCAGTTTTGCAACTTTCGTCCAAAGGTTTGTTTTTCCGCATCTGGATCCAAAAGATTTGAAATCTTGCCATTTTCATCCGGCTCGTTCACTTCATTTTTCTTCGTTAAGTTAGGGGTATTTCCGTTGTTTTTTGTGAACTTAAAGGGCAATTAAGTCTTTTTCAGGGCCAGGGGTATTCGGTTTTTTTACATTAAGTGAAAAAGATCGAATTGCTCTTTAAGTTAACAAAAAAGACAGAAATATCCCTGACTTAACGGAGAAAAATGGATGGAGTTAACGATCCGGATGAAAATGACAAGATTTCAAACCTTTTGGATCCATATGCGGAAAAACAAACCTTTGAACGAAAGTGATACCTCAGGGACGAAAATGGCATTTTACTCTAGAATTAAAAAAAAAAAAAGAAATCGGGCCCCATGGTTATAATTCTGTTGTAGCAAAAACTTATAAAAATGAGTTTGCAGGGTTGGGTGATATTACGTGACATGACGTCTCTAATAGAAACAGCAAGAACAATCGCCACAAGATTAAAATGGGAAGCACGAGTCGTAGAAATTGAGAGCAATAGTGATGAAAAGCTCCTCGTTTGCCAGAAACCTTTGATAAAAAGACGATCATACCCTTCCTGAAAAAAATAGTTTATGATGTCGATTTCTTTATCTTGGAACATTTTACACGCGAAGACCAGATGTTTTACTATACAGATAGAAAACGATGGTTCAACAGACAACTGCAAAAGGACCAAAAGCAAATCCCGTGGGAGCCGTAAGGCGAACCTGGGACCAAATGTAATTACACAATGATTTACAGGTGCGAGATTATTACTCGTTTTTTTCTTTTTAGCGTTTGTGGTGTTATAAACTATACGGAAGAAGAGATGAATTTGATTATGGTTATAGGAATAAGCAAAAGTTGAACATTAATATACAAAGGTTTGAATGATGAAGACTATATTGTCTTGTTTATGTTCTTCGCTGTATGTTACTCTCATCAGAACTTTATAACAAAACTTGCTAATATAAGGTATAGTTGTAATTTTCATATTAATTTACGTGTGTTATATGTCGGGCTAAAAACCTATGACATGATCCGTTAACATGGCATGACTCGATATGAAGTTAAATGGGTTAACGTTAGGGGTAAATGGGTTTGGATAATAACTGACTTGACACGTTAATGACACAATTGGAACGTATCCAAACAAGTTCAATGTTTCTAACACGTTTATAACACGCATAACGCGTTTAATATATCGTGTTGAATGGGTTAATAGGGTGGCATGAAACATATATAATTTGTTTGATCAAAAGGACAGTTTTATAAGTACTTAAATATATTTCAACTGTATAGGGATTTTAGTTTTTGCTAACATTTTGTTTTACCGTGTTAATGTTTAAGAAAAATCACACATTTAGTTAAACATTTTGTGTTCAGGTTCACCAGTCGGGTTAAACGTTTCATGTCGTGTCTGGCCCGTTTACCTATGCACGTCAGCTTTTGGAAAGCCATTTGCAAATCTAAAATAAAGTGTGGCGTCTTAATTTTTCCCAACATTTGATGAAAAATATTGTCTTCGTATACTGTGACATCTTCTAATCTAATATTATACGTTATACATATATACATTTGCAAGTTACATGAACACTAAGTCACTAACTTGCATTTGACTTTTTTCCATTTTGTTTTTTTTTTTTTTTCATTTTTGTACTTTTTATACTTTTGTCCCCAAATTTTCAAATTTTAACACTTAGGTTTGTACTTTTTATACTTTTGTCCCCAAATTTTCAATATTAACACTTAGATGTTTGTTTTTTCATAGGTAAAACGTCTGCAGTCTGCGGACCACATCTGTAGTAGAAGACTTTTTTTCTTTTTGTTTTTTTTTTTCATTTTTGTACTTTTTATACTTTTGTCCCAAAATTTTCAATATTAACACTTAGGTGCTGTTTGCTTTTTCAGAGGTATAACGTCTGCAGTGTGCGGACCACATCTGTAGCAGAAGAGGTGAACCAAACCTCTGCGGACTGCAAGAAGAAGACTATTTGTTTTTTAACTTCTGCAAGCTACTGAATGGACTAAATAAACTGATTTATTAACATCTAGAACATCTAATCAAAACAATTTATCACAAATAATGGACTAAAATCAGAATAAAAACACCAAAAATTTCACAACAAACAATGGACTAAAATGGAGTACAATCAAGAACCATTTTATCATCATAAAAAGAAAACAATCAAGAACAAACAATAGACTAAATGGAGTACATGCCGGTGATTGAAGAAGAATCTGACGGCTGGGCTGAGGTGGTTGAGAGGGCAGGGCCAGTGGCGGAACCAAAAAAATTAAATTTTCTTTTTTATATTCATTATTGTGTGTCAGTTGCATTTTTAAACGAACAATATACAACAAACTAAAAGAATGATTCTCGATTACTTCTTTCACTACTTTAACTGATATCTAAAGGATTTGATAAATAATATATTTTTTTATAAACATATTTTACAGAAATATATTTAAAATAAAATAAAACAAAAACATATTATACACTTACAGTCCCTTAATCTGTGGAAGACTTTGTAATTGAGTTTTACGTGTTTATTTTTATGTACGTGTCGGTATAAATTTAAGTTGATTTACGTTTCGACGTAGTTTTTTTTCCTGTAAATGAGTTTGGTCAAATATAATATGTTCTTATGTTTATTATTATGTACGTTTTCAGTTGATCTACTTTATGACGTAAATTTTATTTTTTCCTCGACATGAGTTGGGTCAAATATAATACGTTTTTATTAGACGATATAAATTTAAGTCACTTTACATTTCGACACCGCCTCAACGCGCCGTACCATTTTTAGCTTAAAAAACACTATTTTTATGTACTAATTTTTATGTACGCGTCGGTATAAATTCAATTTGGTTTACGTTTCGACGCAAATTTTCTTTGATAATATGTTAGCTCAAATATAATGCGTTTTCGTGCTCATTTTTATGTACGTTTTCAGTTGCTATACGTTTTGACGTAAATTTCAATTAGCAAGTTGTGTGAATAGTGCTTTCATCCTATTTGTTTTTTTTGTTTCTTTCTTTAGTTTTTTTTCTGGACTTTATTATTTTTATTTTATTTACTTTTCTATTTGTTTAATTTTTTAATTTTAAGTTCCTTTAACATTAAAATTATATTTGAAATCAGCCCATCCCACTGTCCAATTATTTTCCAATTATTTTAATTGTTTTCGGTCGATGTAAAACATAGGTCGATATTCTTTTAAGCATATCTCTTTCGGTTGTTATACTAAACCAAAATATATACCGACCGAAACCCCGTAGCGTAGCGCGAGTAATCTTACTAGTAATTCAAACAATTAATAGGTCGAATCTATAAAAAGTAGGAGAGTTCATGGCACCAATGTATTTAGACTATAACTAACTTTTAAATGGGAATTATAACTTTACTAGTTTATAAACCCGCGTATTGCACGGATTTGAAGATAAAAATAATGTAATTTTATTATGTGTAACCCAATTTATATAAATGATTTATTCTTATTAAATCAAACATTGTAAAATCAAGATACACATTACACTTATAAATTTCTAAACACTTCTTTATACATGACATTTGTAGTTTTGCTTGTAATTTAACCATCCTCAACAAGTATCAATAGCTTAAGGTCATCTCTACTTTTTACTCTGGACAATGCCACATATTATTGGTCATGTGTAAAAACTGATTTTTTAGAAACAAACCAACCTTTCATAACAACTGTTGCTTAAAGAAATATTAAATTAATAAATATGAAATAGCTAAAGATATTATTATTATTATTATGCATTATAATATTATGCATATGAAATATAAATAATTTTTTCATATGAAATATAAATATATATTATTAGTGAATTGAATGAGAAAATATCATGTGGTATTAATATGACTCTTTTGTTAGAATTGGAATTCATATTAAATTTAAAAAGCTTATAGATCAAATTAACTTGTATTTTGAAAAGCTCAATTACTTTGAAAATTGTCAAGTGGTATTTTATTGAATCATTTTAAAAAACTTATATATAAAATTAACTTGTATTTTAAAAGCTCAATTACATTAGGAATTGCCAAGTGACATTTTATGAAGTGTTTGTAAAAGCCGCTTGGTGCCCCGCCCTACCTTATATATATGTTCTTAACTAGGTTAGAACCCCGTGTATTACACGGGTATACTAAATTTAATTTTATATACTAAATAATAAAAAATAATATATCCTTAAAAAACTCGTGTATTGTATGGATTTAACAAATGTAATTTATATACCAAATAATAAAAAAAGTTATATCTTTAGAAATCTTGTGTAATACATGGGTTAAATAAATGTAATTTTATATAGTAAATAATAAAAAAAGTTATTTTTTTAAACCCTATGTATTACACGGGTTGAATAAACCTAATTTTATGTACCAAATAAGAAAAAAAAGTTGTATCATAAAAAACTAATGATAACATATTAATACAAAGTTTGGTTTTCGTGATGATAAGAAAAAGTTATAGCATAAAAAAACAAACGATTTCGTTATAGGGAAGCATTCTGTTCCAAAATGGCTATTGAAAAAACGTAGTTATATGAAAAATATATCTATCTATAAAGACACCAAGTACCTATACTTAATATGTTTAAGTTTTTTAAAAGATATGGAAACTTATGAATGCACTATACGTATCTGTAAACACAAAAAGTAACACTCGCCATTGAAAAAAATTAATAAAGAGAGTGAATCAACATAATAGCATGGATAGATTAAGATCTATTTGGCAATGTTGCAAAAATCGCGAATACTCGGCGATTAATCGCCGACTAGTCGCTAGTCGGTCTCCTACTGAGTAATTTTTCACTAATCAGTCAAAAAATCGCTAGTCGGTCAAAGCCGGTCCAAGCCGCCCTAGTCGCCCCTAGTCGGCCCAAGTCGCCCTAGTCGGCCCATTTGAAATCCTTACAAAACAGGCCAAAGATTACAACTTTAGCCCATTTTCCTTATCCCTTACCTAATATGACGAAGAATTTGAGTCGCCGAGGAGATTGAATATGAGTCGGATGGTGTCGAAATCATTGAACACTACGGGGATGACGATTACATTTGAGCTATTTGTTAATGTTTGAATTTTAAGTAGTGAGACTTGTTATGTTATGACTTATATGTAAGTTTAGTTTGTATTTTGAACTACTTTTATCTTTTTAAGTATTATATTGATATGGATGTGTGAGTATATATATACATATTTATAAAAAGAGTTAAATGCCCGGATGGTCCCTGTGGTTTTGCAAAATAACACCTATAGTCCCCAACTTTTGGAAATTACACCGGTGGTCCCTGTGGTTTGACAATTTGTTACTCGGATGGTCCCTGGAGTGGATGGGGGTTAGTTTTCTCCGTTAAATCCATCTGAAATTACTTATTTACCCCTTGCTTTTATTAAAACATAAAAAAATCACACACACATATATATATAAACACTCACACACACACACACTCTTTCTCTCTCTCTAGAAAAAGCCCACCACCACCTACCTTCACCAGCACCACCACCTGCCACCACCCTCACACCACCATCCACCCCATTCACTCTCTATTCCCCTCCGCATAAATACCTAAAAATCTTCCCCTCGTTACCGCACCAGATCCAACCCCTAAACAACACAATGGCGAGAGTAGATCTCAACGGAAACGTCATAAAGCCGATGACGATATGCATGATCGGTGCCGGAGGATTCATCGGCTCGCATTTGTGCTAGAAGTTAATGTCGGAGACGCCGCACACGGTGTTGGCTGTTGATGTGTATAATGATAAGATCAAGCATCTGCTTGAACCAGACTCGATTCCGTGGAATGGATGTATTCAGTTTCATTGGTTGAATATTAAGAATGATTCTCACCTTGAAGGACTCATTAAGTGCTCCGATCTGGCAATTTGTTTGTTGTTTGTTCTTGATTTGTTGTTTTACAGTGCGTATTTTGTTGTTTCAGTGTTTTATTAGTCAATTGCATGATTAAGTTGGTTGATAGTTGAGGATTTGTTAACGTTAGTTTATTCTGGTAATTAGCTCATCATTTGTTTCAGATGTGTTGTTATAGAGTAGATATTTTGTTATTTCAGTGTTCTGGAATGTTCGTGTTCGTTTGGAAGTGATTCGTCATGTTTTATTAGTTAGTCGCATGATTAATTTGGATTTACCAGGTGGTGGTGGCAGGGGTGGTGGCAGTGGTGCTGGTGCTGGTGATGGTAGGTGGTAGTGGGGCTTTTTCTAAGAGATAGAGATAGAGATATAGATAGAGATAGAGATAGAGATAGAGATAGAGAGTCAGAGTGTGTGTGTTTTTTTATATTTTAATAAAAGCCAGGGGTAAATAAGTAATTTCAGATGGACTTAACAGAGAAAATTAACCCCCATCCACTCCAGGGACTATCCGAGTAACAAACTGTCAAACCACAGGGAGCACCGGTGTAATTTCCAAAAGTTAGGGACTATAGGTGTTATTTTACAAAACCACAGGGACTATCCGTGCATTTTACTCTAATAAAAATAATAAAATTTACATATAAAGTTCCGATCCGATTAATCCCGAGTAATCCCGAGTAGTCACTAGTCCCCACCTCACCAACCGACTAGCGACTAGCGAGTTATCCAACCTTGCTATTTGGTGTAATTTAGAAGTAAAGTTATTATAACATTCGCCATTGAGAAATTAATAAAGATTAAGTAAATCAACATAACATACAGTAGAATAAATTAAACAAAAGGAAGGATATTAAAATTAGAAATAAAAAAAATTTGAGAATTGATTTTGTTGACCACATTGACACAATTCATTTCAAATGAAGATTTCTTCAAATAAAGTGTCGATCCAATCGCTTGTCAGTTGAATCTTTTATCCTAATATTGAATAAATAATTCAAAACCCAACACCAATGTTAGATAAAATTTGAATGGAAGATTTAAAAATTTTAATGGATTAAATTATCTTTAAATCATTAGGCAACAACAACCATGAATTATTCAAATATTGAACAAAAGATATTATCACACTTATATAATATTTATAAAAAACTCAAATTTTGATAGCCTCGTTGATTGACACGTATCCCCAAAGAGGTTTCTTTTATTATATGTATATATTAATATAAATTAATTGGGTAAATTAATTCAATATTATATATATCCTTTTTAAATGTAAAAATTATTATTATTTGGATAGTTTTATTTATCCTTGGTGATTACTATACTTTATATCGTTATAATTTATTATTTTTTGTTTTCTTTTTTATTATTTTTCAATTAAAACAACTCTATTGTCCTTAAAGAAATGTTAAACTTTTAAATTACTAAATATAAAATGGCTAAACAAACTTTATGACATATGCGACATAATTATTGTTATTATTATGCATCATAATATTTATGCATATGAAATATAAAAATATATTATTAGTGAATTAATTGAGAAAATGCCATGTGGCTTTAGTAGAACTTTTAAATTAGAAAACGCCATGTGACATTAATATGACTCTTTTATTAGAATTAGATTGTATTATTAAACAACAATCTTTTCAGCAGATAATGTGACAACCCGTGCTTACGAGGTTAGCACCGTTCGTTTTAGCATTTATAAATCAATTCGTATACTGATCTTATTTATATAATGCATGAACTTGTGTGACGAATTAATTTTACGTATCTAATTTATTTTATACAAACGAATACGAGAAGTCAAATCCATATTGTGTTGAATCGACCCGAACCGCTTGAACCAACATATCTCGCTTGGTACGCATAACTTGACGCTGGTGAGGTCCAAACACCTCCTCTTGCGTCCCTAATTTAGTGTATCACCTTATGTGTATTATGAATCCTAATATTTATTTTCTCAAGGCTCCATATTAAATGGATCATGTGAATCTATTAATTCTCTATTAATTTTTGTTACTGCCTAGCTATTCTTTATATCACTTTTAGTGCATGATAATTGTATATATCACAACTCTCCATCCAGCCCACACCCCACATATTAAGTTCATATGGCAGCCCAAATTCTTTATGATTTTGGCCCAAGGCATGAAGTCCCAAGGCCGCCCCAACTCCTACCCACCTAATATAGTTACGTAATCTGCATTGTTTTATTTACTCACCTCATAACTCCAAACCCTAATCTACATACTACAACCTGCGATCTCTTCTTCCTTGTGCTCATGTGGACGCGAAACAAGACAAAAAGGGGAGCTTCAAGATCTCGTTCCAAGACAATCAATCCCTTCCATCCAAGGGCGATGCTTTGAAGGAGCCGGGAGGGGCGCCCGACCCCTCGAACTTTTTGGCCAGTAGTGTTATATATCTAGTTTTCGTATAGAAATTTTTGGGTATATATGTTTTCGACCCCCCGGTTCTATAGAATTTTTTGGGTATATACGTTTTCGACCCCCCCATAAAAAATTTCAAGCTTCGCCAAGTTCCATCACTAGTAGGTATCGCCTTGTGATGCTTGTTTATAATTCTAAACGTATTCGTGCTTTCGGTAGTTAAAATCTTTATACATATGGCTGCGTTTTTTTTTTTATGTTTGTTCTCGATTGATTATGGACGTTTAGGCGATTACCCTTATGCGTATCCTTCATGTTAGTCATAACTAGGGTTGTTATGAATTGAAACTTATTGAGTGGTGCTAGTTGTTAATGTCCATACATAGTTTATATCAGGTTATTACTGCTGGAATTTTATTCAGATGGTGATAGGATGTGTGGGGGTATAGGGTGCATGGAAAAATCAAGAATGTTATGTAGCTTTATTGATTCTGTTTGTATAAACAAATATTTTTGGAATAGGGTTAAATTCTTGATGATGAGCATGTTAGATCTAACATACATGACTAATAGCTTGCTGTGAATAATATTAAAGAGTCACGGGTTCGCTAATGAAGCGTATAGGGGGTTCGGGTAACGGAAACAGGTTCTGTCCCAAAAGTTACAGCCGACTTTACTCGGCTGTAACCGGGTTATAACTTAATGAAAGCTGGAATTTATTGAGTCTATAATGTGTAATTTCGAAATACGATTCAAATGGCACTGGAATCATGATTTTTGGATGTCGTTTGCTATTTTAAATAAACTATTTCGTTTCAGCAACTAAAGCTGCGTTTTTCTGCAGATTTTTCATATTATGTTTTAAGTCGTAACTTGGTGAATGTTTAGATTTAGATCATGAAACTTATATTGTATAGAGCCTTAGGTGTCGGTGTGAACCTTCAACCAGAATTACGTCAATCGGATAACCGAGGATTTTTAAATGAATTTTTTCGTGAGCTGTAGTCAGAAAGCGACGAATCTGATCATTGTTTGGTGCAAGATTTTTTTACGGAATATTCGTAAGGAGTTTGATCACCAAATTTTTACACAATAGTCGATGCTCCGATTGACACGTCCTGTAATTTTTTTTGAATTTTCCTGTAAACGAACTGTTCCGGATAACACTCCGAAAACTGTCCGAAAATGCACTATATTGCTGAATTTTTATTGAAGAGTATTTTAAATCTTTCGTGACACTTGTGTTGTCTCTAAGCGATGTCGTGATAAATGCAGGATTCGTGTTTCCGCATGAGCACACACACTAACTCTTAAACGGTAATCATGTTAGGACGTGATTGACCGGTTCCACCTCGCGTATTTCTTTCCACTCATTAATCCGAGCAATCAAATGTGAGTTCACTACTCGTTCACAGGCATGCGTCACGGGGGGACAAACAACTATTCCTTGGAGGAATACTTTAATAAACTCAACTCTATCATAAAAGTCACTACTTACTACCGAACTAGTTACCGTAGAGGCAACGGGGTATTAGTTGATAGCGTTATTAGGCTTGACAACGTCACACCGTACCTGGGAGGACGGGCGTGAACTAAGTACCTTAAACACATGGCCAATGTTGATAGGCATTGATAAGGGCAAACAAACATACGTCACTCCGGTATCGAGTTATTAACGACATGTCTTTAAATTAAACACCAACTTGTTTTCGTTAAACAAAACTGTGAACTCACCGGCTTAATCGCTGATACACTTTTTATGCATGCTTGCAGGTCGTTTGATATATCTTGCATAGGAACTTGCAGTCTGAGAAGTTGGAGTGTCATGGGGCGTGATATTGGATTGCAAACATTAATACTTCCAGTTTTAAAACATTTTGATTTCAACTGTTGAAATGTTTACTTTGCTTCCGCTAAACACTTACTATGTTTGAAACGTTTAACTTAAAATTCACTATTCATGTTGGACATGATGACTTGTTTTATATTATTTACTGTTAGTTCGACATGATTAGTGGCTAGATCCTGGTACGTCACACGCCTCGCGGTAAAACTCCATAAGTGATAATTTGGGGGTGTGACAGATAAACCTCTTAAAACACATAAAAGAAGTAGTGATACTTGCTAGCCTTTGGTCAGGAGGTTAATGCGTGATCAAAAACTTCACTTCATTGCAATTCAAGAATCGCAACTGGATGATTTTTCAAAACTACTAGTCAAGAATTTGTGAGATGGCTCAATCTTTTATTCGGAAAGGGTTATTGTTCATGGAAGATCGCAGCGTCTATTGTGTATTTAAGACCCTGCTCGATTAAAAAAGGAAGGAGGTTATTACGAAGAGGTATTCCATGCTTATCAGAGGCACGCGATGGTCGGGGATCTTAGTCCTCAGAAGACCTGTTCGTTGTAAATGTTTACTGGTCGCATGAAGTGGCTCATAAACGAGACACATGGAACGATTTACTTCAGCTATGGAATGCTTTTGAAGGCTTATGGATGATGGATCATGTTGTGAGACTTCAATGTGGTAAGATATCCCGCTGTAAGGTTAAAACACCATTGCATGTCTTTGAAACATTGAAGAGGATTAGAAGACATTTTATGTAGGGAAAAAACTTCAAAGCCCAAACGATATTGGATAGTATGGGATAGATAATTGTCTAATTATTTTATTTGGATAGTATGGAATAGATAATTGTCTTATTATTTTATAAAGCGTGTTAAATGTGTTGTGTCATTCGTGTAATAGTTGTGTTAATTCAACAGATTACATTTAATCGTGTTAAACATGCCGAGTCTATATTAATGTTAATTTCCAGGTTCACTAATCGTTCTAAACATGTCATGCCCCAATTGTTTAACATGACATGACGCATTTTGGCAAGCTATATGTAAGTTTTAACTCAAGTTAGTACATAATTAATCTTAAACCCACCCCCTCCCCCCCCCCAAAAAAAAAAAAACCGCGTTGTAGGTCGGAGCATACAAATGTGCAAAGCGATCGACATTCAAAACGAGAAGAAACGTAAAACAAAAACACCAATTTCTAACACCAAGTGACTCACGTGATGTAAGAGTAAACTAAGTCGAATAATGGCGGGGTGTTCGGTTTTGAAAGTGAAATAGACCGTGTAAACTACTAATATATAAATGAAAATTCACTACATGACAAAGGAATAAATTACAGGAGGTGTAATGTAAATTGATGAAAGAAAAAAAAAGAAGAAAAATAGACTAGGTAAATTACAAGGGATGTCAACGAAAATTAGTGAATGAGAAAACATTAAATGACAAAGGAATAACATATATGGGGTGTGAATAAAAATTCGCTAAATGACAAGGTACTAAGTAAAGTACACATGTAAAAATGAAAATTCACTAAACGACAAAGAAGTAACTATAAGAGGTGTAATATAAATTGATGAAAGAAAAAAAAAATACGCTGAGTAAAGTACAAGGGGTGCAGATGAAAATTAGTAAACGAGAAAGCACTAAATGGCAAAACACAAAACGACAACCGAGTAAAATATAGTGGTGTAAATAAAAGTTTACACTAAAAGACGAAATAGAATAAAAGACAAAATTCCTACGACATAGAATATATATATATGTAGATCCCTATCAAGAGAAAACTCCTACGATTTGTGAGAATTTAGAGATGTCGACCTTCCCTTGCGAGTTTTGCCCCCATTTTTTAAACACCCCTAGATTATAATGTTACAAAGACGGCCGTAAAAAATTGAAGTGGTGCTTTTGGCCTTTACAACAACTGTAAAAAACTGATGTCATCAGATTTTTACAACACTCCAGGTGTTCGATGAAATCTCTTTGTAGAAGTTGTTAATTGTTATTTTTAATCATCTGAACTCTAGAAAACAGATACTAAAACATGATTTGGGAGTGAGTTTGTTGTAGTTTAACTTGACAATCAAGAATTGAAGATGGAGAAACATAATATAAATGCATCAAGCTTTGGTAAGTAGATATAGATTGTTTCTTGGGTCTTTTCATCAAACTTGTGCTTTTATATGAAAGCACAAAACTATCTTCAATTAATACACATGTGCTCCTAATTCTAGGGCCCTACATTCATTCATTATTAGTGATGTTAATTTTTGGATCCATACCATCAGATCTTTGTTACATGTTACTCTGTTAGTCACTTAGTCTTATTACTTCACATTAAGAATCAAAATACAAAGTTGCATTTGAATGAATAATTGAATATAATCATTTTTTAGATTAGAATATGTATGTATATCTTGTGGGATTACTTAATTGCAACTTCTAAACATTGTAGATGAAGATGCAGTTATATTTAAGCAATGCAACTTCTAAACATTGTAGATGAAGATGCAGTTATATTTAAGCAATATATCGGACAACTTAAAAATTGTATAGAAAGTCAACATTTAATTTGGTAAATAAATCCAAACAAAGTTATCATATTACCCATTAATCAAAATAAATAAAACAATTGAAAACAACAATTTGATTGGTTGATTTTTGTTCTTGTTCTCGCATGTTTCATTGCTCTGAAATGAACATCACACTCTCTCTCTCTCTTTTTATATATATATATATATATATATATATATATATATATATAAAGCATAAACACCTTACGCCTCGCTTACGAAAAGCCCTCAACTTGAAGCCAAAAGCGTTTATTGCTGAATGCTTAAAGTTGTTACGATTTACCATTATGTTTTTGTCTTAAGATGTTAGATTTATGATTTACCTGTTTGTTACCATCTTTTTTCAGTTAACGTGTCTACTCCACAACACCTATCCCTGCTACGATCTACTTCTACCGATGTCGTTCTCCGTGTTGAAAGCACTAGGCCACCTCCACAACAAATAATCGTCAACCTTCCTAGGTACCTCCTATTCACTTAATCGTGTTATCTGTTTTATATTTTTTGCTGATCATTAACTTTTTTTTCTTAGTGACGGCAGTGACTTCCGCTCTCCGAAAATGAAAAGACCAGTTATCTAGTTTTTGCGTGGGGCGCAACTCTGGTGAGCATGGCTTACATGCAATGGCGCAGCTTTAAAGGGGCCGGATGGGGCGTTCGACCCCCCAAACTTTTCACTCAGTAGTGTTATATATGTAGTTTTCGTATAGAAAATTTTGGGTATATACGTTTTTGACCTCCCGTTCTATAGAAGTTTTTGGGTATATATGTTTTCGACCCCCCGGTCGAAATGGCAAGCTTCGCCACTTCTTACATGCACGCTCATCCAAAGGATTGCAACACAATAAATATATTATTAACGAATATCCATGGAGACTATACATCAAGCGTCAATAATCGAACATCAGGATCGCGATTAACAAAATATCATCTTAACTTTTCGATTGGAACAATAAGGTTATGAACTATGACAACCTAAATTGCAAAATTGAAAACCCTAGGATATTAATACTGTTAAACAAGACGGATAGACTATGAATCAGAGTTGAAGATTGATCGTACTTACTGTGATTGAATGAGGAACGATGACGATTGTGAAGATGATCGCTGAATTGTGACTGAATAACAGCTGAGATTTGAGCGAAGTTCGTGAGTAACTGAATCGATCTGATGGGGATGTATATATATACGCCCGTGGCCCACAAAGTGAATGTAATTAAGGGATCTTTTTAAAAATACGTGAATTAATAGAGGAAATTGTAATTGCAAATTCAACTAGTGGACTAATGTAAGTTGTAATTGCCAACACTCTCACCGTTTAATACGGTTTTCTGAATGCCAATAGGGTATTATTATGTATAAAGTACAAACGTTTTTATGTTTTACTTTACATTTTTTTATATCTTTGCAAAAATAAAAAATACATGTTATAAAGTAAACAATTTTTTATATCTTTGCAAATTTAATTGTTAAGATATTTTCAAAATTAAAAAAATGAACAAACAAACTTCCTTTTATTAATACCTGGTTCCATACCCTATCCTACCTGAAACCGTTTCCATACCTATAACGTACACACCTCTATGACTATCAGTGTTGTAATCCAAATTGGGCTTTTAAAAAGTGTTCATGATTTGAATTTAATTAATCCACCTATAATCCACATCGAATTATCGATTAGTGTAATTATTATTATTATTATTTTTTTTTTCATTTTTGTACTTTTCATACTTTTGTCCCCAAATTTTCAATATTAACACTTAGGTTTGTACTTTTTATACTTGTCCCCAAATTTTCAATATTAACACTTAGGTGCTGTTTGTTTTTTCATAGGTAAAATGTCTGCAGTCTGCGTACCACATCTGTAGCAGAAGACTTTTTTCTTTTTGTTTTTTTTTCACTTTTGTACTTTTTATACTTTTGTCCCAAAATTTTCAATATTAACACTTAGGTGCTGTTTGTTTTTTCAGAGGTAAAACGTCTGCAGTCTGCGGACCACATCTGTAGCAGAAGAGGTGAACCAAACATCTGCGGACTGCAAGAAAAGGACTATTTGTTTTTTAACTTCTGCGACTAAATAAACTGATTTATTAACATCTAGAACATCTAATCAAAACAATTTATCACAAATAATGGACTAAAATCAAAATAAAAACACCAAAAATTTCACAACAAACAATGGACTAAAATGGAGTACAATCAAGAACCATTTTATCATCATAAAAAGAAAACAATCAAGAACTAACAATAGACTAAATGGAGTACATACCGGTGATTGAAGAAGAATCTGACGGCTGAGCTGAGGTGGTTGAGAGGGCTAGTGACGGAACCAGAAAAATTACATTTTCTTTTTATATTCATTATTGTGTGTTAGTTGCATTTTTAAACGAACAATATACAACAAACTTAAAGAATGATTCTCGATTACTTCTTTCACTACTTTAACTACTTTAACTGATATCTAATGGATTTGATAAATAATATATTTTTTTATAAACATATTTTACAGAAGTATATTTAGAATAAAATAAATCAAAAACATATTATACACTTACAGTCCCTTAACCTTTGTAAGACTTTGTAATTGAGTTTTACATGTTTATTTTTATGTACGTGTCGGTATAAATTCAAGTTGATTTACGTTTCGACGTAGTTTTTTTTCCTGGAAATGAGTTTGGTCAAATATAATATGTTCTTATGTTTATTATTATGTACGTTTTCAGTTGATCTACATTATGACGTAAATTTTATTTTTTCCTAGATATGAGTTGGGTCAAATATAATACGTTTTTATTAGACGATATAAATTTAAGTCACTTTACATTTCGACACCGCCTCAACGCGCCGTACCATTTTTTTAGCTTAAAAAACACTATTTTTATGTGCTAATTTCTATGTACGCGTCGGTATAAATTCAATTTGGTTTACGTTTCGACGCAAATTTTCTTCGATAATATGTTAGCTCAAATATAATGCGTTTTCGTGCTCATTTTTATGTACGTTTTCAGTTGCTATACGTTTTGACGTAAATTTCAATTAGCAAGTTGTGTGAATAGTGTTTTCATCCTATTTGTTTTTTTTTGTTTGTTTCTTAAGTTTTTTTCTAGACTTTATTATTTTTATTTTATTTACTTTTCTATATGTTTTTTTAGGTTCCTTTAACATTAAAATTATATTTGAAATCTGCCCGTCCCACTGTCCAATTATTTTAATTGTTTTCGGTCGATGTAAAACATAGGTCGATATTCTTTTAAGCATATCTCTTTCGGTTGTTATACTAAACCAAAATATATACCGACCGAAACCCCGTAGCATAGCGCGGGTAATCTTACTAGTAATTCAAACAATTAATAGGTCGAATCTATAAAAAGTAGGAGAGTTCATGGCACCAATGTATTAGACTATAACTAACTTTTAACTGGGAATTATAACTTTACTAGTTTATAAAACCGTGTATTGCAAGGATTTGAAGATAAAAATAATGTAATTTTATTATGTGTGACCCAATTTATATAAATGATTTATTCTTATTAAATCAAACAATGTAAAATCAAGATACACATTACACTTATAAATTTCTAAACACTTCTTTATACAGGACATTTGTAGTTTTGCTTGTAATTTAACCATTCTCAGCAAGTATCAATAGCTTAAGGTTATCTATACTTTTTACTATGGACAATGCCACACATTATTGGTCATGTGTAAAACTGATTTTTTTTAGAAACAATCCAACCTTACATAACAACTGTTCCTTAAAGAAATATTAAATATTAAATTAATAAATATGAAATAGCTAAAGATATTATTATTATTATTATTATTATTATTATTATTATTATTATTATTATTATTATTATTATGCATTATAATATTACGCATATGAAATATATAATAATTTTTGCATATGAAATATAAATATATATTATTAGTGAATTGAATGAGGATATATCATGTGGTATTAATATGACTCTTTTGTTAGAATTAGAATTCATATTAAATTTAAAAAGCTTATAGATCAAATTAACTTGTATTTTGAAAAGCTCAATTACATTAGTGGTATTTTATGGAATCCTTTTAAAAAGCTTATATATAAAATTAACTTGTATTTTAAAAGCTCAATTACATTAGGAATTGCCAAGTGACATTTTATAGAGTGTTTGTCGAAGCCGCTTGGTGCCCCACCCTACCTTTATGGATTGCTTCATAAACATGAGAGACATGCGGTTACACCTAGTCCATTTTTCATGAGTCAACTGCTCAGCAGCGATAGTCTGAGGAGTGAGGTCTGCAGGCTTATTATCTGGTAAAGCATAGTCAAAATCCAGTAATGCAAGAGTAAGCATAAGAGAGTCTTTCCATGCAACAAAGTTATCACCAGTCAATGGTGGAATCCCGCAATTGGGTGCTGAGAGTGAAAATAATATGAGCTAATTATGATACAAGAAAGAAGTCTTAATGTGATCTAAGGGCAAGTTAAACTAAGACAGGCATAAGTAATGATCATTTTAATTATGAAGCTATGATATTGTCGATTACTAACATCAAAATAATAGACTTAGTTAAAAGTTCTACTTAAATGAAGACAAATCAACTTTGGGCAGAAGTGTAATCATCCAAGTATGTGTGCAAAGTAATTGTGACAAATCAGCTTTGGCCAGAAATGAGACAATCACCTTAGTTATGCACTTGTTAATAATGCTAGACATGAATGAATTAGATCAGCTTTGGCCATAAATAAGACATTCACGTTTGTAATGCATAATTAACGTAGCTTTTTGTAATACTTGAACAATAAATAGATGTATCAAATCAGCTTTGGCCAGAAGTGATACATCAGAAGCTCATTCAAGCTAAGCTATTTTTGGTTTTGTAAAAGTTATCTGATTCTGATTAATTAAGTATTAACAAAACCAATTATTTAATAGCAAATCCCTTGTTATCGCGGATCGAACTAAGTTATGAAATCTCGAGTTCATTTGAGTGAGATCTCGAGTAAGGTTTCTGGTAAGATTTCGACTTTATTATGAGTTCCTTTATGATTTCGAGTAGCCTTTTAATCTCGAAATCCTAATGAGATTTCGAGTCCCTTAATGATGTCGAGATCTGATAAGATTTCGACTTCTAAGTGGGGTTTCGACATCTACGGCGATTTCGAGTTACTAATGTCAGTCGCAACCTCACTCGAAATCTCGATTGATGAAGACTAATATCTTAAAGTGATTTCGAGTGACTTATGAGATTTCGATTGATAAATCCAGTCGAAATCAAACAATAATCTTTCTCAGTCGCAACAACCTGATTGCGAGTTGAAAACTTAGTCGCAATCTCAATTGTCTTCGAATTTTAGTCAAATTTCGAGTAGGAATCTCAGTCGGAATCTTAGTCGAAATCATATGATCTCGAATACTTATTCTCCAAGTCTCGAAATCTGCTCATCAACAGCTATTAGTGGAGATAAGATTGAAAATTCAAACTTTTAGAGATTGTGAGATAGAGTTTCCAGTTTTAGTGCTCGTCTAATTTTATCAAAATATTTCGAAAATATAATCTATTTATCTTTTAACAGTTTTTGAAATTTTAAGAGATAAAAAACAGATCAAAAACAGAGAAAAACATCCAATAATCCAATTACATTCCAAAACATAAAGGCATTTTTTTAATTTTCCTAAGAACACGTGATGAACCCTAAAAACATAAACCAAGTTCTGGAATCCGAAATCTGCAATTTTTAGTTCTGATATGGATTTCGGAACAATGACATCTCGGATGTGTTTAAACATCTATTTAAATCTTAAAGTCCGAATTTTTTAACTCACAAGTTATGTGATTTCGGAACAGTGATTTCGAATTATTATTAGGTTTTCAAAATTCTGTTTTCCAGATTTTAATCCCAGAATAATAGATACGAAAACAGAACTGATTTATCAATATATGCTCTGATACCACATGTTGATCAGTTTTGTTTAAACATAATGGAAAACATGAAAACCTTTTACAGCAGACATGCCAGCAGAGAATCCAGTCAGAGACGGTAAAGTGATGATGGTAATAACCGAATTAGGGTGAATTCGGTTGTCAGTTATGTAGAGAGAGGTATGGACGAAAATTGACGATGATGATGTTATTGTAACTGTCTAACCCTTTACCTCTCTAGTTATCTCCTTATATATACACCCAGAAGGAAACCCTAATTAGTTAATAAGGGTAATATGGTCCATCAACAATTACCAACTAATTACATAATAAGATTAATATATATTTTGATCTAATATAATATAAATGATTATATGGCTACTAGATTAAATATTACAACATTAATATATTTAATCTTACACATGGCATATGTTGAGACAGGAAGGCATGCATCTTGTTTCTTTTTTTTAAAATAATTATGAATATGTAGTGCTTGTTTTGAAGTATCGTCACAGTACTTGATATCTCTGTTGGGGACAAACTGCTATACATATGCATCCCAAACACCCCATAAGGTTATATAGGTAAAATACTATTTGGAAATGTGTACATGTACACAATTATAAAATCCAATAAAGCAAGGATATTTAGAAATCTTTATTTCTATAATATTAATTAAAAGATAATGAACACAAAGAAACTGCATAAAATGCAAAAATTTAAAACAGACAAACAAACACATGCATATGCACGTTAGAATTGTTAAATAATTATGGAACCAAGTGTTAAATACGTGGGTTAATCCAAAAAATATTCTGCTCTCTCTTGGCAATTGTTTCGCATGAGCAGCGATCCGGGAGTCGGTCAAAGGTAGATTCATCATTTTCCTTCCTAGCGACCCTCGACAACGATGATACACGGTGGTGGTGGTGGTATCGACAGACCAGTAGCAAGAGGAATCCAATCGAGTGGTGATGATGGGTAGATCGAGCAAGCCCAGGGTTTAGTAAGGTAAGAATCGGCGGTGACTTGGGAGCTAGGATTCTATAGATTCCCTTTCTAATCTGCTCTTACATGTGTCATATTCATAGGGGAACAAAGATAAATAAGTACGGATTGGTCAAGCAACTTGAAGATACGTCGACTAAGGGTCTAGAGTCGGCTGGTGAAGGTGAAGCTCTGGAGTTCATGGCGGCTAAGGTGCGATGGACCGTTATTTGATTTCTTAAGAAACACCTGATATTTGGCAACCTTGATTCTGGTAAGCACCTGATTTTGAACATGCTTTTTTTCGGAATATATTTCAAGTGCAGTTAGTTATTGATATCATCCCCAATTCGATTCTCTATATTTAGGCAGGGTCCTAATTTTCAAAGTTCAGTTCTCAAAATGTTCACTTCTACCTAGATTCAACTGCTTTGTTTCATAATTTCTTTGAGAACTTTAATGTGATAAATATGATTTCGATTATATATATTGTCTATGCAGGTCAAAGAACTTAGAAATAAGTCAGTGGTTATAATAAATAAAGCTTTAAAATGGGTTCAGAATTCATTGATGTTGTTCTAAAACGAAACCTGCAAAAATGGTGAAATTGGAAGTCTAAATTAGAATTTTGCAGTGTGATTTGTGCATTTTGCCAGATTACAAATGTTAGGAGCCCATGGTTATGTGGGGTGCTTTTCGTCATGTTAACCATGACCAGCTCTTGGATGTTGCTTGCTGCTCTTAATTGTTTGGATGTTAACAAAGGAGACATCCTAGCAATAATCTCTACAGCAGTCACATATTTCACACAACTAACGCAATGAGTAATGTTCAGTTATAGTAGTATTGCTCTCGCTGACATGATACTCGGTTAAATCAAATGACTAAAATGCCACCATTACTGGAGGTTTTGAACCAAAGTTGTTTCGTTTCCATCTGATCCTAAAAATGATAAAGATGTATGGTTACACACTTGTTTTAAATCGACTTTAGCTCTCCAAGGTGGCTCTTGGGTAAAGAAAATGGCCACTTTAACCGTAAGCTTTGGTATTTACACTATCACCCTAAATAAAGTTTAGAATCTTCATTCAGGGTACACACATTTTTGTTTTTACTATAAATCATTGGCTACTCTTATATGAAGCATCATCAAACTATGATTCATTTATATATATACAAAGTAAAATGTTAAAATGGGTCTATGTACCCATACCTATTTATTATTTGTATGAATGTTGTTTCGACTCACGGCATGGTCTGCTTTCTCATGTTATTTATTGGTTTGTATGTTGTCAAATGATCAATATTACCGATGATCATATATGCGTTTGTCCAAGAGGGACAGCACCATCTGCAGTTATGATTTCAAATTTTGACCTACAGTTATGAAGTTAAGGACATGTATAATTCAACATTAAAGACAATTATTATGGTACTAAAACAAATTGTTTGCTTGCTTTGACAAATGCCATTTATCTTTCTTTCTCCCTGTTCATGAATTCATGGATCTCTGTTTTCTTTTTCTCTTTTTATTATATCATGATTAATTATTCATATAGTTTTGGATTTTAAATGAAGTTACAATAGTTTATTGAATAGTCTACCAACTTACATTTTTCGTAAAGTAATTGTGCATCAGTTCTTATACAATAGTTTATTGAATAGTCTACCAACTTACCTTTTTCATTAGGTAATTGTGCATCAAATCTTAATTGAATGGTCTACCTCTCATATGCATGCACTGAAACGGATTTTATGTTACATAAAAAGGCACTATTGCTTTCGGGCTACATCTATACCCGTACCGAGCCCCATCCTTAATCTCCTACACTGATGCGGATTGGGGTGGGTGCCCCGACACAAGACGTTCGACATCAGGTTATTGTGTATACATGGGCGATAATCTCATTTCATGGTCTTCAAAACGTCAACCCACATTGTCTAGATCAAGTGCCGAAGCGGAATATAGGGGGGGTTGCTAACGTTGTTTCAGAAATCTGTTTGCTTCAAAATCTACTTCTTGAGTTACATCATCCTCCGACGTATGCCACACTTGTATACTGTGATAATGTTAGTACCATTTACTTAACGGGTAACCCCGTTCAACATCAACGTACTAAACATATCGAAATGGATATTTACTTTGTCCGAGAGAAAGTGGCTAAAGGTGAAGTTCATGTCCAACACGTTCCATCGAGGTATCAAAAAGCCGACATATTCACTAAAGGTCTACCAAAAGTTCTATTCGATGATTTTCGGTCCAGTCTCAACATCCGTAATCCTCCCGTTAAGACTGCGGGGGAGTATTAGTATATGTAAATTATTGTGATTATATTTTCCATACATAGAGTAGGCCAGCTGTACTATGTAATCTCTATATATGATTCCTAGAAATCAATAACAAAACATACAGTATTATTCTTACTATCACCACTTCCCAAAAAAATGGCGTTCCTAATTCTATGTTTAATGACGTTAACGTCACGAACATAATCGTGTGCGGATACCACACGTTAGTGCCATCATCATTACGCGTATAACGAAGTCATAAACGTGCAACGCGCGACACGTGTCAAATTCTAGTGGTATATATAAACAAGATGCATGCAAAATCCCCATCATATAAATAACATGGCCAACAAATTTCACCAAAAACAAAATGATAAATCACCATTTAGTCTTCGCGAATCATAATGTATGAAAGACTTTAAATAGTAAGGGTAGTCGGTATGGTTTCGGTGAATGGTTCGGGGATCCCATTCACCGATCGGTGAACCATTTCCGCTCATTCGGTGACCAACATTCGGTGATCGGTGACTCCTTTTTTCGGTGAATAGTCACCGAATTGATTGATGAGAAGGGTGACTCCTTTTGACCGTTGCCCTCTTGACCGTTATCCTCTATTTGTATATAACTCACAATTTTTAATCATTTTAAAACACACAACTCTTTCAAAACATCTCTATTTCTACACCCACAAACACCATGGATAAACAAAACAAAGGTGAACCCAAGAAAAAAGGTTCCGCTAGCCGAGGATCGGATTCAAGAAAAGAGGCCCGCAACATCAACAACCGATAGCAAAGAGGCCCTCACCGAGAAGCTCGCGCAATACACTCTTATGAAAGAACAAAAAGAAGCACGGGAGATAGAGTTGACGAATATAAGAAAGAAACGCAAGGAAGACACCATAGCATTAGTGGCGGAACAACGCGAGGCAGAGTGGAATGAACCATACCTAGTGATTGAGTGCAAAATGGGGAGTGGAATGAGGACTTGACATGACATAATATTATTGGCTAGAGAATCACTCAAACACCCTAGAGTGATTGAACCATACCCTCCACCCTAAAAAGTGTTGGATCCGCACTGAGAGGTGGGAAAATGATAGGCCGATAACTCGAATGACCGACAATCGGTGAGAATGCGAAAAAAGAATGAAGAAAGTTATATAGCTTTCTCTTCTTTTGAATTTATATTGGCTCCCCTTATTCCCGCATACCCTATATCTTATTTTCACACCCCCTATTGTATACGGGCCGTATACAATTATACGTCCCGTATAGAATGTTTTTGAATAGGAAAATGCGCAGAGAATGTTTTTTTGATTTTACTATATACGGCCCGTATATAGTTATACGAGCCGTATACATGTGTAAACGATTTGTAAAACGTATACGGCTCAATGGATTTATTTTTGAGGTTTTTGATTTTACAAAATGTATACGGGCCGTATAACTGTATACGGGCCGTATATAAGGCTGTTTTTTCAAGTCTCACGTTTTTTCCAGTAAAAACACAATCATTCTAGGGTTTCTAAACTCTTCATCACCTTTAACAACGTTGATCGGAACACGCCGCTTAAATCGGAGCACAAGTAGAGTAACGTTACCGATCAGTCCGTTGATGGAAACGGCAACCGTTTTTTACTACGGAAACGGTGGCTATGCGAAATACAAACCGCAACCGTTTTTTAGTACGGAAACGGTGGCTATGCGAAATACAAACCGTAATCGTTTGTGACTATGGGAAACACAAGTTTTCTTTTTGAGCTTGATGGATGTCTGTTATCTCAGTTGAGGCGGGATCACTGGACCAGACACATGTCACATAGTTTGTCAGTGAACAAAAGATATAGATGTAGGAATATAACTAGATTTTACGTGTAGCTTCATTAAACCAAGAACAAAGCCTATTTCAAAACACATGTAGATGAAGTCAAATGTGATCAAACTTGGACATCAGATGTAAATCTTGAAAGATTTGTTGAAATCGAAGAAAAGAGTAACTAGCAGAAGACGCGTCGGGTTCTTCTGCTAGTTATTCGGAATGTTTCGAATCATTACAACTGAACGTTCATTACTGTCGCAGATGAAGTCAAATGTGAAACGTTCATTACAACTGAACGTTCATTGAACCAAGAATATGAAGATCGCGGTGCAGACACGTGGGAAGAAAGTCATTGGACTGCCGCAGATGAAGTCAAATGTGAAACTTGGAAACAAACCAACAAAATCCGTTGTATTTTTAATTATTTACTGTTTTTTACCCATAGTATACGGGCCTATGAAACAAGTGTCTGTCTACAAATTCCAACCAATTGTGGGTTAATAGATTCCGAAGCTGTTATTTCAGTTATTTCTGTTGATCCACAAATTCCAACAAAATCTGGATACTGAAAAACATCAGCAACCTGGAAACAAACCAACAAAATCCGGATACTGAAAAACATCAGCAACCATTTTTTCTTTTCTTTCAATTTCGAGAACATTCTCCCTGTGTATGTGCTTGTGCTGTAGAAACCGGTGATGAATTTGTGTACACAACTGAGACCGCATTGTTAATTTTAATGATGATTCAAAACATTCCGAATAACTAGCAGAAGCTGTTATTTCTGTTGTTCAGTACTTCGGAGACGATTCAAGTGAGTCCTATTAAGCAAGTGTCTGTCTATTCAATTGAGAGGAATAATTGCATTGTTTAAATCAGAATCAGGGTTCTCAAAACAAGGATCGTTCTAATAGATTAAAGAGAATAAACCATTTTTTTACCATTTTTTACCCATAGTATACGGGCCGTATAATATTATACAGCCCGTATACAATCATCGTATACATTGTATACGATCTGGTAAATTTTTTTCACTAAGTGTATACGGGCCGTATAATAGTATACAGCCCGTATTCTTATGGTAAAATATGGTAAAAAATGGTTTATTCTCTTTAATCTATTAGAACGATCCTTGTAACGAAAGGGATTTCGAGCAGTTGGTATTAAACCAATCATTTGTTGATGTATATAACAGAGTAACCCTCACTCTCAGTCATATCTATAGAGAAAGTTGGGTTTTCAACAAATCTTTGTGAAGTTATTCGGAATGTGTATTTGCTTACTCTGGAATTGGAGAACCGTTGTTTATCTGAATCAGTTTCTCAACAAACACTACTAAAGATGAGTTGGTATTGAACCAACATTCCTACCTGGAAACCGGTGTATGTGCTTGCACTGTAGAAACCGGTGGTGAATTTGCGTACACAACTAAAGGTTCAGTGCACGAAAAGTTTCTTACGAAATGTACGTGGCAAAACAAGGATGTTGGGAATTAAACGCATGTACGTGACAAAACAAGGATCGTTCTAATAGATTAAAGAGAATAAACCGTGTCGGGTTTGTATTTCCCATACCCACTGTTTCCGTATACAAAACGGATGCGGTTTGCATATTCAATCTTCATTGCTTCATTAAAATTACAACACATGATAAGTTTACACTTTATAGTGTGTGATTTGACCGGTTGTCAAATTCGTTGCGTGCATTCATATTATTGGACTTCTTGTTCCAAATGCAGCTGTAGGATCCGTACTTAAAGGTGTCTCTAAAATGCTTGGAAAATTGCATCAACTCTCATATATCAACATACTCTTCTCCAGACGCTTAGTTGTTATGAATGACAACTTGAGGGGTCTAGTTAACTTTTAGATTCAGATTTAGGAAGCAGATGATTTGTCAAAAGACATGGTCAATGTAGTAAAATGTGAGCTTTTACACCAACCATATCGAGATACTTTGTGTTAGTTTGATTTGAATTTTGAAAGTTTGAAAGATGTATTCGATGGATGTCCGTTATCTCAACGCTTCTCCTTACATTGAGAGGAAAATGACCGAATAGAGATCTGAACCAACCGAAATCCACAAATTCCAACAAATTGTGTCTAATGCAATGATCTTCTGTTGTTAAGTTTCTGAACCAACCGAAATCCACAAATTCCAACAGTTTCTTCGTAGATTCAAGTGAGTCCTATGAAGCAAGTGTCTATCTATTCAATTGAGAGGAATCATTGCATTGTTTAAATCAGAATCAAGGTTCTCAAAACAATGATCGTTCTAATAGATTAAAGAGAATAAACCATTTTTTTCCATAAGAATACGGGCCGTATAATATTATACGGCCCGTATACTATGGGTAAAAAATGGTAAAAAATGGTTTATTCTCTTTAATCTATTAGAACGATGTCAAATGTGAAACTTGGAAACAAACCAACAAAATCCGTTGTATTTTTAATTATTTATTGTATATAGTCTTGCAATTAGTCAGCAGTTATTGCTTATGATGATAAAAGGAGGTGAGTGTATATGCTTTTTAACCCCTGTAATAAAATCTACTAAACCATAACAAAGTCCTTTTCCTTCAATTTCTAGGACATTCTCCCCAAATGAACCTTCATCATCACCCAAATTGGTTTAATATTAACTAACTTAAACAAAGTTCGTAGTTCTAAATCCTCAACGTTACTGCGTTTTCGTCAATTCCACATTTAAATATGTTCCTCACCGTTCACCGTTTTTTTAGTTGCTTCTCTTTTCTGTATCCAGATTTTGTTGGAATTTGTGGATCAACAGAAATAACAGCTTCGGAATCTATTAACCCACAATTGGTTGGAATTTGTAGACAGACACTTGCTTCATAGGCCAGTATACTATGGGTAAAAAATGGTAAATAATTAAAAATACAACGGATTTTGTTGGTTTGTTTCCAAGTTCACCGTTTTTTTAGTTGCTTCTCTTGTTAAGTTTCTGTATTGACAACTAGTGCCTATCAAACTTTGTAAGTATTGCATTTGCGTTAATGAGATGTTAAATGTTTTACTTGCAAATATGATTGTGCAGGGGGTAGTTTACATAGTTGCTTGTAATAACACTATCTGACATTGCAAATAATATTAGTAAGTATTCCCTGAAATATAGAGGCTGGTGAATCCTTTGGCAGCCTTGTTACAAATGCAAAAGTTTTTCCGACGACTCAAGATAAAACAATGGACTCAGACTCATTGTTGCGAATTTGGTTTCTTCGGTACAGGCTGATGAAACCGAAGCTGTTATTTCGGTTGTTCAGTACTTTCGAGACGATTCAAGTGAGTCCTATGAAGCAAGTGTCTGCCTATTCAATTGAGATGAATCATTGCATTACAGCCCCGTTGAAAACAAGTGGTTGTAATGTAAGGACCTTCAAAAAATGTCCTAAACCGACCCATAAGTAAAAACCCGGACCCCTGAAACCCTATTGTGCATGAAAAATCAAGAAATCAAGGTTTTTGGTCTTCAGGCGGGCCGCGTAAAGATTTAGCATGGCCTCACGCGGGCCGCGTCAAACTTAAGTTGACCAGATAAGCGTTACAGTCCACGTGGCATCCACCTGACAACCCTACTCGTGACCCAGCAAACCTACACGTAGACTAGGTGGCCATGCGGGCCGCGTAAGGACCGGCTTAAGGTTCACACGGGCCGCGACAGACCCAAATTTCAGCTATAAATAGCTTGGTTCACGAGCTGTTCATCTGTGTCGAAAACAACTTTCAAAAATGAATTGCTACTGCTCAAAATCGAAAATTAAGAAAGCGAGGCGCTACTACGATACCGGGTATTAACTCGATCGCTGCTACGATTCAATGTCCGATCGATTGAAACTATCTGATGGATGTTTGAGTGCAGCCCACATTAGGGCCAGACTTTGTCGTTAGTCGTGAATTCGACGGATGTTTAAGTATAGCACTTTGTCATTAATCGTGAGGGTTTTAGTCTCGTGAGTTATCGTAAATGCTGTATTAGTTACTGACCTAGTTCGTGTGCATTGTTATTTAAATTAGGTTACAAGGCTAATCAGTAGGCTAAACTCTGCCCGTTTAAACTTGCAATGTGAGTCATTCTCTTTTATCAAAAGTATTTTACAATACTCCATTTTCAAATGTTATAATTACAGGGATTAAGTCGTGGTTATCTTGAATCACTGGCTAAGTGGGGTATTGTGCACATTACTAATTTCTCACGGTTAGGCTAATAAATCCTAACAGTGATAATCATCACTACTTGGGGAAGGACCCAATAGTGGTATGACCATCGTCACCAGGTGACACGGCGCCATATAAAAATAAGATAGAAGCCATTGTAATCGCTCTTATGCTGTAATTGGTAACTAATGTGTCGTTTTACATACTTGAATGACTCGTCAACATTTCCCCGCTGATAAAATATTTTTAAAACATGTTTCAGGCGACCTGCTGTGAATCAAGAAAAACGTGCTATGGAGCACTAACAAGCTTGAAGAGGTGGCTCAGTTAAAATGAATAAAACATGTTTTATAAATCAGGGAATTTACTTATGAAATTCCTCTATTGTAAACTACGGGGTTTATCCCGAATTATGAAATAAAATAATCGGGCATTTTCAAGTTCAAAAAGATCTTGGTAAAATCTTCCGCTGTCAAACTCAAATAATAAATACCACGGGAATTTCTGTCCCGCGGCTTCCTGACCGGGTAAAATCGGGACAGGGGTCGTGACAGAAAAATGTGGTATCAGAGCCACTGATTTAAGCCAATTAAGTATTTAAAAATACTTAATTTTCCTGATTGCCATTTTGTGATTATGTGTTTCTATCTTGACTATCTGTTAATTTACAGTATGGGTAAGCAAAGAATTTCGGACATCTATCATAAATTAGATAGTTCACCGAAAGATAAGGGAACTTCATCCCAATCAAATTCCTCAAGATACTCAGCAGATACTGAGGAAGGAATATTTGTTCGTAAAGCACAGTTTGAAAAACCACTTACCCCTAATAAAAGAAGTTGGATTCTTAGAAAAAGTCAACAGAAAATTAAGAAGTCACAACCAAAAGGAATGATGAGTGATAAGGAAACCCAGGAAATAGGCAGTAAACCTCCATGGGAAGATGAATTAGACCCACAATGGGAAAATCCCTACATGTTGGCTACTACAGCAGTAAATGCTAACTTATAGTTAAATCGCCAAATCAGTACCAGTACTTATGACACCTACAACCCAGAAACTTTAAACTATTAAATAACTACTAGTATATTTCGAAATTTCAGTTGTAATAAATATCTAGCAATAGTTCATTTTAATCAAATAAATTGTATTTAAGTTATCTAAATTGCCATTCTGTGATTTACAAAATTTTAACCTAAAATTTTGTGTGTTTCTTCATATCTGCTAAACAGCATGAATGAATCGTCTGAAGCTCTTGAGAATCTCAATCTCTATTCTGTTAATGTGGAAGTTTCCAGAGATTTTACCGGTTATTTTGCCAACGTGGAGGAACCTATGGAATTTCAAGCACAGTCACCGGAGAAACCCAAGCCCAAGAAAAGAAGAAGAATTGTAGGCTGGAGGCGTGTGCGCAGGAAGAAACCAGCGACACGAAAAGTTACCAAGACAGAAGATCCCAAAGATAAAGGCAAAGGAATAGAGATTGGGGAAAGTTCCAGGCAAAGCCAGGAAATGCCACCCTGGGAAGAACTGGATCATAAACTAGCACTTAGTGACCTCATCGGACCTGCCGATGAAAACCTCGAACCTGTTAATGAAAACCTCGGACTTGCCGAAGAAGACCTCTTCAACTACCTAGCAGAAGCCCAACTTCCAGTCAATCTGGAACATGCTATCCCAGATCCTATTATCCACTCCCAACCTCTATCAGCAGAGTTAGAAGAATGGTGGACCACCGACTGGCAATTCCAGAATCTCCTAAATAACCCTGATACATTTTCCCCCAGTTTGACCTAGAGCCTCCACTACACCCACCTATGAGCTCTGAAAATCTGGCTGAACTCCGCCACTATGGCAAGGAGTTAATAGATGCGGGAAACCGAATTAGGGATGTGGGAGAACGAATCACCCGGAAATACGACGAGAGGGAGCGTCGTTTCTGAAAAGCCAGCTGACGGGATAGTATGTGGTTGTAGGAAAATGTGTGTTTAATAATAATAATAATAATACTATAATCATAAAAATATAATTATGTGTAATACTTAAAAATAAAACTTTTGTAAGATAACCAGTGTGTACGGATGCCTATTATAAGATATAAAATATCGAACGTCGAAAGATCGACAATTTTGGCTATACGTGTTGACATGATTATGTGCAATTGTTTTGTTATATTTAGTTATTAATTTTATGCTAATCACTTATATAAATTAATTACCAGATGACAAACGCTGGTAATGAACCCGTTAACAAAGTGAATCAATCTGAACAAAACAATGAAGATCAATTTCTGAATAGGCAAGATATCAAGAATATCGTTGCTCAGGGAATAGCCAATGCTATTACAGCAATACTTGCTGCTGCTCGAAATCTAGTTGAACCTCAAATTATTCCTAGCAAACGTACTCATGAGGACAATTTCAGTAATAATGTAAACGACGGCAACAACAACAATAACAATAACAATGATGTACTGCAAGCCCCAATTCTCAAAAGAATGAAAGCTGCAATGCCTGGTTGCACTTACAAGGAATTTGTTGCCTGTAAACCAGCTGAATTTGCAGGCAATGAAGGGGCGACTGGGGCGCTGCGTTGGTTGGAGAAAACCGAGGAAGTAATTATGATAAGTAAATGTGTCGAGGAAGATAAGGTCATGTATGCATCGCATCTTTTTAAAGAAGGGGCGCTAGAATGGTGGAACACGGTACTACAAGCTAAAGGAAGGAATGTGGCGTATGCTATGAACTGGGAAGAATTTAAGAGTCTGGTAGAAAGAAAATTCTGTCCCAGATATGAAAAGGAACAAATGACAAATAAGTTCCTGAACCACCGGATGGTGGATGTTGACTGTCAAGGGTATACTTCGACATTCTTCGAGTATGCTAGAGTGGTACCAACCCTGGCTTTGCCAGAGCCGGTACTTATTTCCCGTTATATTTGGGGATTAATTGGCGAGATCCGTAATATCGTCAAAGCTGCGAAACCCCGCACTATCGATGATGCGGTGGAATTAGCCAACACTCTGACTGACGAACTGGTGCGGACGCGAGAAGAAAATAGAAAGAAGGAAGTAGCCCAAAAGATTACCCAGGGATTTCGTATGGGTAACAGAAACAATTTCAAGAGAAAGGGAACTGGGCAATCTTCCACTGTTCCATTTTGCAACGCCTGTAAAAGGAAGCATTTTGGAAGATGCAAGGGGTATTGCAATTTCTGCAAAATTCCGAGGCATCAAGAAGAAGATTGCAGGAAGAAGAAAGCAACAGTCTGCTACAACTGTGGAGAGGCTGGACATTTTAGGCCAGACTGCCCGAAATTGGTCAAACCAGCTGATAACAAAGCCAAACCTGCAGAAGGAGCTACCAAGAAAAACGCAAGAGCCTTCCAGCTGACTACTCAGGAAGCAGAGCTAATCCCTGATGTGATAGCTGGTACGTTCCTAGTTCACGACGTTTATGCAAAAGTATTATTTGACTCTGGTGCAAACCAAAGTTTTATAAATACTTCATTCTGCCAAGCTCTTAACTTACCCTTAACCAACCTTAGGCAGATTTTTACGGTAGAAACGGCAGATCGGAATTCTGTTAACGTAGATAAGGTTTTGCAAGAAGGAAAGATAGAACTCTTAGGCCATAAATTCTCTGCAAACCTGTTACCAATGAATTTAGCCGGATTCGATATTGTGTTAGGAATGGATTGGTTAGTAGCCAACCATGCTCGAATTCTTTGTGATAAGAATTCCATAGAAATTCATACACCCACAGGAGAATTAGTGGTGATTACAGGAGATAAGCCACGAAAGCCACTAAAATTCATTTCAGTAATGAAGTTGGCCAGTTATTTAAGAAAACAAGAAATGGTGTATATGATTTCAGTAATCATTAACACTAAAGATAAGGAACTTAAGAAAATTCCAGTAGTATCCGAATACCCAGATGTATTCCCAGAAGAACTACCTGGATTACCACCCGATAGGGAAGTTGAATTTAGAATTCATCTAATTCCTGGAACTACACCAATAGCTAAGGCACCTTATCGGTTAGCACCCACCGAAATGCTAGAATTGAAAAAGCAATTAGATGAATTACTAAGCAAAGGATTTATACAACCTAGTTCATCCCCGTGGGGAGCGCCAGTGTTGTTTGTAAAGAAGAAAGATGGTTCGATGCGAATGTGTATCGATTATAGGGAATTGAATAAGGTTACAATTAAGAATCGATACCCATTACCTAGGATTGATGATCTTTTCGATCAACTTCAAGGAGCTAGATATTTTTCTAAGATAGATTTACGCTCCGGATACCATCAGTTGAAAGTACAAGAAGAAGACATTCCTAAAACTGCTTTCAGAACTAGGTATGGTCATTACGAGTTTACAGTCATGCCCTTTGGACTAACAAATGCTCCTGCAGCATTTATGGACATGATGAATAGGATCTGTAAACCGTACTTTGATAAATTTGTAATTGTCTTCATCGACGATATACTTATTTATTCCAAAAGTCAGGAGGAACATTGTGAGCACCTGCATGTACTCTTAACTTTGTTAAGAAATGAGAAGATTTACGCCAAATTCTCGAAATGTGAATTTTGGCTACAGGAAGTGCAATTTTTAGGACACATGGTGAATCACGAAGGCATTCACGTAGATCACTCCAAGATAGAAGCAATTACCAAATGGAAGGTTCCGCAGTCAGCTCTGGAAATTAGAAGTTTTATAGGGTTAGCCGGATATTATAGACGGTTTATTAAGGATTTTTCCAAAATAGCTGTACCATTAACTAAGCTAACCTGTAAATCAGTTAAGTTTGAATGGGGACCTAAACAAGAAGAAGCTTTTAAGGTTTTAAAGCAGAAATTAACAAATGCTCCAATTCTAGCCTTACCAGAAGGAACAGAAGATTTTGAAGTATATTGTGATGCTTCAAAGCTAGGATTAGGATGTGTGCTAATGCAACGCAAGAAGGTAATTGCGTATGCCTCAAGATAATTGAAAAAGCACGAAGAAAACTATACGACTCATGACTTAGAATTAGGAGCCATAATTTTTGCCCTTGAGATTTGGAGACATTATCTGTACGGAAGTAAGTTTACTGTCTATACAGATCATAAAAGCTTAAGATATATATTTGGGCAAAAAGAATTAAATATAAGGCAAAGGAGATGGATGGAAATCCTAAGTGACTACGACTGTGATATTCAATATCATGAAGGAAAAGCAAACGTAGTTGCTGATGCCTTAAGTCGTAAGTATCATGAGAAACAACGACGAGTTTGTGCTCTTAGATTGAGTTTACAATTAGACTTAATGGAACAACTGAAAAACGTTCAAGAAACAGCAATCAAGAATGATGCTGAAGGAATGAAAGGAAGAATAAAGGAATTGGAACAAGGAAGGGATGGAATTTGGAGATTCCATAAGAAACGAATTTGGGTACCTAAGCAGGGAGAATTAAGGAATAAGATTTTAGAAGAAGCCCATAAATCTAGGTATACCATGCATCCTGGTAACAATAAAATGTACCAAGATTTAAGGAATAACTTCTGGTGGATACGAATGAAAAAGGACATAGCTAGATATGTTTCTAAGTGTCTTACTTGTTCACAAGTTAAGGCAGAACACCAGAAACCTTCAGGTCTACTACAACAATTAGAGATGCCTGTATGGAAATGGGAACTCACAACAATGGATTTTGTTACTAAGTTACCCAAAACCAGAAAAGGTAATGATGCGATTTGGGTAATTGTGGATCGATTAACCAAATCAGCTCATTTCCTACCCATGAAGGAAACCTTTAGCATGGAAAGGTTAGCAAAGTTGTACGTAGACGAAGTAGTATCCTTACATGGAGTCCCACTCTCCATTGTATCGGATAGGTATAGTCGTTTCACTTCCCATTTCTGGACTAGTTTCCAAGAAGCAATGGGAACCCGACTAAATTTAAGCACTGCATACCATCCTCAAACAGACGGACAAAGTGAAAGAACGATCCAAACCCTGGAAGACATGCTTAGGGCATGTGTGATAGATTTTGGTGGGAACTGGGACAACCATTTACCTTTGATTGAATTCTCCTATAACAATAGTTATCATTCAAGTATTGAAGCTGCCCCGTTCGAAGCACTATACGGACGTAAATGCAGAACTCCAGTCTGCTGGGCAGAAATAGGAGAAAGTCAATTATCAGGTCCTGAAATTGTGCAAGAAACTACCGACAAGATTACTCAAATCAAGGAAAGACTAAAGACGGCTCGAGATCGCCAGAAGAGTTATGCAGATAATCGACGCAAGCCGTTAGAATTCCAAGTCGGAGATAGAGTACTATTAAAAGTTTCTCCTTGGAAAGGAGTAGTTCGGTTCGGTAAGAAAGGAAAGCTAAGTCCAAGATACGTAGGACCATTCCCAGTAATCCAACGTATAGGAACAGTCGCCTATCGCTTATAGCTACCAGAAGAGTTAGCTGGAATACATGATGTATTTCATATATCCAATCTCAAGAAGTGTCTATCTGACGAATCTTTGGTAGTACCTCTTCCAGACATAGAGGTAAATGAAAAGTTAAAATTTGTTAAGAAACCTCTTCAGATAGAAGACAGAAAGGTTAAGTTTCTCAAGCACAAAAGGTTAGTACTTGTCAAAGTCAAATGGGATTCGAAAAGAGGACTCGAGTATACTTGGGAGCTGGAATCAGAAATGAAGCGCAAGTATCCTCACTTATTTCAGTAAATCTCGAGGACGAGATTTTAAATAAGGTGGGGAGGATGTAAGGACCTTCAAAAAATGTCCTAAACCGACACAAAAGTAAAAACCCGGACCCCTGAAACCCTACTGTGCATGAAAAATCAAGAAATCAAGGTTTTTGGTCTTCAGGCGGGCCGCGTAAAGATTTAGCATGGCCTCACGCGGGCCTCTTCAAACTTAAGTTGACCAGATAAGCGTTACAGTCCACGTGGCATCCACCTGGCAACCCTACTCGTGACCCAGCAAACCTACACGTAGACAAGGTGGCCACGCGGGCCACGTAAGGACCGGCTTAAGGTTCACGCGGGCCACGACAGACCCAAATTTCAGCCATAAATATCTTGGTTCACGAGTTGTTCATCTGTGTCGAAAACAACTTTCAAAAACGAATTGCTACTGCTCAAAATCGAAAATTAAGATAGCGAGGCACTGCTACGATACCGGGTATTAACTCGATCGCTGCTACGATTCAATGTCCGGTCGATTGAAACTATCCGATAGATGTTTAAGTGCAGCCCACATTAGGGCCATACTTTGTCGTTAGTCGTGAATTCGACGGATGTTTAAGTATAGCACTTTGTCATTAATCGTGAGGGTATTAGTTACTGACCTAGTTCGTGTGCATTGTTATTTAAATTAGGTTACAAGGCTAATCAGTAGGCTAAACTCTGCCCGTTTAAACTTGCAATGTGAGTCATTCTCTTTTATCAAAAGTATTTTACAATACTCCATTTTCAAATGTTATAATTACAGGGATTAAGTCGTGGTTATCTTGAATCACTGGCTAAGTGGGGTATTGTGCACATTACTAATTTCTCACGGTTAGGCTAATAAATCCTAACAGTGATAATCATCACTACTTGGGGAAGGACCCAATAGTGGTATGACCATCGTCACCAGGTGACACGGCGCCAGATAAAAATAAGATAGAAGCCATTGTAATCACTCTTATGCTGTAATTGATAACTAATGTGTCGTTTTACATACTTGAATGACTCGCCAGCATTTCCCCGCTGATAAAATATTTTTAAAACATGTTTCAGGCGACCTGCTGCGAATCAAGAAAAACGTGGTACGGAACACTAACAAGCTTGAAGAGGTGGCTCAGTTAAAATGAATAAAACGTGATTTATAAATCAGGGAATTTACTTATGAAATTTCCTCTATTGTAAACTACGGGGTTTATCCCGAATTATGAAATAAAATAATCGGGCATTTTCAAGTTTAAAAAGGTCTTGGTAAAATCTTCCGCTGTCAAACTCAAATAATAAATACCACGGGAATTTCTGTCCCGCGGCTTCCGGACCGGGTAAAACCGGGACAGGGGTCATGACAGAAAAATGTGGTATCAGAGCCTCTGATTTAAGCCAATTAAGTATTTAAAAATACTTAATTTTCCTGATTGCCATTTTGTGATTATGTGTTTCTATCTTGACTATCTGTTAATTTACAGTATGGGTAAGCAAAGAATTTCGGACATCTATCATAAATTAGATAGTTCACCGAAAGATAAGGGAACTTCATCCCAATCAAATTCCTCAAGATACTCAGCAGATGCTGAGGAAGGAATATTTGTTCGTAAAGCACAGTTTGAAAAACCACTTACCCCTAATAAAAGAAGTTGGATTCTTAGAAAAAGTCAAGAGAAAATTAAGAAGTCACAACCAAAAGGAATGATGAGTGATAAGGAAACCCAGGAAATAGGCAGTAAACCACCATGGGAAGATGAATTAGACCCACAATGGGAAAATCTCTACATGTTAGCTACTACAGCAGTAAATGCTAACTTATAGTTAAATCACCAAATCAGTACCAGTACTTATGACACCTACAAGCCAGAAACTTTAAACTATTAAATAACCACTAGTATATTTCGAAATTTCAGTTGTAATAAATATCTAGCAATAGTTCATTTTAATCAAATAAATTGTATTTAAGTTATCTAAATTGCCATTCTGTGATTCTGTGATTTACAAAATTTTAACCTAGAATTTTGTGTGTTTCTTCATATCTGCTAAACAGCATGAATGAATTCTCTGAAGCTCTTGAGAATCTCAATCTCTATTCTGTTAATGTGGAAGTTTCCAGAGATTTTACCGGTTATTTTGCCAACGTGGGGGAACCTATGGAATTTCAAGCACAGTCACCGGAGAAACCCAAGCCCAAGAAAAGAAGAAGAATTGTGGGCTGGAGGCGTGTGCGCATGAAGAAACCAGCGACACAAAAAGTTACCAAGACAGAAGATCCCAAAGATAAAGGCAAAGGAATAGAGATTGGGGAAGGTTCCAGGCAAGGCTAGTAAATGCCACCCTGGGAAGAACTGGATCATAAACTAGCACTTAGTGACCTCATCGGACCTGCCGATGAAAACCTCGAACCTGTTAATGAAAACCTCGGACTTGCCGAACTGGATCATACTAGACCGATGGTAGTAGCTGGGCTGGTTAGGCAAAAGGGTTGAAGGGTTTGATTTTGCCTAACGCAGGTCGTGGGGTCCCCCCACGTTTGCAAGACGTGGAGAGAGGTTCACTAGTTTGATTTTGTTGTTTGCTCGAGATCCTCCACTGAAATGAGTTCAGTTTCGGATGTGAGAGCAAAGGGGATGTGTGTGTTGAATGTGACGAAGAGTGACTTGCATGGAACAAGTACTCGAGAGTAATGACCAGAGATCCCAATGGAATCAGAGCTGATCCATAATGTTTCGAGCACTAAATGAAGTGTCATATATATAGGGAAGGTTATCGCTCAAAGTGGAAACCATTGACTAGTGAAACATGCTTGCAATGGGGGACTTACCCTTCTGGGGGTTGAAGCGTTTTGTCCTGCGGGTAAAGGACTACACTCTATGCATTCGTCTTACTTTTGCGGCTAGGAGAGTTGTTGAAGTAATCAGAGACATGACTGATTACTATACACGTGATGCTTTATCCTGGCTCCCGGGTTTTTAACCTTTGAACCTTTTAACCCTTTAAGCATTCATGTGTTTAAGTCATTTTATTTGGTCTTGGGCTACCCCCGTCATCAACCCCCCCAAGTCAGAGGTTTTTGGGATGTGAGCTCAAAGTCTTCTGACTTTTACACATTTATTTGTATTGCTTAAAGGCTTCAAGGCTTGAAAACGGTTGAGCTTTTTGGTTTTTGAATTTTGACAAGACAGTTGATATGACTTGTGGCAGTTTTTGTGTCAGGCGGCGGTTTTAATTCCCTTATTTAATTATAACATATTGTTCTCATTAATCTTTTTAGAAGAACAATCCTTTGAATATTTCCTCTCAAGTTTTCCCCTTTTCACCATTCAGGTTAGTTCCGATTTCTTTCTTTCTGGTTATTTTCTTGTATCATGGGGGCTCGTAAGGATTTAGCATATTCATTTTCTCGATTAACTCAAGAGGAGGTAGAAAATTTCTGTATAGAATGGGGGATTGGGATGAAGTTTAAGCCGGTTGCTCCGGCTTGTGATGCTTCAATCGATAAATGTCCTCCTGGTTCCATTGCTTTCTATTGTCGCCATTTTGAGTTTTCGAACCTCCGTCACCCGTTTTCAAACTTTGTTTTGAATATTTTGGAGTATTATCGCATATCTTTTGGCCAGATTCACCCTCAGGGTCTGGCTAGGGTTTTACATTTTAAAGTTCTGTGCCGGGCTTCTGGGTATGATCCTACCCTTTTGTCATTCCATCGTTTTTTTTGGTTGGCCAAGAATGGTGACTGGTTTACATCGAGACAACCCAGGTTGATACTTGCTTGATTTCGTCTATGGTTTCTAGTCTCGGTGTCTGGAAAGACCATTTTTTCTGGTTTCTGATGAGATTGTTCCTTTCAAACTTGTTTGGAGGCATCCGGATGCCATTTTAAATGAACATGAACCTTCTGCTTCTGAGATAGACACTTGTTTTCTCGATACCCTTAGGGAATGCCCTTCAAGGCTTCGTCCCTTTCCCGAGAATTTACTGGTGTTATTGGGTCTTAGTAAGTTATGGGAAAAACGTGATCGAGATCCGGTGCTTATGATAGATGGGCAGGGTATGCATTTATCTTGCTGTGTTGTTATGTTCTTGTTTTTTGCTTGCTTATACATTTCAGTTTTGTTTATTTTGTAGTTATGTCTGCACTTGACTTTATCAAGAGCGATGATACTTCCGATGTTGCATTTGATGATGTTGCTGCCACTCCGGGTGAAGATGCAGTTGTTAGGGGATCCGAGCATAGGTTCGAGGGTTCCGGCTATGTGAGTGTTCCCAATGTTAAAGGTTTCACAAAGGCTCCGGGTTCCAAGGTTTCTGTTCGTCGTTCCAAATGTTACTTGAAAGGTGCTGATCAACCCTCTGGCTCAGAGGCCATTGATGTTAGTGACGATATTGAAGTATCGGCAGAACAGGTTGTTGAGGTTGATGTGTCAAAGGGTAAGGAAAAAGAGTTGGTTGTTTCCGGCAAGAAGAAGAAATTGATTAAGAAAGGTAGCACTCCTACCATCCAGGGTTCGTCTGTCAAAAGTGTTGAGAGCTTCGAGGGTCTAGAGGCTGAAGAGGTGTATGTTCCTAACTGGGGTGTGAAAGTTGGAGATAGCTTCAAGGACCCAGCTGTTTGTGCTGAGGTTTTGGCCCATTTTGCTCCTCCTGGTGTCCAGAGTGCCATTTCTGAAATGGAAGTTGATCACTTTATCTCGAGACTGATGCTAAGCTCCTGCAATCTTCAGGCCCTATTGGCCGAAGGTGTTACCCATTTTACCAAGGGTATGTAGGAGTACAAGGACGCTTCCAAGAAGAAAGACAAGATGAAAGCCTCTATGGCTGCTATGAAGAAGGAGGTTGAGGGTTCTCTAAGAAAGAAGAAGCTTGGGCGAAGAGGGTTGAGGAGTTGACTAGGAGACATGAGATTGAGGTGAACGATCTCAAGAAAAGTTTTGAAGCTGACCATTTGAAACTGAAGGCTGATCGGGAAGCCTTGAATGTCCAGCAGAGGGCCTTTGAAGAAGAGAAAGAGGGTTTAAAGTCTTTGGTTACCCAAGCCACTGGTGATAACCAATGGCTTATTGAGCAAGGTTTCCACCAAGTTGTTACCTACCTTTTTCACTCTAAGGAGTTCAATTCTGCCCTTGGAGAAGTTTATACCAAACTGCTCAACTTAGGGAAACATCAAGGTCTCATTGCCGGTTACAAGCTTCTTGAATCTGGTCATCCTTTGGAAAAGTCTCCCTTGTACCGTCCTAAAGCTTCTAAAGTCTTCAAGGGTTCTGTTGAGCAGATGGAGAGGCTGACCTATCCGTATGTTAATCAGGTTGCAGCTTGTTTTGGTAAGCCCATTTCTGTCTTGCAGGAGCTAAAACCGGATGGTTTTAACGAAAAAGTTTGTGCTGAGGCGCTCGGTTCCCTTTCAAGAAAGCGATCATATTCAAGAGATAGTGAGGATACCTTTTTGGGAGATCCTGATGCTTCCAAGGACGCGAGTTTAGAAGGGTCAGCAGTTGGTGGTGATGGTGGTTCGAAAGCTAAGAAGTCGAAAAAGACCAAAAAGGCTAAAGGTACTGGTTCCGGGGCTTCTAAGCCTCCTATTGATGCTTGAAAAACATTTGTAGCTTTCTTAGCACCTCAAAAAAAATTTAATGGTTTGTATGTCATCTTAAACAATTTTAGGTTTTGCAGGAACCCTTAAGGTTCCTGTTTTGTGGTTATGGTTTGGCCTTTGTGGCCATTTGAACAATTCTTAGGTTTACAAGCCACTAAGGCTTGCTTTAACTTGCTTGGATATTTGGAAGCCTTTTAAGGCTTTTTTATTATGTTACTAAGTTTCTACTACTTGCCTTGTGTTATGTTTTTTGTGCTTGTGCCTGTTTTGGTAAGGCAACTTGGTTAGCGTCAAGCCTTCAAGACTTCTGGCTGTTTGAATGTATGTAGCTTGAAGCCTTCAAGGCTTCCGGTTACTACTTTAGTTTTATGACTTGATGTCTTGGTTTGTATTTTTTAGTTTTGGGTTGTGCGCAACCTTTTTACTTATGCTGTTGCATTGCCCCTTGAATTACTTCTTTATGGTTTTATCTTTGTTGAGTTTGTGTTGTCTTTATGCTTTTCATACCTTAAAGGGTTCAGTGCTGCAGTTACTTAGCCTTGGTATTTTTAACAAGAAGACATAGCACATATCCTATTATTTTCCTTAGTTTGGTTTTGGTTCGTAAGCCTGTTTTTGATAAATTTACTAAGGCTTAAGGAACATTTGGTGTAGGCTGTTCGGACCCGTCTATGAGACAATTTTGTTTTTAATTATAAGTCTCATGGAGTTGTATTGATTTAGGAACTCACCCCTTATATAGGTTCATTCAACCCTTGAGCGATATGGCCTGGGAGCTCATCCCCTTACATGGCCCTTGCCATGGAGTTTTTTGCTAGGTTCTCAACCTGATTTTTGGATAGAAAGACAAATTTGATAAAACATCATCATTCATTCAAGTGATATTGTGTTACAAAAGGTGATCATAGGACAACTCTTTGAAATACAACTTTTTGAAATACAAACCAATCTTTCTTGATCAGACATGAAACCTCTTGAGGGTCTTTCCATTCCAATGTCTTGGAAGCTTTTTACCTTCTGAGTCGGCTAGCTTATAGGATCTACCCTTATGTGCCTCAAGGATGGTATATGGCCCTTCCCATTTTGGGCCAAGCTTTCCTTGGTTCTCTTTTTTACTAGCCTCATTGTTTCTGAGCACCAGGTCTCCTGGCTTGAAGTTCGTGCTTGACTCTTTTGTTGTAATAGACTTCCATCATTTGTTTATACTTGGCTTCCTGAATTGCAGCTTGGTCTCGTGCTTCCTCTTGGAGTTGTAAGTTTAACATGGTCTCTTTTTTGTTTGTTTCGGGATCCATGTTAACCGTTCTTTGGGTTACAACTCCTACTTCAGCTAGAATCACGGCTTCAGACCCAAACACCAAGCTGTAAGGTGTTCTTTTGTGGCTTGTTTTTTCGGTTGTTCTTATGGCCCATAGAACACTTGGCAACTCTTCAAGCTAATTGTTTTCGTGCCTTCCCAATCTATTTTTGATTCCTTCAACTATGCTTCGATTCATCCTTTCAACCTGACCGTTTGATTGTGGATATGCCACTGAGCTGAAAACATGAGCTATTCTGAACTCTTTGCACCAAACGCTGAAAGGCTTTTCAGCGAATTGCTTTCCATTATCGGTGACAAGCACTCCTGGTAATCCATAGCGACAAATGATGTTTTCCCAAATGAAATCAATGACATGTTTGCCCGTAATTTTTGCAAGTGGTTTAACCTCCGGCCACTTGGTTAAGTAGTCTATTGCAACTAGTAAGAACTTCACTCCACCTTTGGCTGGTGGGAATGGGCCAACGATATCCATTCCCCACTTATAAAATGGCCATGCTGAAGATATCGAGACAAGGTCATGCTTGGGGCTCTTTGGGACCGGTGCATGAATTTGGCAAGAATCACATTTTCTCAGTTGTTCAGCGGTGTCTCGGTGCATGGAGGGCCAAAAATACCCAAGGTTCATTAGTTTAGCAACCACCGTTCTAGCTCCAAAATGAGCTCCGCATATCCCTTCATGAACCTCTTTGATCAAGTACTGGCTTTGCTCGGGTCCGACACATCTCAGCAAGGGTGCAAGGTAACCCTTTTTGTAGAGGATTTCACCTTGCAACACGTATTGTGTAGACTTGACTTTAACCCTTTCAGCCTCTGTTTGATCAGCAGGTAACTCACCATTTTTAAGGAATATTTTAATTGGAGTCATCCAATTGGTGCCTTCTTCGGTGATTACGTCTTGAACTTCCAATTCTTCAATTGATGGAGTTTTCAACACTTCTACCAATACCTTTTTGGTGAAGTGGCCAAAGGTAAGAGAAGCGAGTTTACTCAAGGCATCAACTTTCTTATTTTGAGACCTGGGAATTTGCTTGATGGTACACCTTTGGAATGTGTTCATCAGCTCTTTGGATTTTTCTTTGTATCTCTTCATATTTGGCTCCTTTGCAACATAACTGTCGTTCACTTGGCTTGACACTAGCAACGAGTCTGTGAAGACTTCAAGCTTTTTAACCTTCATTTCCTTAGCCAACCTTAAGCCGGCTATCAATGCTTCATATTCAGCTTCGTTGTTGGTGGTCTGAAATTCAAATCGAAGAGCATACGTGAATTCTAACCCTTCTGGGTTGATCAGAATGAACCCAGCCCCTGACCCTTCAACGCTTGAAGTCCCATCGGTAAAAAGCTTCCAGGCTTCAAGGTCTGAGGGTTCAGTGGTAGCTGTTTTTACTTCAATGATTGTTTATTTTGGGACTTCTACAATGAAATCAGCCAGGACTTGGGCTTTGATGGCTTTTCTTGGAACATAGGTGATGTTATGTTCACCTAGTTCCACTGCCCATTTGGCTAATCGTCCTGAGTTTTCTGGTTTTTCAAGCACACTCTTAATGGGTTGGTCGGTGACCACTTGTATAGGGTGTAACACCTCGTAAAATCGTGTCTAATGATGTGTTGACACATGTAATAAACCCTAATAAAGTCAAGCGTTGACTATGAGGGACTAATTTCGTCAAAAACAAAAACTATGAATATAGAAGGACTGAAAGTGTCAACATGCCTAAACTAGGCCTCTGAGTGACCTTATACGGTGTCCGTATTCTCAAATGAGCCACTTGTTGGACGAGAGGAGCCGTTTGCGTAATTATTTGAAAGTTTGCGCGACGAAGGGTTAAAAGTGTCAACATGTTAATTCTTACCTCTGAGTGACCTTTTAACAAACCAAGAGCTTCATGATTTTTGAATATATTCTCAGGAATTCCTAATATTGGGCATTCAAGGCTTTTATGCCAATAAGTGAAGTTGCGCGCAAGTTTGTAAGTTAGAGGGGTTAAAAGCGTCAACATGTTTGATTATACCTCTGAATGACCTTTTAACGAACCCGAAGCATTATGATGTGTAATCATACTCTCGAGAATGCTTAATATGGGCTACATAGGGCTTTGATGCTATTAAACGATAATACGCACAAGTTTGTGCGTTAAAGGGATCAAAAGCGTCAACGTCTAAAACTACACCTTTGAGTGACCGTTTAAGCAAACTGTAGCATCGTAATGTTCGGTCATACTCTTGGGAATGATTATTATGGACCATGGAAGGCTTTGATATCAATAAATGATATTACGCATCACTTTATGCGTTAAAAGGACTAAACATGACAACGAGTGAAACTACGTGTTTGAAAGGTCTTTTAAAGAAACCGGGAACTCCGCAATGCTTAATCGTACTCCCTGGCATGCCTAAGACTGATCACTAATGATAGTGTACCTTATATTAACAATATATAAGTTTATATGAGGTTTTGGTGCCAAAAATGACAAGAAAGAAAGTTAAAGAGGCATTTACAAAGAACAGGGACCAGAACTGCAATACTGCCAAACTTATTACCTGGGCCAGACACCCAGGTGGGCCGCGAAGGCCTGGGCCACCCATCAACGTGGGCCGCGAGGCCTTGATCTGCAGCTTTTTATTTCTTTTATTTGTTTCTTGCTTGTTCTTCACTCATATCAACTCCCAACCAATCAAAACCGAATCCTTGGGCTTCAAGACAATTGTAACAGCTGTTGCAACACCTGTAAGGATTCTAGAGATCCCTCTAACACTTCTCATGATCCAATTTATAACCAAAAACTATATATAGAGGCTTGAGTTCATCCATTTTATTTGCACATTCCATTCAATCTTCTCCTCTCTCAAATTCTGGAGCTTCCTGATCTGAAAGGGAACTCATTTTTAGTAGAAAAGATTGCTAGGACCCTTTGTAAGTGTCTTAGCCCCCTCTTTAGTTCAGTTTTATAATTTAAAAACCGAAAAGTCAAGTTATCGTAATTTAGCTTTGACCTTCGGTTTAAACTCAAATGGTCCAGCCACTGTTCGAGATGAATGTGGTTATGTGACCATAGTTAGGTAGGTGATTAACCCTTAAAAGGGCACCTCCTAATTATTTCGTTTGCTTAGTTAATTGTCGGGTCAAACTATTTAGTTAAAAAGTCAAACTTGGTAGATTTGTAAATAATAATTAAAATTAATAAAGCAGAGGTTATAAATTATATTTTAACACTCTAACAACTTAGTAATTACTATTAGAACATGTTTAGGCATGTTCAACCCGACAATTTTGAGTTTAGGGTCGGTTCACAACCGAAAGTCGCAAAAGCTTGACTTTTGCTTTGACTTTCAGTTCTGACCCAATTAAGCTTAAATCCTTTATGTTTTAAGCTTCCATTAGGACCGTATTATGTTGTAGTATAACCCTCTAAGGTTATATTACCTGGTCATTAGTATTTTGAATTATATGCTCATGTCCGTTATTATGCTTATAAATGCCCGTTATGCCCTTATGCCATATAAACGAGAATTTTGAAAATATGAGAGGACAAAAACCTTTATTACTGATATATAAGTATGTCCAAGAAGTTTGACTTCAATTTCTGGTCTCAAACTAAAGTTATGCAAGATATCGTAAATTGAAACTTTTTATAAATTAAATTACGCTATCTTGCATAAGGCACGTTTAAACATGGATTTTGACCAAAACTCATTGCCTACTGTTAAGATATTATTTTTAGGGATTTTTGGGATTTTTGGTCAGATTATAAACTAACCATATCATTGAGTTCTTGTATAATTCGGTAAATGACGATAATACCCTTTTCATGCATAAAATGAGATTAACATACGATTTGAATGCCAAACCTTTTCCTACTGATATTATATATTAAATAAAACATTTAAGACTGATCAAAATCTCAGATTTCTATAAACATCTTAATTATCGTCAATTAGCGATTTTTACGCTAATTAGGTGCATAGTATGGTTTAAAACCATATTTAACACCTAAGACTTGTTACATACTGATTTTATAAACAAATTTTAATATTATTACAGTAGGTATAAGTCATGAACTCAGACTTCCAAAAATGTCCGTAAAAGCATATGTGAAATGACCAAAATACTCTTTCGGGGCATAGTTTGGCCATAAATGGTAAACCACACATATGAATGATATCTTACTGATATAACATGATAAAACAAATATTTCTACTAAATGTTTTAGACCTGAACATCAGTTTTCTTTAAAACCTCTTTTATAAATATTAAAATGACCAAAATGCCCCTACCGGACTTAATTTGGTTTTAAATACTTTTTGGGCATATATGTTAACATCCTACTGATGTATTAACATATTTTAAGCATAATAACATAAGGGACTTGTATATGATTCATTTGGTTACCCGTTACGCATTTACGCGTTCGGATCGGTTTACGTAACTAGTTTACGTAAGTTTGCCGAAACGGGTTTAACCTTATCGTTTTTACTTCAAAATCCAGAATGTACTTAGTTTACCCATATTATACAAGTCTTCGTACTTGTTGGGTCTAAATTACATTCTATTCCGATCATCGCTTAATCTAGCGTATCGTACCGTTTAAGATACTTCAAGCTAGCCGATCTAAGTCTATGACTTAAATAAGACCGTTAGCATTCTGAATTGGTTATATATTACCATCACTCCAGACTAGAGCCACCCGGTAAAAGCTACCTGCATTTAGTTAGATTGGATACAACTGAGTTATTTTGCTGTGAATTAAGTATTAGCTCAGGTAAATACTTTTAACGTATTTTCCCTTATACGGGCTTGAGATATGGTATTATAATAATACCACTTGGTCGGGTATGAAATCATTTAATCGGATTCTGATTAATAAATTTACATAACCCGTTTTAATCTGTTTTGTTTGATAACATAAGCATTGGGGGTTAATACGACCGTGTCCAGGATATCCTCGGCTCATTTCATTTGAAAATGGCCACGACCTATGAACGGGGTGTAGGCATACACCTGACAGATGCAAATGCAAATGCTAATATAACCTACATGTTGGGGATAACTCCTTTGTGGGTTCTATAAGTGGTGAGTCGGTTAATCATGACCTGCTTCCAAACCGGCCCCATATGTAAGACAAACATGTAAAACTATATACAAGATTATCTTAAATAATTATCCCAAGTTATAAAGATTTTAGTGCCTGGTGCACCTAAACCAATTTTCATAAACTCTTTTCAAAAGAGTAAGTTAATTGTATTTACCAGTGAAAACTGACATATTTTCAAAAGACTAAGTGGCAGGTACTACTCGTAATAGGCTGGGAGTTGCTCGGTGTCGAAATAGAGGATCTTGCAAATCCTTAAAGATGCCATAAAGTCTGCTAAACTTCATTTTATGCATTCTGTAAAGATCCACCTGTGGATTTGATATTACAGGCTCGTCTATAATAAATACTTTGATATTTTCAGACACTTGGGGTTTGTAATAATATTTTATATTCCAAGACTTCCGCTGTGCTATTCTGTGTATGTTTGACCATGATGATATCAACTACGTCACGATACTCCCCACCGGTAATATGTGGTCATATCGGGGTGTGACATAGGGTGTGCTTGGAAATACCTTCGAAGCCTTATAGACATTTAGACTAGGGCTAGAGCAAGTTTCTCCAAAGGAGGATATTTGATTTCTGCTAATTTTAGAGTTTTGCTGAAGAAATAAACGGGTACCTGAACTTTGTTTCGTTCAATGGTGAGGACCGCACTTATTGCTTCTTCAGCAACCGAAAGGTATACAGAGATCAATTCTCCTGTTTCTAGGGCTGCAATGTTTGGGAGTGAAGCTAAGTGTTGCTTCATCTGGTTGAAGGCTTCCTCAGCTTCTTCAGTCCACTTGAAATCCTTTTTATCAGAGCATCCTTTGAGTGTTTTAAAGAAAGGCAGCAATCTTTCAGCCAATTTTGAGGTGAAACGCTTTAAGGCTGCAAGCTTCCTGTTTAAGCTTTCTACCTCTTTCTTGCTTCATGGTGGCTTGGTTTCAAGAACAGCTTTGACTTTGTTCGGATTGGCCTTTATACTTTGTTTTCCCATAATATGCCCCAGGAACTTTCCTTCTTCAAACCCAAACGAACATTTCTCAGGGTTGAGTTTCTTGTTGACCTTCCTTAGGTTCTTGAAGGTTTCTTGGATGTCATCAAGCATTTGGTATTCTGTTTTGCTTTTGATTACCAAATCATCGACATATGCCTCCATGTTTCTACCAATTTGACTAGCAAAAGCCTTATCAACCAGGCGTTGGTAGGTTACACCCGCGTTTTTGAGGCCAAAAGGCAACTTTTGGTAGCAAAAGATTCCTTTGTCCATGTGAAAGGCAGTTTTTTCTTCATTTTCTTACTTCATGAGAATTTGATGGTAACCCTTGTAAGCATCGAGAAAACACTTGAAAGGGTAACAGTGAGGGAGTCAATCTTGAGATCAATTTCTGGCAAAGGGTGACAATCTTTAGGACAAGCCTTGTTCAAGTCCTTGAAGTCTATGCACATTCTCCAAGAGTTATCGGGCTTTCGAACCATGACTAGGTTTGCAACCCAGGATTGATACTTGACTTCCCGGAGAATTCCAGCTGATACAAGCTTTTCAACCTCTTGGCATGCAACCAAGCTTCTTTCGGGTGCTAGACTTCGCTTCTTTTGGACAACAGGCTTGACATCGGGTGGTATTTTCAACTCGTGTTTAGCAATGCTTCGAGGGATACCCGTCATATCTTCTGGGCACCAAGCAAAGACATCGCTATAATGTACTAGCAGCTTTTCAAGATACGAGAGAGTTTCTTGTGAAAGGCTTGGATTAACACTTATCCTTTGTTCAGGATACTTAGGGTTTATGAGTAGCCTTTGTTTATCTTCTTCACTCTTGGAACTTTCTCCTTCAACCATGTAGGCCTCTTGAGTAGGTTGAAGGGTTGCAATCCCTCTCTCGGTAGGAAACTTGACGGTGCCATGACCAACAGAAACAAACATGTAGAATGCACACTGCCCCTGCCTTCCTATGATCGCGTCATAGTTTGAAGGTATATTGATAACCACAAAGGTGAGAGGTTGGACTCTCTCCATCTTACCTTCGCTGAAACGGACATCAAGGGTTAGTTGCCCTAAAGGCTTGAGGGGTATGTCAGCAATACCTTTTATGGAGGTTCCTGATGGTTGAAGCCTTGAACGTTCCTCATTGCTTAAACGATTGAAGAACTTCTCAAACATGATTTCAGTGGCTGCACCAGTGTCTATGTACGCTCTGTTTGTTTGTAGTGTACCCATAGTTGCTTCAACCACAAGGGGGTTTGAGAGTGGGTCTTTTTCTATTGGAGGGAAACAAACACACTGAAGCTACCAAGCATCCAACCGCTGCCTTCTGTGAGGAACCTTTCCATCAAAATCCACCATGTTAACTTCCTTGCCCTTTCCTTCGGCCATCTTGTCCCTTACCCCCTTTACTAAGTGAGCAAGCTCCCCGGACTTGATGGCCTCTTCAATCCTCTTTTTGAGTTGGAATCAATCATTAGTATGGTGGCCCTTCTCTTCATGAAATTCACAAAATTGGGTGGAATTTTCATTCCTTTTGCTTTTAGGGAGAGGCCCGGGAGGCCGGAAGCTTTGCTTTACTTCCTCCGTGGCAAGAATCTCTTGAGGGGTCTTGGTGAGGGGTGTGAAGTTTATGACCTTCTCCCTGCTGGGAGGGTTCCGGCCTTTAGACCTTCGTTGATCTGAACCCCTTTGGCGTCTGTAATAAGAATGGAAATTTCCCTTCTTCCTCGCTGGGCTGTTGCCTCGCCAACCATATCCCCTTTTTCTTTGTTCTTTTATGTCTACAGCCTCCTCTCCCTTGATGTGGGCTTCGGCCCTTTCGAGAGCTTCTTCCAAGGTTTTTGGCAGGGACTTGTTAAAACCCCTGGTAAGGTATTTGGAGGTAATTGCATTCATGAAACCGGCTACTCTCATTTTTTCATTTGCCCCCACATACGTTAGACCTTCCTTTTTATACCTTTCTATGAACTCTCGAAGGCTCTCGTCATCCCTTTGTTTTATCTGGAAGATCACTGTAGCATCTTTAACATATAACCTTTACTGGGAGAAGTTGGCCAGGAACCCCTTGCTAATATCATCGAAGTTTCGAATGCTTCTAGCAGGTAAATCATTGAACCAGATTCTGGCTGATCCGACAAGGGTTTGCATGAACATTAGACAGCATTCAGCATTAGACCATTTCTCGATCCCGGCAGCACCAGTAAAGATCTGGAGATGATCCTCCGGATCCTCAGTCCCATCATACGTCTTGATATGGGATGGAATTTTTATCTTCGTTTGGAAATCATAATCAGCAATCTGCTGGGAGAAGCATGACAAATTGCTTGGTTTATATGGCTTGGCTAGATCTTCTTCCACTCTTGCACCTGTGTTGTTGTTGCTATTGTTGTTCCCCTGGGTGGCCAACACTTGACTAATAAAGTGTTTCCACGGGAAGCTTGCCATCATCTAGGGTATAAGGTTGAAGCCTTGAAGGCTTCCAGGTGCAACTTGGCAGTTTACCCCTAAGGGAGTGCTCATAATGGCACTCTGTGCCAAGGGAAGCACAGACAAAGCTTGTTCCCATGTAGTTGTTGCCGAGGGTGGAAGGCTTGCTACTAGAGATTGTAGGAGCTGGTCCAAAGTCAGCTCGTGCCCCAAGGGAGCACCGGTTGCGATTGGTTGGGAAGAAAAGAGAGGAAAAGATGCTGGATCTGACCTCGTGTACAAATATGGGTTAGGATTTGGAGGAGGATTGCTGGGACCAGTCTCATTCCTAGACGTGGTTGGTTGTGAACTTGCAAAAGGAAGAAGGGGAGGCCCAGGAGATAGTGATGGTTCTGGCTCATCATAATCCAGACGCATCCTCACTCCCTTGTCTCGTTCCCTACTCACGTGTTGGTTAAAGAGAGACCTTAACTCGAGAAAGTTATTAGCAACTCCTTCAGGTGTAAGGTCGATACGTGAGGGGGTGTTAGAGGCACCAACATTGGGAGATGGTACTCCGGAACGAGACGGTGTCGGCGTTTGGAAAGTGAGAAACTCGGGGTATGTTGTTCCAGTTGGAGTGCTTCCCGGTGTTGAGATAGAAGTTGGTATAGCCACGGGAGTTTGGCTAGTGTTTGGGGTAGAGGTACGAGGGACTTGGTTAACCTCTCCCGGAGACTCACCTTCCGACATGTTGATTTTTGTACAAGAATGGAGCTACACTACTAGGTCTTTTGAGAAGAATCAGTGGCGTAGCCCCACGGTGGGCGCCAACTTGTTGATGCTACAAATACTAGACCGATGGTAGTAGCTGGGCTGGTTAGGCAAAAGGGTTGAAGGGTTTGATTTTGCCTAACGCAGGTCGTGGGGTCCCCTCACGTTTGTAAGACGTGGTGAGAGGTTCACTAGTTTGATTTTGTTGTTTGCTCGAGATCCTCCACTGAAATGAGTTCAGTTTCGGATGTGAGAGCAAAGGGAATGTGTGTGTTGAATGTGATGAAGAGTGACTTGCATGGAACAAGTACTCGAGTGCAATGACCAGAGATCCCAATGGAATCAGAGCTGATCCAGAATATTTCGAGCACTAAATGAAGTGTCATATATATAGGGAAGGTTATCGCTCAAAGAGGAAACCATTGACTAGTGAAACATGCTTGCAGTGGGGGACTTACCCTTTTGGGGGTTGAAGCGTTTTGACCTGCGGGTAAAGGACTACACTCTGTGCGTTCGTCTTACTTTTTCGGCTAGGAGAGTTGTTGAAGTAATCAGAGACATGACTGATTACTGTACACGTGATGTTTTATCCTGGCTCCCGGGTTTTTAACCTTTGAACCTTTTAACCCTTTAAGCATTCATGTGTTTAAGTCATTTTATTTGGTCTTGGGCTACCCCGTCATCAGGTATCGTTTATATTTGTGTGTTTACTTTTTTGAATTTTCGCATTTAAAACTGTACTCTATATTTTGAAAACAAAATTACCATTACAACTTCGATTTTCTATAGATTATTTACATTTAGTTTCTAAGTGTGAGGTTCATTGGGGAACACAAAAAAAGTGGGGAACAGTGGGGAACCGACTCAAACGAACTCCGATTGGACTCATTCCAGCGGCGTTGGAACCGGCTCGTCGAAACCTAACTAGGATCTTTTAACCCTGAACCCTAAATCATAACCCCTAAACCCTAAATATATTAGGGTTTGGCTTTTAGGGTTTAGCTTTAAGGTTTAGATTTAGGGTTTAGCTTTAGGGATTAGAGTTTAGCTTTTAGGGTTTAGAGTTTAGATTTTACGGTTTAGCTTAGCTTTTAGCCTTATTTTTTAGCTTTAGGGTTTAGAGTTTAGGAGTTAGGATTTAGGGTTTAGGGTTAAGAGATCTTAGTTAAGGTTCGACGAGCCGGTTCCAACGCCGCTGGAATGAGTCCAATAGGAGTTAGGATTTAGGGTTTAGGGTTAATAGATCTTAGTTAATCCACTAAGACCAATTAAAAGCAACAATAATAATAAAATACTGACTCCATGCAAACATAATAACAAAACATAATAACAAAATAGTGACTTCCATGCAAGTGATGAGGCAATCACGTATGACCATATACTCCCAGCAGCATGTCATGCACATATCATATAATTCTGTTGTAGCAAAAACTTATAAAAATGAGTTTGCAGGGTTGGGTGATATTACGTGACATGACGTCTCTAATAGAAACAGCAAGAACAATCGCCGCAAGATTAAAATGGGAAGCACGAGTCGTAGAAATTGAGAGCAATAGTGATGAAAAGCTCCTCGTTTGCCAGAAACCTTTGATAAAAAGACGATCATATACCCTTCCTGAAAAAAATAGTTTATGATGTCGATTTCTTTATCTTGGAACATTTTACACGCGAAGACCAGATGTTTTACTATACAGATAGAAAACGATGGTTCAACAGACAACTGCACAAGGACCAAAAGCAAACCCCGTGGGAGCCGTAAGGCGAACCTGGGACCAAATGTAATTACACAATGATTTACATGTGCGAGATTATTACTCGTTTTTTTTCTTTTTAGCGAATGTGGTGTTATAAACTATACGGAAGAAGAGATGAATTTGATTATGGTTATAGGAATAAGCAGAAGTTGAACATTAATATACAAAGGTTTGAATGATGAAAGACTATATTGTCTTGTTTATGTTCTTCGCTGTATGTTACTCTCATCAGAACTTTATAACAAAACTTGCTAATATAAGGTATAGTTGTAATTTTCATATTAATTTACGTGTGTTATATGTAGAGCTAAAAACCTATGACATGATCCGTTAACATGGCATGACTCGATATGAAGTTAAATGGGTTAACGTTAGGGGTAAATGGGTTTGGATAATAACTGACTTGACACGTTAATGACACAATTGGAACGTATCAAAACAAGTTAATAACTGACTTGACACGTTAATGACACAATTGGAAGGTATCCAAACAAGTTCAATGTGTCTTAACACGTTTATAACATGCATAACGCCGTTAATATATCGTGTTGAACGGGTTAATAGGGTGGCATGAAACATTTATAACTTGTTTGATCAAAAGGACAGTTTTATAAGTACTTAAATATATTTCAACTGTATAGGGATTTTAGTTTTTGCTAACATTTTGTTTTACCGTGTTAATGTTTAAGAAAAATCACACGTTTAGTTAAACATTTTGTGTTCAGGTTTACCAGTCGGGTTAAACGTTTCATGTCGTGTCTGGCCCGTTTAACAATGCACGTCAGCTTTTGGAAAGCCATTTGCAAATCTAAAATAAAGTGTGGCGTCTTAATTTTTCCCAACATTTGATGAAAAATATTGTCTTTGATAAAAACCAAAGAGAAATAGAGATAAAACTGAATTCATATCTTCATTCTATTCAACATTACAATATATAGATAAACCTAACTGTAAACCCTAAAGCCCATAAGTAATGGGTTGGGCCTAAAATGTCTGGTTTATAACACTCCCCTCAGACATTTAGAATTATACACAGTTTAACCACATACTTCAGGATGATGTTAAATAGGTACTTCAGGACCTGAATAAATAAACTGATACTACTGGATCAGCTATGCTGCCTCATTAAAAACCTTACTAAGAAAAACCAGTGGGACAAAACTTAGTTAAGGGAAAAAGAGTACAACGTGTATAATTCTTCCCCTGAATTCAACAAACATCTTTCAATCTACGAAGACCGATCTTGTGTGATAGCTGCTCGAAACTGCTTCTAGGTAAAGATTCCGTGAACAGGTCAGCTAGATTTTCACTTGACTTAATCTGGCGAACATCAATTTCCCATTCTTTTTGCAAGTCATATGTTGAGAAGAACTTTGGTGAGATGTGCTTTGTTCGATCACCCTTGATGTAACCTTCTCTGATCTGAGCTATGTAAGCAGCATTGTCTTCATAAATAATTGTCAGCTCCTCCTTGATCTGTTCTAATCCACATACTTCTTGTATGTGAGTAATCATTGATCTCAACCACACGCATTCTCGACCAGCTTCATATAGTGCTATCAATTCGGCATGATTTGATGATGTTGCTGTAAGTGTCTGCTTAGTTGACTTCCAAGAAATTGTTGTGCCACCGTCTGTGAATACATAACCTGTCTGGGATTTTGCTTTGTGAGGATCTGATAGATATCCGGCATCAGCATACCCAACAAGCTGGGACTTTTGATCTTTCTGATAGAAAAGACCTAAGTCTTGTGTCCCGCAAATATACCGGAATATATGTTTTACGCCATTCCAGTGTCTATGTGTTGGATTTGAACTGTATCTCGCTAGTACATGTACTACAAATGCAATGTCAGGTCTTTTGTTATTTGCGAGATACATAAGGGCACCGATCGTGCTTAAGTACGGTACTTATGGACCAAGTACTTCTTCGCCTTCTTCTTGGGGGCGATAAGGATCCTTGTGTGGATCTAGCGGTCAGACAACCATAGGTACGCTAAAAAGGATGTGCTTTATCCATATTGAAACATACTAACATCTTCTGGATGTAGTTTGATTGATGGACAAATGTGTCATTGCACAAATACTCAAATTGTAGTCCGATGCATATTTTTGTCATACCAAGATCTTTTATCTCAAATTCCTTCTTTAACAACTGAGCAGCTTTCTCTATGTTGATATCGTCAACATAGACTGCTATTATAGTGAAATTTGAGAGTGATCGTTTTATAAAGACACATGGACTGATTACATCAGACTTGTATCCTTCCTTTTCAAGATATTCACTAAGTTGATTGTACCACATACGACCTAACTGCTATCTCGAAAAGGAAGGATACAAGTCTGATGTAATCAGTCCATGTGTCTTTATAAAACGATCACTCTCAAATTTCACTATAATAGCAGTCTATGTTGACGATATCAACATCATCGGATCTCCTGAAGAGATAGAGAAAGCTGCTCAGTTGTTAAAGAAGGAATTTGAGATAAAAGATCTTGGTATGACAAAAGTATGCATCGGACTACAATTTGAGTATCTGTGCAATATAGCACATTTGTCCATCAATCAAACTACATCCAGAAGATGTTAGTATGTTTCAATATGGATAAAGCACATCCTTTTTAGCGTACCTATGGTTGTCCGACCGCTAGATCCACACAAGGATCCTTATCGCCCCCAAGAAGAAGGCGAAGAAGTACTTGGTCCATAAGTACCGTACTTAAGCACGATCGGTGCCCTTATGTATCTCGCAAATAACAAAAGACCTGACATTGCATTTGTAGTACATGTACTAGCGAGATACAGTTCAAATCCAACACATATACACTGGAATGGCGTAAAACATATATTCCGGTATATTTGCGGGACACAAGACTTAGGTCTTTTCTATCAGAAAGATCAAAAGTCCCAGCTTGTTGGGTATGCTGATGCCGGATATCTATCAGATCCTCACAAAGCAAAATCCCAGACAGGTTATGTATTCACAGACGGTGGCACAACAATTTCTTGGAAGTCAACTAAGCAGACACTTACAGCAACATCATCAAATCATGCCGAATTGATAGCACTATATGAAGCTGGTCGAGAATGCGTGTGGTTGAGATCAATGATTACTCACATACAAGAAGCATGTGGATTAGAACAGATCAAGAAGGAGCGGACAATTATTTATGAAGACAATGCTGCTTACATAGCTCAGATCAGAGAAGGTTGTCACACCCCCAAAAATCCACAAGCGGAGTATCACCGCAGGAGGCGTGACTGACCAGGATCCAGCAACCAATCATATTGAACAATGTAACTAAATAAATAAAAGTCTAACCACACAATATAATTGGTGTTCAAAACAAGTTAATTAAATTCAAGTTATCAGCGGAAGCATAAAGTTTAAAACCAAAAACCAAAGTATGAGTTTAAAGGTTCAAATGTTAACATGGAACTCAACAGTCCATGTCCCACAACGACTCCTGCTCCCCTGCAAGCTCCAGCTAAACATCTAACGACCTGCAAGGCATGTAACAACGAGTCAACAACAAAGTTGAGCGAGTTCACAGTTGGTTGTCCATTTTAAATTTGTTCCAAAAGCCATGAGTTAATTCAAAACCATAAGTTATCCAGTTCATTGTTTCCCAAACCATAACCAGTGGGGGCTACCCCATGTTGTAAACCACTAGACCTTTACCATATCGACAACTGACTGAGGAAGTTGTGCCCTACGTCAATGTCTATCATCATTGACTAAGTGCCCAGATCCATTAGTACACTCCTGTCCTACCGACACGGTGTGAGGCTTGTCAGCCCTAATAGCGCTATTAACTAATGACCCGCTCGCCATTGGCCCGGCGATTAAGTCGATATAAAAATGAGGGACTTCATGATAGAGTTTTGTCTAGTAAGTTTAAGGTTGTTGTCCTACCCAAGGAGGACGAACGTACGTATTCTACCCAAGGAGAATACGCAGGATTAACATTGGCATCCTACCCATAGAGGATGGAGGTACATATCCTACCCAAGGAGGATATGTAGGTTCCGTTTTAATTCTTTAACCCATTCCCAACCACCGGGAATCCCATTCCTTAGAAAGTGTGTGAACTTACCTTTGCTTTGCTCGGTAGATAAAGCATTCGTCCTAAGTTGGTCAACCACGTCCTATTATGGTTACCACTTATTAGGACAGTATACAGTAATCACGTATGTTCGTACACGTATCTAACAAGTAATGTTCAAGTAACAACGATTGCATGTTATACTTAACGTGTATATACATTCACTAACATCATCACAGATTAATCATAGATCCGTATACAGTATATGTGTGCAGTTTATATAAGTAAAACGTGGGCTTTTACTAGTGTGCGGCCCACTAGAGTGTGCGGCCCACTAAGTTCAAGGCCCAAGTTGAAGCGTGCGGCCCACTTGTTAGTGTGCGGTCCACACACGGAGTGTGCGACCACTTTGACAAGTGTGCGATCATGCAATATTCACTTTACAAATTGTGCGGTGTGAGTAGTGTGCGATCGGTCATAAGTGTGTGACTAACGGGTGTACGGCAGCAATTATTTCATCAGATAAAATATCAATTTAACTCCTAAGCAGTTAATGCGGAAAAATATCGGTTATCGGTCAAGGACCGATATCTGAGATATCATTTATCGCGGTGATATATCGGTGAGATATCGGTAATTTCTAATATAGTGCATAAATATATATATATATATATACATATAGAACCTATATAAATTTATATATATAATGTTAAGTTTATACTTTTTATGCATAGATTTGTAAGTTTAAGGACTAAATATAAACTAGTGAAGATAGAGGGGTTAAATATTTATATACACAAACTAATAATGTGCTTTTATGTAAAAAAAAAAATACAACTTTAAAGGACTAAGTATAAACTAGTGAAAGATAGAGGGGTAAATATTGAAATACTTAAAACTTATTTAACTCTAAAAGTAACACACGCATCTTCTTCATCATCATCAGCCGCTACTTTCTTCTCCTTCTTCCTGTCTCTCGCTGTTCCCTCAGCCGCTACTGGTTTACAGCAGAAATTCTGGCAGAGGCGTCGGAATTGGCCGCCGGAGGTCGCTATACGGTCGATGTGTGGTCGATAAGTGCCAACAGGTATGTTTCTTCTTCTGTTTTCAGCTGCCGGAGGTCGCTATACGGTCGGAATTGGGCCCAGACGAGATATCGGCGAGACAACCGATATGATTTTTACAAAATATCGCCGATATTTCGGTGTTGACCACTGATATTATCGTTGACCGATATTTGACCGAGATACGAAACCGATATTTGGGGCTAGGTCCGATAACCGATATACCGGTGATATAGCACCGATATATCGCCGATATTGATAGCATAGTTTAACTCACATAATTTATACCAATCATTGTTGCACATTCTGAGCATGTTAAAACTAACCCATCACGGAATCACTTTATATTGTCATCTTAGTCATTTAACGAAACATACCGCACCGAATCCTTTACCATGTTATCATCATACCGAGGTTTAGTATAAGATCATCTGATTATCCAAAACACGATGTCTTAGTTACTATGTATCACTCGACCAAAAATTATTAGATTAAGTATTGACGTATGACAAATCTAACAAGTCGATCAGTCATATAAATTCAGATTTAAATAGATAGTTTTTGGAATATCAATAAACCCTATTATTATCATACTAAACAAACAGCTTGTACCCAATATTCCCGAAATGTAATCACATCATTTCTACAACATAGAATTTCAGCGAATTATACCAATCCAAATTTATTATATATACAAATCCTCAATAAATCAACAATTCGACAATATGCTAACAGTTTATTATTAACCTACATATATTTCAACAGCAACCATTACATTCTTTTTCAACAACATCCATTATTCTAAGCGGGTGTTTGGGACTCCTTCTCAAAAGGACTTTTGGAGCAAATTTTGACTTATTAACTTATTAAAAGTTAAAAGAAATCTCAAACACCATTTTGAGAATGACTTATCAGTTTAAAAGGAATCTCAAACACCTTTGAAAAGGACTTTTATGTCTTCTTTTGCCTTCAAGAAGGAGAAATGAATAAGTAAGACCATTGGGTATGGGGATCGGCAGAGGGCCGTCCCCCCCCCCCCCCCCCCTTAGCCACGTCGAACACCGCCCCCTTGGGGCCCGGCACGGCTTCTTCGTCGGAATTGTAACGTTGGAGACGGGCCAAGATTTTTGAATGGGGTGGGCCCTCAACGGTAACTTGCAACCTTTTTAAAAAAAAAATTCACCCCACCACTATAAATTAAACCCCTTTTCACCCCACTTTTTTACCAAACTACTCCCACTTTTCTCCCATTTTTATAAAAAAAAAAAAAAAAAAAAAAAAAACCTCTCTCAACCTTAAAAAAATTATGGATCCCTACAACCCAAATAATCCCAACTTAAGTTCACACCCGTTTTCGTCATCCGGCTACACACCCGTAATGGACAACGCTTTTGCGGGTTACCAACAAATGCCAAACGCTTTCAACCAATACCCGTTCAACCCAATGCAAATGCAACAACCCAACATGCCGTTTTTGGATAGTATGGGATAGATAATTGTGTTATTATTTTATAAAGTGTGTTAAATGTGTTGTGTCATTCGTGTAATAATTGTGTTAATTCAACATATTACATTTAATCGTGTTAAACATGCCGTGTCTATATTAATGTTAATTTCCAGGTTCACTAATCGTTCTAAACATGTCATGCCCCAATTGTTTAACATGACATGACGCATTTTGGCAAGCTATATGTAAGTTTTAATTCAAGTTAGTACATAATTAATCTTACCCCCCCCCCCCCCCCAAAAAAAAAAAACCGTGTTGCAGGTCGGGGCATACAAATGTGCAAAGCGATCGACGTTCAAAACCGAGAAGAAACGTAAAACAAAAACACCAATGTCTAACACCAAGTGACTCACGTGATGTAAGACGTAAACTAAGTCGAATAATGGCGGGGTGTTCGGTTTTGAAAGTGAAATAGACCAAGTAAACTACAAATATATAAATGAAAATTCACTACATGACAAAGGAATAAATTACTGGAGGTGTAATGTAAATTGGTGAAAGAAAAAGAAAAGAAAAATAGACTAGGTAAATTACAAGGGATGTAAACGAAAATTAGCGAATGAGAAAACATTAAATGACAAAGGAGTAACGTATATGGGGTGTGAATAAAAATTCGCTAAATGACAAGGTACTGAGTAAAGTACACATGTAAAAATGAAAATTCACTAAACGACAAGGAAGTAACAATAAGAGGTGTAATATAAATTGGTGAAAGAAAAAAACAAGAAAAATACGCCGAGTAAAGTACAAGGGGTGCAAATGAAAATTAGTAAACGAGAAAGCACTAAATGGCAAAACAATAAACGACAATATAGTTGTGTAAATAAAAGTTTACACTAAAAGACGAAATAGAATAAAAGACAAAATTCCTATGACATAGAATATATATATATATATATATATGTAGATCCCTATCAAGAGAAAACTCCTACGATTTGTGAGAACTTAAAGAACTCGACATTCCCTTGCGAGTTTTGCCCCCATTTTTTACACACCCCTAGATTATAATGTTACAAAGATGGCCGTAAAAAATGAAGTGGTGCTTTTGGCCTTTACAACAACGGTAAAAAACTGATGTCATCAGATTTTTACAACACTCTAGGTGTTCCATGAAATCTCTTTGTAGAAGTTGTTAATTGTTATTTTTAGGCCAATTGGATTTTAACACCTTTAACTTTGAAGAGTTGGCCGATAACACCCGCAACTAACACTTTGATCTGTGACACCCCAAACTTTTAATTTCGTTTGTCATTTCACCACTCAGTTAAAAAATCAGTAACTGAGTTAGTTTTCAATCCTAGGTGGCATCCTACGTGTCTTGTTTTTGATGAGGTGTCGTTATGAGGTGGAAATATATAAAAATATGTGTGAAATCTGTGTATGTATATGTATATGTACAGGCAAAACACACAAATTCAACAAAAACACACACACATTCTGTTTCACTCTCACAACAACCCATCGTCAGTCATCATCTTCAAACAAGAACCTTCATCAATCATCATCTTCAAACAACCACCTTCATCAATCATCATCTTCAAACAACAACAATCTGAGTTATCCCCTTCCACCCATCTTATTATCATCCAATCTCTAAACCCTAACCACCCTTACACCTTTAGATTCTAGAGAGAGAAAACTTCCATATAGAGAGAGAGCCACGAGATGATGTTGGTGGTGGTTGTTCTTGAATCTGAACGAAGAGGCGGCGACGGAGTTAGGGGCGGTGGCGGATCTAGGGGCGGCGGCGGCGTCGGTGTTTATGGTGGTGACAGCGGTGTTAGGGTGGTGGATGAGTTGATGTTTGGCGGTGTTCTTGTGTCTGAGATTTAGGTGAGTAGATGTTTGGTGTTGTTCATGAATCTGAGATTTTGGTGAGTAGATGTTTGGTGTTCTTGAATCTAAGATTTAGATTGAAGTTGGATGATATGATGTTGGTGGATGAGATAATTTAGGTTGGTTTAAGTTCTTCAAGGTGGTTGTATAGATCTGAAACAAATAATGAGATGATGGGGGTGCTGTGGTCGAGGGGTGTTTGTGGTGATGGTGGTCGTGGTGGTAGGGTTTGTGCTGATGGTGGTCGTGGGGTGTTTGTATCGACGGAGATGTGGTTGATGAAGATGCAAAGGAGATAATCCCCCAATTTTATATATACATATAATGCCCCAACTCATCAATAATAATCTTGTTCAGATTAGATGATGTGCCACATCGGCAAAAAAAGTCCACGTAGGATGCCAACTAGGATGGAAGACTAACTCAGTTAGTCATTTTTTAACTGAGTGGTGAAATGACAAACGAAATTAAAAGTTTGGGGTGTCACAGATCAAAGTGTTAGTTGCGGGTGTTATCGGCCAACTCTTCAAAGTTAAAGGTGTTAAAATCCAATTGGCCTTATTTTTAATCATCTGAACTCTAGAAGACAGATACTAAAACATGATTTGGGAGTGAGTTTGTTGTAGTTTAACTTGACAATCAAGAATTGAAATGGAGAAACATAACAGGGGCGCAGGATTTAAGGGGCGGGGAGGGGCGTCCGACCTCCCGAACTTTTCGGTCAGTAGTGTTATATATGTACGTTTCGTATAAGATTTTGTAGGTATATATGTTTTCGACCTCCCAGTTTTATAAAAAAAATTAGGTATATATGTTTTCGACCCACCGGTTTTAATTTTTTTTTATTTATATAGCCCAAATAAAATATTTAATTAGTCCAAATATTATAGCCCAAATCATTATATTTGGTAGAATACTAGAATGCATATTATATAACCCAAATCAAATCATTATATAGCCCAACTTAAAAGCCCACCCTATAAAAAAAACCCAAATTCGTTTACTTTGGGACATCGACAAGAAGAACAGAAACCAGAACTGCAGAAAGGGGGGGGGGGAACGCAGGTTCCAGAACTGTTCGAATTCAGCTTCTTGTTCGAGAACAGAACCCAAAACGCTGCTTGTTGTTGTGGTGTTGTACTCTTGTTCGACTTCTTCAATCTTCATAAGGTTAAAGGTATGCGTTTTTTATCTTTAGGTTTAATTTAGGGTTGCAATTTATGTGATTTAGGTTGAAATTAGGGGTGAAATTGGTCCGAATTTACCCTAAACTTGTTGAATCTTTCTGTAACTATGTCTAATTTTATTTGTTTAATCTTATTGTGATTTGATTTAGATGAAATTAGAGTTTGAAATTTAGGGTGATTTGTTAACTTGTTTTGTTATTAGATTATGCTATGGGGAAGAATAAAATTATAACTTCTTTTTTAACGTTTGAGAACGTTTTTTATTTGATATTAATGTTTGACCCGACCTGAATCGAATCACCGACGTCTGACCCGAACATACACCTCGAAACTACGCGATAGAATTTTTTTTTTTAGGTTCGTTACCTTCCGACCCCCCAAACTTTTTTTTCAAGCTTCGCCACTGAAGAAACATAATATAAATGCATCAAGCTTTGGTAAGTAGATATAGATTGTTTCTTGGGTCTTTTCATCAAACTAGTGCTTTTATATGAAAGCACAAAACTATCTTCAATTAATACACATGTGCTCCTAATTCTAGGGCCCTACATTCATTCATTATTAGTGATATTAACTTTTGGATCCATACCATCAAATCTTTGTTACATATTACTCTGTTAGTCACTTAGTCTTATTACTTCACAATAAGAATCAAAATACAAAGTTGCATTTGAATGAATAATTGAGTATAATCATTTTTTAGATTAGAATATGTATGTATATCTTGTGGGATTACTTAATTGCAACTTCTAAACATTGTAGATGAAGATGCCGTTATATTTAAGCAATGTATCGGATGCTTTTATATAGTAAAAGCAACGTTTTAAATACCGGTATGAACCGGCCGTTTATACCGGTTAAACCGTATATCGGACACGAGTCCGGTACGATAAAGGTCGGTAAAACTCAAAAACACTATGTCTTATGTACCGGCAGTAAATCTGGTTCTACTGGTTCAAACCATTGAACCCGTTTGCATTATCTTAGGAATTTGATTTTTTAGTTTTAATAAAATATGAAATTAAGGTAATACTGACCTTCATATTTACGGTAATTAACCTAGTGCCTTCCATTCCAATATTTCATCACCGTTGAAACTGTTTTCCACAACGTACAATGCAATATTGTTTATAAGTAATTAAAATGCTTAATATTTTACAATAAAATAGTTGTTTTCTAGATAAAACTATGATCATTTACATAAATCCTAATTGAGATTGGATTATTTTTAGATGAGTTTGTATTTTATGGAATTATAGGGTTAACTAGTAACCCGGTTCAACCAGTTGAACCTTTTTTAGAGCCAACCCGGTATGATTAAAAAAACGGTTTTTAAAACATTGAGTAAAAGTATCGAGGTGTATAAAAAAGTGAAGTCTGACTCATTGCTTATGAATCTGTATTGAGTTTTGTTGATGAAAGCTTAATTCTGGACCTGAGATGAACAAGATTTTTGTAAGGACATACTTGGTCCCTCAATTTTGATACTCACATATTTAGCCCTTAAACTTTTTTGTGGGAGAACATTAATAATTTGCCACTAGCTATTATAAATAAAGGATTATAATTAAAATGTTCATTCATATGTTGGACTTTTTTCATACTATTTCAACCAAATATTTTTAAAATAAAATAACTTGTATACACTGTGGTACTGAATTTTTAAAATTATATTTTATACGATAACTGCTTTGGCCTGAGCTTACTCAAATTTAAACAAAATGATCGAATTTAACGCACTCATTCATGTTTCAGGAAGGGACACAGCCTCCGGAGGGATTTGATGGAATAACAGGGTGTTTAGGGGTATGGCAGCTTTCTGAAATATTATCATAGATACTTTTATATAGTAAGGCTAGAGGGTATGGTGATGGTCCTCCAAGGGAGGATGATCCGCCACGTAGGCGCCACGTCATAGTACTCTCAAGGATGGTCCATCCCACAAAAGTAGAGGGTATGGAGGATGGTCCTAGATGATCCTACCCCACCACTTTTATGTTTTTTTATTTTTTAATCTTCTACTTTTTTTTAACATTTAACAAATAAGGAGTTCAAAGTAAATTATCTTTCTAGACCGACATAATTTAGAAAATTCATGATGGGCTTCTAAACTTCCTTTTTGGGCCTGGTATCTAGCCCAACAACAGCTCACCTTATAAACGGTTCACTACTAACCCTAAACCCTAGCCTCCATTCTCCCTGCTCTTCCATCCTTCCTTCAACGCTGCTGATAAAATGTCAGAAAAAACAGAAGAAAAGAGTGAGAGCCACGAGAGTGACGGAGTGACCTTTGAAGTGAAGGGGGCCCTCCAATTTAGGATCGTCGCCAACGTCCAGCACAAGACGCTGAGGACGGGACGGAGCTCGACGGGGGTGGGGACGGGATGGGTTGCCGACGTCGCCGAAGCTCGACGGGGGTGGGGACGAACCCCATACCTTCTAGCCTAAAAGTCTTGAGGTGTATAAAAAGTGAAGTCTGACTGATTGCTTGTGAAGCTATATTGAGGTGAAGTTTAACTGATTGCTTGTGAAGCTGTATTGAGTTTTGTTGAAGAAAGTTGAAACTTAGAAAAAGCTTAATTTTGGATTTGAGATGAACAGGATTTTTGTCTTTATCCACCAACTTCCTTTTTGTAATAGTATATAACTGAAAAGCTTAATTGATGTAGGTTTGAATTTTGAAATTAAGTTAGTTTATGTTCAATCTTATTTTTTTATATGATTTGTACCTAAAATTATATATATATATATATAGGCTAATTATAAGGAGAAAACCCACTCTAGTTGACTAAACCCTAAAAACCCATTAGATGGACACCAGTGTGCCACGTCTCAAGTATTGAAAAGGGTGTTGAGGGTATATATGTAATTTACCTGGCTGACATACTTTTTGTTAGGAGAGAAGTGTGAAGTGTATTAGACAAGACATGGCAGACATCACTTTCAATTCACTTTCTCTCTCTTATTTTTGCGTTTGGAACCATTGGCTTACTGAAAAGTCTCTTTTGCATCTATCCATATCCATTTAATGCATTTTGTCCTTATTTCTTTAAACATATGATCCAAGCTTTTATTTGAATATATTTCTTCTTCAATACACCATTCTTTCTTTCTCTATTAACTAGATCTCTCTTCTTCAACACACCTTCCACATTTTTTTTGGAAAACAATTTCTGCAACAAAGAATCAGAGTTGAAGATCCAGATCCACGATGTCTTTCTCTCTCTCTCTCTCTCTCTCTCTCTTCACAAGATCCAGATTCAGCAGCTTGAAGAAAATCGCACATGAATATGAATATGAATATGAAGATGATGATGATGAATAAGATACGAAGATGACGATGAATCAGATATGAATCTTGTTACTTTTTTTAAATTCTCTTTATGTTTTTTTTATCTAAAATTACACATTTTTTTGTAAGTGTTTTTAGTTGAATCAGGCATTTAAGGTATGAAATGTGTAAAAATGTGTTATTTATGACTTTTCCCTCTCTCTCTCTCTCTCACTTTATATCTTTATCTTCTAATTCATTTCCAGTTCTTAAAGATCTTTCATCTAGATCTAAAAGTGATCTGAATCCAAAAGATGATCCAGTTCAAAAGATCATCATCCAGATGCTCCAACTTTTTTCTGGATATAGGGGACCGCTAAAATGAGAACCACCTCCAGTTGTAAGAACCGCGAGAACCACTTTCTAGCCATTAGATCAACAAGATGGGTGGATGAGATTAAAAGTAACTAATATTAATATTAAATACATTTTGTCTTATTATGTCTTTAATATTTTAATCCAAAAGGGTAGTTTAGTAAAATTACTCTTTTTTGTCTTTTAGTCTTTATTATTTTTTTATTACTTTTTTGTTTTATTATATTACTTTTTATTTTTTTAAAAGAATTTTTTTATTAAAAGCATTTTTAAATTTAGATTTTCTTAACAAGACAATTTCTTTTGCGCGTCGGTTTTTGCACGCATCGTTTTTTAACGGGGTCGTTTTTGCACGCCGTTTTTTTACGCTCGGCTTTTTCAAGCGTCGTTTTTTAACGCGCCTTTTTTACGTCATGTTTTAACGCGGCGTTTTTTATGTCCCTTTTTTTCCGCGACGTTTTTATGCGCCGCATTCACGCCCCTTGTTTAGGCACCGTTTTATCACACGGTTTTTTACGTTTTACAACTTACGTAGAAAAAGTTTTACGTTTTACGTTAAAAAGTTTACGTTTTACGTTAAACTTTTTACGTTTTACGTTAAACTTTTTACGTTTTACGTTAAACTTTTTACGTTTTACGTTAAAATTTTTACGTTTTACGTTAAACTTTTTACGTTAAACTTTTTACGTTTTACATAAAACTTTTTTACGTTTTACGTTAAAAAATTTACGTTTTACGTTGTAAAATAAGCATTTTTTACAAAAAAAAAAATTACGGGTTTAAACTTTTTTTTACAAAAAAAAAAAAAAACACTATTTTTTAAGATTTTTTTACACAAAACAATTTTTTTACGGTTTAAACCTTTTTACAAAAAACAAAAAAAATTTACGCCCCGTTTCCCCATTTTTTTATGCCCTAGTTTAACGGAAAACGAACAGAGTTTCCCCTGTTTTTGAACGATCCCGACAACTAAAGTGTCGATATATTTTCAAAACGCAAACAATAACATTTCAACAATACAAAACAATATATATAAAATTTTCATAAAAATACCAAACGTAACAAGTCACTAAAGTATCGGTTGGCGTAAACTTGAGACCTTCTTTTGATGACCCGTTTCTTCTGAATATGATACGTTTGGATATGAACTTTTTGAATGAATCTGTTGAGACGATTCCTGACCCGGAGCCTTTGTTTTGTGTTCCTAAATCTGGAGATATGACTTCATTCTTTCTGTAAAAAATCCTTCGCTGTACTTGCATTTTGTGAAGTTTGCAAAAATCAGCCACAACTCCTTTCTCATTTTGACTCTTCATTTTGGCAGAAGAAATCAACCAATCAATATATTCCTCATTTTGACTCCTATTCCCACTCACACGGTCCTATAACACAAATTTTAGATCTATTAACCATAATCACATGAACAATTTGTTTTCAGTAAAACACATACATACAAAATGAAATAAGATGAAAAAAAGCAAAAGAGGATAATATACAAGTATGACATTTAATGCCTGATTTGGAAAATGATTAAACAAATTTTCCCTAAACTGGTGTTAACAGATGAACAAGGGGCCTTCCGCCACCGCCGTCGTCGACCAACCACCTCCCACCACCGTCGTCGACCAACCACCTCCCACCACCACCTCCGCCGCATTCGAATCTCTAAACATCATCTCCGTCTTCGTCCCACCTCCGTCGCCGGCCAACCACCTCCCACCACCGTCTTCCGCCGCATTCGACTTACCACCACCAATCAAACATCTTTTTTGTTCCTTGATTTGGGTATGAGAGAGAGAGATGAGGGAATATGGTGGAACAATTTTGAGAGAAAGAGATTAGGGGATTCAAAATTTGGGATGTGTGTAAGACCAATGGGTATGGGCTGCGTTAAAGGCCCGTCCCCACCCATTAGGACCGTCCAACACCGCCCCCTAGGGGCCCGTCGCGGCAAAGACGTCGGATTTCCGACGGTGAAGACGGGGTAAAGTTGGTGGGCCCCCATTGACTTCTCTCTCATACTTTATATATATATATATATATAGAAGGTTCATTTGAGAAGACTATTCTTTCAAGAACAATTTAGAATTGATCTTAGTCATCCATTTTTTTGATCTATGGTTGTGAATGATGATGGCATTTATGTGAATATTGTAATCTTTTTGGTCAAGTATCTTAATTAAAAGGGTATATTGGACAATTTGTGTAGTATCAATTATTTAAGACTTCACGGTTACAAAATTCAACACAACCAAGCACCATGATTTACTCCCTTCAATGAACTCGCCGGCATAATTCCATCTATGTATCTATATGCGTGTATATCATATCATCATCATCAATATCATCGTCATCATGTATGTATATACAGAGAAAAAATGGCATAATCTGATTATAGCTTTTAGGTTTCCGAGGATAACAGAATATATATATATATAGAACCGTAGATAAATACATATTAGTATGGATAATGCGGTTGTATATATTTATGATAATAATATAATGATATAGAGTACATATTATTAACAGGTTATGATAAATAAGTGTTCTTGTAGCATGTGTGTGCCGTGTAGGTGAGTGTAATATGTGTAATGTGTATTATGTGTAGTGTGTGTTGTCTAGTATGTGTAAAGTGTGTGTAGTGTAGGTGTGTGTAATATATGTAGTGTGTGTTTGTGCGTGTAGTCAGGGCCGGCTCAACCTTTGTGGAGGCCTAAAGCAAACTCAAAAGAATGGGGCCTTCTCAAATTTTATTATCCTCAACGCTAAAATTTTACGTGTTTTGAGTGAAACAACTTGCCCAAATCTATAGAAATAACATGAAAGTGTTAACGATCAAGCATGGCCTAAATTCAATTTGATTATATGTACTGAAGTTAAGGAACTAAATATAATCCTTATGTAATTTCATTATTATCTTCTTTAACTTATTCCATCGATGACTCATCATCAATTTCATCTACCTTTATTCTCATAACTAGTTAGTACATATGGAAGCACAAAAAACACCAATAATGTTTCATATTTAAATATTATTCCAGTTATACTTATTAACATGTGTTCAAATTCCATATTGATAGGGTGCTTCAAGCTTGTTATCCAAAAATTGGGGCCTTTAAATATTTGTGGCCCAAAGCAGCAGCTTTAGTAGAATTACACTAAAGCCGGCACTGCGTGTAGTATGTGTAGTGTGTGTAATATGTGTAGTGTGTTTTTGTGTGTGTAGTGTATTGTTTGAGATTTTCTAGGTTTTTTTTAAAATAAATCATGATACTCATAGTGTTTATCTTTTGATTTAAGTGTGTGTATACTACACACATTACACATACTGCACACACAAAACACACATTACACATACTACAGACACAAACAGACTAAACATACATGTATATAACAAACATGAATCATCTCCATATGCATAATCAGAGGATTGTAAAGATATTACGGGATACTTTTTGTAATTTCAAATGCCATGTTTTTCTTTACTTTTTCATTTTTCCAGTTAATAATAAAAATTTTCTTTTCACGGTTAATAATAAAATGAATGAGCAAGTTTAATTAATTTGTATAGCAAAATTATAGGATGTGATAACATTGAATGTTTAGTCAAAATTACCTGGATACCCTTCTCAAATAAAGAAATCCTATGGGTTGGAATTATTATCATTCTTCTCAACTTATTTTTTCTTCTCAAATGAACCTCCCACTATATATTAATATATATATATATATATTAATATATATATATATATATATATTAATATATTATTAATGGTGGGGTAGTCTTGGCTAGTCCCCACACCCTTGGGTACTCCCCAAAGAGACTATCCTCATCCCGTGATTACGTGGCGCCTACATGGCGGATAGTCTCCAAAGAGACTATCCTCCCCATACCCAATGGTCTAATGTAAAAGTCTTTGTGAGACTTTAAAGAAAGGTGAGAGATGATGGTGATTTTAGGAGAGAGGTGAGAGATGAGAGACAATAAATGGATTTGATATTTGGGGTAAAAGACCAAAATGCCCTTTTAGTTGGCATAATATGATTGGCTGAGAGTGGTTCTCGCGGTTCTTACAACTGGATGTGGTTTTCATTTTAGCGGCTCCATATATATATATATATATATATATATATATATATATATATATATGGGGTCCTCTAAAATGAAAACCACATCCAGTTGTAAGAACCGTGAGAACTACACCGTACGGGGCGAGTTGGACCAAAATTTTTTTTTCATAAACTTAGATGCGTGTATTATAAACACATTTGTATAAAAAAAATTCAAAAAAAAAATGTCGTGTGTGTAGTTTTGTTTGTGTTTACGGGTACCGACCGTACCGTAAATTTTAAACCAAATTTAGGCCAAATTTACGGTACCCGTAAACGCAAACTTGTGGTGCTCAAAACTACACACACGCCATTTTTTTTTTGAATTTTTTTTTTTACAAATGTGTTTATAATACACGCATCTACGTTTATGAAAAAAAAAAAATTGGTCCACCTCGCCCCGTACGGTGTAGTTCTCACGGTTCTTACAACTAGAGGTGGTTTTCATTTTAGCGTGTCCCCTCTATATATATATATATTCTCCAAAAGTTTTCTTTTTATATAATAACAAACTTCCTTACATGGAACTTTATGAATTTGATTTTCTTTCAAATTAGTTTAGATACTTGATATGGTTTCTTTTATCACAACTAATTTTTAAGATCTTTGGAATTTAAGATTTCTCATTTTTATTTGTTTTTAGTTAGCGATGTATTTATAGTTATACTACCAAAACATCATTAACATCACATATTATATAAAACTTTTCATACATATTATTTATTTGTATCTTTTAAACGTACGTTCATATTTGTAGTACACAATGGGTTTGTAACCTAGTAAGTCAATAAATGAACAATTTTGTTACTAAAAAGCAAACCCATGAATATGATCATTGAAGTGTTATCATAACTTTGGCAAAATATTAATGTTCTCCCACAAAAAAGAGGTTTATTTATGTGAAAATTAATGTTCTCCCACTAAAAAAAGTATACATGTTAAAAGTTGCTTACAAATGGACACATTGCAGTCTAAATGCAAAGACGAGAAAAAATAAAGCCTAGACCCGGCCTTAGTAACATACTAGCTCAAGTTTGGCTGAACTCTTTTGCCAAGACTTGGGTATCCCTTACAGGATCTAGGGCCATTTTAGCTCTTGGTCCAAAGTAGAGGTGCACAAACTGTTTAATTTCAACTTCCAGTTATGGCGGTTAATTTCAACCTGTTGCTTTAGTTGGTCCGATTAATCACTTTAACCGATTCGGTTAATAATAAATTTATTTTTGGTTAGTTAACCGGTTTTTGTTTTTGGATTTTTTCGGTTAATTATCGGTTCCTATACTAAATCTCTATAACTAGTTACTAACCGGTGGTTATATTTAATCACTAACTGGTTAACCGGTTCTTTTGCCCACCTCTAAAGGACCTGTCCTAATATAGTGGTGTAAAAATCGAGCATACATGCAATGGAATCCATTTTTTAAGAGTTTTTTTTTTTTTTTTTTACACAGCTCCCCTTATTAAGAGGCCGACCTTATTACATATTTGTCTATTCTTTAAAATTAATTACATATTTCCCCTACCTAAACCATATGTATTACATATTTATTCTTTTCATTAAAATTACTCTTATTGAATTACTATTTTACCCTTAATGAACCCATTAATTGACTACTTACATATTTCCCTAATTTTTCTAGTATTTTTTCAATTCCTCTGCTTGATTCTTTTCCAAAACAATACCATAATATCTCGTAATCAATTGCTCTAATAAACATAATGCAATCCTCACTTGCTATTGTGGAACATTTACTTGACTTTAACATTAGTTCATTCCAATTCATTCATTCATCTAAGATAATATTGGAACATAGTACTATTTATGATGAAATCAGTGACGGATATAAAAAATTATTTGAGGTGGTGCCAAAATTGGATTGGGTATAATGGTCGGGTAAAGTTATTGAATAGTAATAAAAGAAAATGATACGATTACATGTAGCTTAAAAGTTTTGTTTTGCTAAATATGATCAATAACATTTAATTGCAATTAACATAAATTATATAGATCAACTAATATAACCAGTGCTATAAACCCGGCGCATTGCGCCTGGGGATTAACTCAAGTAAAAAACAACAAACAGAAGTGAAATGTTATCTAAGATGATCTTATATATAATTGGAAATGCTCATTAAGATAAAAATAGTACAAACCTATAAGTGAAGGTAGTTTACAAAGCAGTTAAAAAACAAAAAAGAAAAAAAGAAAAGATCCATATTAGATTTGTCTTTTTACCCGTTATAGCTTATGTTATCATCATCAGCTTTGTCTTTTTACCGTCATAGCTTATTTTATCATCATCAACGGACATACACATGCGTATACCCTAACACTATAAACCGTCTCTTAACGTAAATTAACCTGATGATGGCTAGCCCATTTGTTATGACCCCTTTTGTCGGGGTTGGCGTGTTGGTGATGTACCTGATCGTTAGTGCCGTCACATCCACTTCCACATCTACCGCAACATCTCATCCCGCTGATACCGCCTCCACAGCAACGCCTATTTGCGAGTATTTGGTAAGTTTTTATTATTTGCAAATTTATGAATTTCGAACTTTAAACATTCAACGTGCTGAAGAAACTGAAACGACACCATAACCAAAAAAAATGAACCGAATAACAAATTGTATTTTCAGTTTCGTTTTTAGTTTCGTATTTTCGGTTCGGTTAAAACCGAATTACCCGTATTTAGGGGTGTGAATTTCTGACACGACCCGAAAAATTCGTAGGTTTAGGCTTAGTCTAAACGGGTTCGGGTCAGTTTCATCCTGCGAACCCGTTTAGCTAAACGGGTGGGTTCGTGTCAACCCAATTGGGTTGGCGAGTTGACCTGTGTAACACATTTATTTATATTATAGTTTTCTACAATATGTTTAATGTTATAAATTAAATTGAGTATTTATTTTATGTTATAATTATAACATTAAAAAGAGAAAATGATTTATGAAAATGTAATTGTATTATATACATTTTGTGTTTTTTTAGTAAATTTTAATATAATAATTTATGACAAAAATAAAAAAATTGGGTTGAACGGGTCGTGTTCGGGTTCATATGTAAAGATTTTCGGATCGGGTTCGTCTAATATTTTCAGGTTCGGGTTCGTCTAAAAAAACCGCACCAAATAACAAGTTCTGTTTTTAGTTTTAGGATTTTTGATTCTCAGTTAAAACTGAATTGCCCGTATTGTGACTTACTTTTTTTTTGAACGGCCAACAAACTCAATATCGAGTACTCTCGGAGCACCCACTGGACAAATGGAGTACTTCGAGAGTAACCCGAGTCCACCACCAATTCCGGGGAAAACCCGGTAACCCACCCGCCCGTAGGCACGACGGTGAAATTACCGGTAAAACCTGTTTGGCTCAAGGATCCAACCCAGGTTTCCCTGGGTCTCCTATCATTGCCCACCAATGCCTCACTCTGCACCAAGTGGGAGTCGAACCTGCATCTCTCAAGAGAAATGCAAGCCCTCCACCACTTGATCTTGAGATCATTGGCACCGTATTGTGATTTACTATAAGGGTGTGCACATAGGCTTGTTTACAAACCGACCTAACACGGCCAAACTTTGTTAGTGTTCGTGCGTTTAACTAACTGCACAAATGAACGGAAGCAAACACTTAACTGAATAACCCACTCCAGATTTGAGATCAGATCTGAACCATCAAAATTTTTAATCAATGGATGATATTTGATTACACATCTACGCTTAGAATTAGTTATGTCAACTAGTAGTTTTAAGGGTATTTTAGTAATTGGCTAATTCTACTATTTTGTCAACATCAACCAACTTTGGCCCCTCAACTTTGGTAATGACGTATTTAAGCCCTCAACTTTAGTTCATTTTCATTTTCATTTTCATTTTCATTCATGACCATCCTTATTGTCCTTGTGACAAATTGTGCATTGGCGAATCTACGAAAGAGGTCTTAAAGGAAGGATTATCATCCTACCTCCATGCATAATTTATATGAAATCCTTGAAATACATGTTGGACTATACTTATACAATATACTATGTAGAATATATAAAACATATAAAATATACATAATAACCGAACCCTTGATGATAATCAAATGATTATTCGTCATGGTACTAAGTTACATCATCTAAGTACTTAATTTCTCGTTACGGTTCTAATGGGTATCTTAACCCATGAAATCACAACAACCCCTATGGGTCTTATAGTGTCAAAAACGAGTATTAAGTCTAGATGATTACTTTTTCATATACATACTTTTATGTACTCTAAATCCTGAATATAAACATTCCTTAAAATCCAATCCAAACACATTCAATTTCCTAATCTCATTAACTCGTCAATACTTGGATAATCGGAATACTTAGCAATTTTTAGAGTACACTTGACCCTTTTTTCCTATTTTACACAATTTGGGTTGTAACATGTTAAATTACAAAATTCACAACACACACTTCAACATATTTTATTCTCAATCCTTTATACATGCTCTTGATATGCTTAGGTTCATGCTAGATTCATACATGCTACTTGTCATTAACTTAGCTAGCCCAACTTAACATATATAGCGCTATAGGAGTGGCACGCCGCCCGTCGGGGTTATGTTAAGCTTATTCTTATTATTCATTCATAGTCTCGTTACTTTTATGGCGAGGGACACTTATATTTCTAGTGGACAGTTGGGGTTTGACTCGTAGTATTGCATGGTAGCTTACCTTGTATACCATTTGCCATGTTGGACTTGAGAAATATTTTTTATACTTATGTCATATGTCTAAACTAGTGTACTCGCCAATACGTTGTATTGAACTATGCTTTTATAACATGTTGCAGGTTATGATAAGGATTGATGATGCATTGAACTTAGTAGGATGCCTAGAAACATACTTAGACTTTAAATTCTTGTTGTAATGTAATTCTTATTTCAAATTGTTGTATTTTAATTTCAAACGTTGTAATGGATTCTTTAGCAATAAAATGAAATTCATTATTTAAATACTTGTCGCAATTTAGTGTTATGAGTAATGAACAATCTCGTTTTCGTCTCACTCTGATGTTTCCGCCATCGGTTGGGGTGTGACATGTGAGAACTATGAGAACTCCTACTTCCTGCGTGAGTTGGGCCGCAACTTTTTGCACAAACATAGATGAAAATGTTATAAACACATGTAAAAAAATTTGGAAAAATATTGTCGGGTCGGTAGTTATGCCTGATATAAAATTTGTTTACGGAACGATGACATTACCAATAAAAAAATTTTATATCGATGTAAATTTTTGCATGTGACTTTTTTTATTTATATTTTTATTTTTTTGTTAGAACAAGGTATTTTTTAAAGATTTTTGAGAATTGTTTTTTTGAAAAAATCTTTTGGAAAGCCTGGTTCTCACAACTTGATAGGGTTCTCATTTTACCATTTCCATAAATTCGCAAATATAAAAAAAACCTACAAGGTACTTGCAAATGGTCTCTGACTCAGCATACCACGCATAATGGGTTCCAAGTGGATGAGCTGTGGATGTGGATGTGTAACCGCCCAAAAATTTATTATGGTACGTAGTTGGTATGAAATTTGGGTTTGAATTAATAAAGTGATGTTTTATTTAAATAAATGGACTTGGGCCCAAGATAGAGTTAGTGGTGGAAGGCCCATAGATTATGGAGTATAAAAAGAAAGAGATGAAACCCTTGCCTCCATAATTGTCATCTTAACTAATTCTAGAGAGAGAAAGCTAGAGAGAGAATGTGGAATTTTAGAGAGAGAAAGTTAATGAAAAGGGATTCAAGATCAGGGAATTATGATTAGAACTTGGAATCATTTAGAAAACAATTAAGAATCATCCCAACAATGTTTTAGTTGAAATTTGGGTAAGACTAAGCATCCAAATCTATGTTTTTATGAAAAGGGTTTTTTTGGTAAAACTTGGGTTTTCAACATAAAGATCAGATTTTTTTTTCGTGTTACTGAAGCTAAAAATGACTTTGTTAATGCTTGTATGTGTGACTTTATCAACGACTTTGTTAATGCTCGATGACTTTGTTCAAAATGATGTGAAAGTCATAACGCGAGTTAGGCAATAACGATGTCGACCTTGTTTTTTGGAATATTGTAAAGTGACGATTTTCCTTGTGTTAACATTTATACAGATCGTGCGACGCTCGTTCTAGCCTAGACATCTTAGCACGAAGTAGTTTACAACAGACATGTGAGTTTCTAGACCCCTATTTACTTATTGTTTTAAACGATGTGCATACTCACTGCAGTTTTCAAAGTAAAGTAAATATGTTTTCTATTACACATGTAAGCTTATGATCAAGTTTTCCAAAGTATACAATTTTAAAGTGTTGACGTGTTATAGTACTAAGTATAAAGTGTTATGTTTCTAAACCATAACTCTATATGATAAATCTTGCTAAAGTGACTATAACGTCTTAAATTCATAAACTTACAAAGTGTTATAGTATAAAGTGTGCACAATATGCATATAGACTATCTCGGAAAAGCCTGGAGCTTGATACTGATAACTATCGGTATACATTGCCCCGGTGAAAGTCTAGAGCCCAAAAGTGACATATGTCAAAATAGAAAGAGGTGCAAAACTTTTGTGGTTTGCTGGTGATTGATCAACTACGTATAGTATAAAATGCATGCATACTTCATGGCAGAGTTTATAGTTAATATAAAGTTCTATGTTGTTGCATAGTGTAACGTTATGTGAGGTAAAGTTGTGTGTTGCACTTTAAATGCTTTGTGTATTTGATGTATGTTAAAGATTATAGTTATACTTTAAAGAATTAAAGTAGGGTATAATATAGTGTGCACATACAATTCATAGTAAAAAAGTTATACTTTATGATAAAGAGTTATGCTTAGTCTTAAAGTACAATCATCTGATACACTAAAATACATTACTTGAAATAATACAAGTTATGTCAAAGGCGTTAACGTATAAAATGTTGTTATGGTATGCAATTATAATGACATTCCAAAGTTTAAAGTTCATTTAATATGCACACCAGGTTGATGATTGGAATAGAGGCTGGTATCTGGCGAAGGCTCCCCGTGGCAACTGGCATCCGGTATGTATGAACAATTTTTCAAAGAGTAAATCCAGTAGATGAAAACCCCGGGTTTGGGGCATTTCAGCATGCCGATGTGGATGCAAGATGAGCCACTATAGTGGCAACATTAATTTTATTGGCTTGGAGCAACCAATTGTAGTAATGATCATAAACACCACCAATACGTCAACCCCTACACAATATATCACTTTTTACCAAGTCTCTCTTATAGAACGGTGGCAATAAGAAACAACAATCACTACAGGCATAGCAACAATTTCCGTGTTACAATAAAGGATCATCATGAGACTGATGAAAAAGTACCCCACGGGTCCTCTAACGTATGTAGGTAAACCCATATTAAATACAAACATATGAGGATTGAAAGGGCCACGAATGCTAAAGGGACATGAAATACCAAATACTTGCATATGGTCTGCAACTCGACATACCACTCACGATGGGTTCCGAGTGGATGAGTTATGGATGTGGATGCCATATGTGCTGCTGTAGAGGCGCTATCGGTGGGATGAGCTGATGTGGTGGATGTGGATGTAGATGTAGATGTGACTGCACTAATGATAAAAAAAACATCACGAACACACCAACCTCAACACCATGTATCATATGTGTCCATGTCTCTATGCTAGAAAGGTGGTGGGAATAAGAGGCGACAATCACTACCAACATAGCAATGATCCCCATGTCATACCAAAGGATCGTCATGAAACGGAAGCAAAAGTAATCCCACGGGTCCTCTGACGCACGTATGTAAACTCATATCATATACAAACTAATGAGAACTAAAATGGCCCCCAATGCTAAAGAAAGAAACATACATCACATCCGTTGGAATAATAAATCGAGGGTTCCTCTCAACCCTGTAAGTAATCAGATGTCCCACATGATACACAGTCATCGTAAATAAAGCCCACATGAACCAGAACATTTTCTTGAACATTCTATGAATCATGTTACAAAAAAAAGTGAACTAAAAATAATCAATACTTGTTAAACAAAACAATGTAAACATAAAATACTTTGTTTCAATGGGTTGACTTGTATGTAAAGCAATGAATGTTGATGGTGGGGATAGGGCAAACTGAATAATCACCGTCCATGTCTGTAACGCTTCGCATTTTGGAACTTTCCTTATTTAGAAAGTTTTTATGTATTTCTATTTTTGAAAACTTGTATCCTCATTGTAATCGTATTTCATTTTCCAACTTTGTAATCCGATAATTGATTATAATGAATTTTGTTATTTATACATATTTGTTATACATACAATCAGTCGTTTAAATACGTGTTCCGATACTCTTTATACGTGCAAATACTTATACATGCATTCATGACACTCAAATTATGGTTGCATACATGTTACATACTTGAAAATGTGCTAAAAATGGAAGTTATGACTTAAAATAATAAGAAAATCAAATGAAGTTCATTTCAGTAATGAAAGTAGCTAGTTATGAACGAAAGCAAGGAATAGTGTATATGATTTCGGTAATCATTAGCACTAAGGGTAAAGAACTTAAGGAAATTCCTGTAGTATCAGAATACTCGGATGTATTCCCAGAAGAATTACCAGGATTACCACCAGATAGGGAAGTAGAATTTAGAATTCATTTGATTCCTGGAACTACACCCGTAGCAAAGGCACCCTATCGATTAGCACCCACTGAAATGTTAGAACTGAAAAAGAAAATAGATGAATTGCTCAGTAAAGGATTTATACAACCTAGTTCATCCCCGTGGGGAGCTCCAGTGTTGTTTGTAAAGAAGAAAGATGGTTCGATGCGAATGTGTATCGATTATAGGGAATTGAATAAGGTTACAATCAGGAATCGATATCCATTGCCTAGGATTGATGATCTTTTTGATCAACTTCAGGGGGCTAGATATTTTTCTAAGATAGATCTACGCTCCGGGTATCATCAGTTGAAGGTACAAGAAGAAGACATACCTAAAACTGCTTTTAGAACTAGGTATGGTCACTACGAGTTTACAGTCATGCCCTTTGGACTAACAAATGCTCCTGCAGCATTTATGGACATGATGAATAGGATCTGTAAATCGTACTTGGATAAATTTGTAATTGTCTTCATCGACGATATACTTATTTATTCCAAAAACCAGGAAGAGTATTGTGAGCACCTGCATGCACTCTTAACTTTGTTAAGAAAGGAGAAGCTTTACGCCAAATTCTCGAAGTGTGAATTTCACCTTTAGTACTTCCTAATTCCGAGTGCTTCTAATCAAGTCTATGGTGTTCGGTTGAAGAAGTGGCTCAATAAAACAAAGGTTAACCAACATGTTTTCCTAATTCCGATTGTTCTGAAAATTTTAGGGGTTATGCAGGATTACTTGGGGGTCTCAATTAGGATTTCCTATTGGGCAAATTAAAATAAGAAATAGTAATTTGATGAGAGTTGTTACATCCTCCCCACCTTATTAAAATCTCGTCCTCGATATTTACTGGAATAGGTAGGGATATTTTTGCTTCATTTCTGATTCCAGCTCCCAAGTGTATTCAGGTCCTCTCTTCGAATCCCACTTGACTTTGACGAGTGCTAGTCTTTTGTGCTTGAGAAACTTGACCTTTCTGTCTTCTATCTGCAGTGGCTTGTCAACAAATTTTAACTTCTCATTTACCTCTACATCTTGAAGAGGTACTACCAGGGATTCGTCAGATAGACATTTCTTGAGGTTGGATACATGAAATACGTCATGTACCCCGGCTAGCTCTTCTGGTAGCTGTAATCGATAGGCAACTGGTCCTATACGCTGGATTATTGGGAATGGTCCTACATACCTTGGACTTAGTTTCCCTTTCTTACCAAACCGAACTACTCCTTTCCAAGGAGAAACTTTCAAGAGTACCTTATCTCCGACTTGAAATTCCAGTGGCTTGCATCGATTTTCTGCATAACTCTTCTGGCGATCTCGAGCCGTTTTCAGTCTTTCCTTGATTTGAGTGATCTTGTCGGTGGTTTCTTGTATGATTTCGGGACCTGATAATTGGCTTTCTCCTATTTCTGCCCAACAAACTAGAGTTCTGCACTTTCGCCCATACAGTGCTTCAAATGGGGCAGCTTCAATGCTTGCATGATAACTATTGTTATAGGAGAATTCAATTAAGGGTAGATGGTCATCACAGTTCCCACCAAAATCTATTACACATGCCCTGAGCATGTCTTCTAGGGTTTGAATTGTCCTTTCACTTTGTCCGTCTGTTTGGGGATGATAAGCTGTACTTAAATTTAATCGCGTTCCCATGGCTTCTTGGAAACTTGTCTAAAAATGTGAAGTGAAACGACTATCCCTATCTGATACGATAGAGAGTGGGACTCCATGTAAGGATACTACTTCATCTACATACAATTTTGCCAACCTTTCCATGCTGAAGGTTTCCTTCATGGGTAGAAAGTGAGCTGATTTGGTTAATCGATCCACAATTACCCAAATTGCGTCATTACCTTTTCTGGTTTTGGGCAACTTAGTAACAAAATCCATGGTTATTAGTTCCCATTTCCAAACAGGCATTTCTAATTGTTGGAGTAACCCTGAAGGTTTCTGGTGTTCTGCCTTAACTTGTGAACAAGTTAGACACCTAGATACATATCTAGTTATGTCCTTTTTCATTCCTATCCACCAGAAATTATTCCTTAAATCTTGGTACATCTTATTATTACCAGGATGCATAGTATATCTAGATTTATGAGCTTCTTCTAAAATCTTATTTCTTAAATTTCCTTGCTTAGGTACCCAAATCCTTCTTTTGTGGAATCTCCAAATTCCATCAGCTCCTTGCTCTAATTCCTTTATTCGTCCTTTCATTCCTTCAGCATCATCCTTGATTACTGTTTCTTGAACATTCTTCAATTGTTTCATTAAGTCTAATTGTAAACTTAATCTAAGAGCACAAACTCGCTTCTGCTTTTCGTGATACTTACGACTTAAGGCATCTGCAACTACGTTTGCTTTTCCTTCGTGATATTGAATATCACAGTCGTAGTCACTTAGAATTTCCATCCATCTTCTTTGCCTCATGTTCAATTCTTTTTGCCCAAACATGTATCTTAAACTCTTATGATCTGTATAGACTGTAAACTTACTTCCATACAGATAGTGCCTCCAAATCTTAAGGGCAAAAATTATGGCTCCTAACTCTAAGTCGTGAGTCGTATAATTCTCTTCGTGCTTCTTCAACTGTCTTGATGCATATGCAATTACCTTTTTGCGTTGCATTAGCACACATCCTAATCCTAGCTTAGAAGCATCACACTAAACTTCAAAATCTTCTGTTCCTTCTGGCATGGTTGCAAAAGTCGCTAGGCGCTCCCTAGTCGGATTCGGGAGTACTCGGGAAGTACTCGGCTTAGGCGGAGATTACTCGGGGAGTAATTCGCCTGGGAGAAGAGTACTCGTGCCTCGGCATCCTACCTTGTAGCGAGTACTCGCGGAGTACTCGGAGCCTAGGCGGGACTTTTACAACCATGTCTTCTGGTAAGGCAAGAATTGGGGTGTTGGTTAACCTTTGTTTTAAAATCCTAAAAGCCTCTTCTTGCTTAGGTCCCCATTCAAACTTAACTGTTTTACAGGTTAGCTTAGTTAATGGCACAGCTATCTTAGAAAAATCTTTAATAAAGCGCCTATAGTATCCAGCTAATCCTAGAAAACTTCTAACTTCCGTAGCTGATTGCGGGACCTTCCATTTGGTGATTGCTTCTATCTTGGAGGGATCTATGTGAATACCTTCGTGATTCACCATGTGACCTAAAAATTGTACCTCCTGTAGCCAAAATTCACACTTCGAGAATTTGGCGTAAAGCTTCTCCTTTCTTAACAAAGTTAAGAGTGCATGCAGGTGCTCACAATGCTCTTCCTGGTTTTTGGAATAAATAAGTGTATCGTCGATGAAGACAATTACAAATTTATCCAAGTACGGTTTACAGATCCTATTCATGATGTCCATAAATGCTGCAGGAGCATTTGTTAGTCCAAAGGGCATGACTGTAAACTCGTAGTGACCATACCTAGTTCTAAAAGCAGTTTTAGGTATGTCTTCTTCTTGTACCTTCAACTGATGATACCCGGAGCGTAGATCTATCTTAGAAAAATATCTAGCCCCCTGAAGTTGATCAAAAAGATCATCAATCCTAGGCAATGGATATCGATTCCTGATTGTAACCTTATTCAATTCCCTATAATCGATACACATTCGCATCGAACCATCTTTCTTCTTTACAAACAACACTGGAGCTCCCCACGGGGATGAACTAGGTTGTATAAATCCTTTACTGAGCAATTCATCTATTTTCTTTTTCAGTTCTAACATTTCAGTGGGTGCTAATCGATAGGGTGCCTTTGCTACGGGTGTAGTTCCAGGAATCAAATGAATTCTAAATTCTACTTCCCTATCTGGTGGTAATCCTGGTAATTCTTCTGGAAATACATCCGAGTATTCTGATACTACAGGAATTTCCTTAAGTTCTTTACCCTTAGTGCTAATGATTACCGAAATCATATACACTATTCCTTGCTTTCGTTCATAACTAGCTACTTTCATTACTGAAATGAACTTCATTGGTTTAGGCGGCTTATCCCCAGTAATCATAATTACTTCTCCTGTGAGTGCACGAATTTCTATGGAATTCTTATCACATAGGATTCGAGCATGGTTGGCTACTAACCAATCCATTCCTAATACGACATCGAATCCAGCTAAATTCATGGGTAATAGGTTTGCAGAAAATTTATGACCAGAAAGTTCTATATTTTCTTTATGCAAAACCGTATTTATATTAACAGAGTTTCCGTCTGCCGTTTCTACTGTGAAAATTTGCTTAAGTTTGGTTAAGGGTAGCTTAAGAGCTTGGTAGAATGAAGTATTTATAAAACTTTGGTTTGCACCAGAGTCAAATAATACTTTTGCATAAACGTCGTGAACTAAGAACGTACCAGCTATTACGTCAGGAATCAGTTCGGCTTCCTGCGTGGTCAGTTGGAAGGCTCTTGCGTTCTTCTTGGTAGTCCCTTCAGCAGGTTTTGCCTTGTTATCTGATGGTTTGACCAATTTAGGGCATTCTGGTCTGAAATGCCCAGCTTCTCCACAGTTGTAGCAGATCTTTGTTTTCTTTCTGCAATCTTCTTCACGATGTCCTATCGCTTTGCAGAAGTTGCAGGGTTCATTACATTTTCCAAAATGTTTCTTTTTACAGTTCCTGCAGAACGGCGGAGTGGAAGATGATCCAGTTCCCTTTCTCTTGAAGTTGCTATTATTACCCACACGAAATCCTTGGGAAATTTTCTGAGCCAATTCCTTCTTCCTATTTTCTTCTCGCGTACGCACCAGTCCGTCAGTCAAGGTGTTGGCTAATTCCACCGCATCATCGATCGTGCGGGGTCTAGCAGCTTTGACAATATCCCGGATCTCGCTAATTAAACCCCAAATGTAGCGAGAAATAAGTATCGGTTCTGGCGAAGCCAGAGTAGGCACAATTCGAGCATATTCGAAAAACTTCGAAGTATACCCTCGACAATCAACATCCACCATTCGGTGGCTCAGGAATTTGTTCGCCATTTGTTCTTTTTCATATTCAGGGCAGAATTTCCTTTCCACCAGAGGCTTAAATTCTTCCCAACTCATGGCATAGGCCATGTCACTTCCTTTAGCTTGTAATACCGTATTCTACCATTCTAATGCTTCTTCCTTGAAAAGATGAGAAGTATACATGACTTTATCTTCCTCGGCACATTTACTTATTTTAATTACTGCCTCGGTTTTCTCCAACCAACGTAGTGCAGCAGTCGCCCCTTCATTGCCTGCAAATTCGATGGGTTTACAGGCAAGAAATTCCTTGTAAGTGCAACCAGGCGTTGCAGCTTTCATTCTCTTAAGAATTGGGGCCTGCATCACATCATCGTTATTGTTAATGTTGCCGCCTCCATTTACGCTATTACTAAAGTTGTCTTCATGAGTACATTTGCTAGGAATAATTGGTTGAGGTTCAACTGGATTTCGGGCAGCAGCAAGAATTGCTGGAATAGCATTGGCTATTCCTTGAGCAACGATGTTTTCTATATCTTGCCTATTAAGAAATTGATCTCCATTGTTTTGCTCAGATTGGTTAACCTCGTTAACTGGTTCATTACTAGCGTGTTTCATCTGGTAATTAATATATATAAGTTATTACCATAAAATAAATAACAACTAAGCATAATAAACAATCGCACATAATCACATTAACACATATAGCCAAAATTGTCGATTTTTCGACTTCCATATTTTATATATTACTATGCGTCCGTACACACCAGTTATCTTACAAGAGTTTTATTTTAAGTTATTTTACAGGATTATATTTTTATTACTATTTATTATTATTTTAGTATTATATTAATATTAAACACACATCCGCACAACCACATACGATCCTGTCAGCTGGAAACTCAAAAACGACGTTCCCTCTCGTCGTACTTCCATGATATCCTCTCCCCCACATCTCGGATTCTATTCCCTGCATCCACCAGCTCCTCGCCGTAGTGGCGAAGTTCAGCAAAGTTCTCGGTGCTCATTGGTGGGTGTAGTGGAGGCTCAGGGTCAAATTGAGGGAAAAAGGTATTAGGGTTATTTAAAAGATTCTGAAATTGCCAGTCAGTGGTCCACCATTCTTCCAGCTCTCCTAGAGGTCGAGGGTGGATAATAGGATCTGGGATAGCAGGTTCCAGATCAACTGGAAGTTGTGCTTCCAATGGATAGTTAAAGAGGTTTTCATCGGCAGGTCCGATGAGGTCACTAAGTGCCAATTTACGATCCAGCTCCTCCCATGATGGCATTTCCTGAGGTTGCCTTGAACTTTCCCCGATCTTTATTCCCTTGCCTTTATCCATCGGATCCTCAGTCTTTACAACTTTCCGTGTTGCTGGTTTCTTCCTACGCACACGCCACCAGCCCATGAATCTTCTTCTCTTTTTCGGCTTTGGTTTCTCCTGAAGTTGGGCTTGGAATACCATTGGCTCTTCAGTGTCAGCCTGGTAGTCAGGGAAGGTATCGGTGGTATCCATATATGTGGTATGGATAGTAAAGTTTTGAAGTGCTTCGGATAGTTCATTCATGCTGTTAGCATATATGAAGAAACACACAAAATTCTAAGTTAAAATTTTGTAGATTGAATTTTCATATAATCACAGAATAGAAATAAAAAAATTAAGTATTTCTAAATACTTAATTGGCTTAAATCAGTGGCTCTGATACCACCTTTTCCTGTCACGGCCCCCGGCCCGGTTTTACCCGTTTCAGGAGCCGCGGGACAGAAAACCCGTGGTAACTATTATGTTGGCAGCGGAATTTTAACACGATCTTTTAAGACTTGAAAATACCCAATTTATTCTATTTCACAAATTGGGGATTACACCCATAATTTACAATAAAGGTGATTTCACTGGGAAATCCCTTTTTTTTTTACAAAAACATGTTTCTTTATTTTATTGAGCCACTTCTTCAAGCTTGCAGTGCTACACGGCACTTTTTCCTGGATCACAGCATATCACCTGAAACATGTTTTTAAAATGTTTTATCAGCAGGGAAATACTGGCGAGTCACTCAAGTTGCACAAAACGACACATTGTTATAATATACAGTATTAAGGGTGATTACATTGTTTCTATCAACCAATTACCCCAAATCGGTATTTGTCACTCGACTGTATCTGTGACTATGGTCAGATCACCCATTGGCTAACTCGTTGTCCAATGGTGACGGGTATCAAGTAATGTATACAAAACCCCACATACCGGCAGTAATTGAAGCTTACAAAGACTTAATCCCTGTAATTATAACTGGAAAACATTTAGGGTTTTAGAAAGCACTTTGATAAAAAGAGAATGACTCAAATTGCAGATTTAGACGGGCAGCGTTTAGCCTACTGATTTTAGCCTGGTTAACCTAATTCAAATAATAATGCACATGAAACTAGGTCATTAACTTAATACAACTTTTACGACAACTCATGAGATTCAAAACCTTCACGACGAATGACAAAGTATAGCCCAAGTACGGGCAGCACTTAAATATCCATCGGATTGGTTTTTATCGATCGGACATTAAATCGTAGCAGTGATCGAGTTATTACTCTGTTATCGCGGCAGAATTTCGTGCTTGTGTGTGTTTTTGAGTGAATTTGGAAAGAACAGACCACAGCTCAACGTAGAAAACGTATTTTCACGTCATAATAACTCCCCCATGCAAGTGCCAAGCCCCTAATTTATATACTGAAAAATGGGTTCCCCCGCGTGGCGCAACGGGTCATTTTTAGGGTAGGGTAGGTTCGTGTCCAACATAGCCTTGGTGAGTCACAATTCGACGAAATTCAAATCCTACAGCAAACTGTGAGGATAATAACGATTAGGGAATACCCCCATTTGAGTTTTAGGGGCCCTGATCTTAATTCCGATTGTTCTGAAAATTTTAGGGGGTTATGCAGGATTACTTGGGGGTCTCAATTAGGGTTTTCTATTGGGCAAATTAAAATAAGAAATAGTAATTTGATGAGAGTTGTTACAATTTGCAACAAAAAAAACGAGAATGATATAAATAAAGAAAATCAACAACTCATTGAAAATTATGACTTGGGACCATCCAGGCATCCACCGAATGGAAATATTGTAAGATTAAATATATTATGTATTAATATTTAATCTATAGCCATTATAATCATTTACATAATATAGATAAAAATATATAATAACCTATTATTATAATTAGTTGGTAATTGTTGATGGACCATATTACCCTTATTAACTAATTAGGTTTCCTCCTGGGTGCTTATATAAAGGAGTCTTATGTAGAGGTTGAGGGTTACTCAGTTACACAGTTAGACACAAAACCCATAAGCATAACATCATCATCATCGACCTCCTCTCCTATACCGATTCCCTTGTCGGTTTTCTTAGTCCCCATCATCAGTTAGCACCCTAAGGAGGAACCAGATCACACTGACAATTATGTCGAACGGGATGTCATCTTCTCTGACTGGATTCTCCACTGCATTGAATGCTGTAACAGGTATGTTTTCGTGTTTTTTCTTCATGTTTGAACAGAACCGAACCAACATGTGGTATCAGAGCATATGTTGATTAGTCGGTTCTGTTTTATATCTGAAAATCTGAAAACAGAATTGAAAAATTCATAACAGATTACGTTTTTGCCATCCGAAATCCTCATTACGGATGATCACGGATCTGGGTTTCATCATCTCGATTGCATCTCGGATCATTACGGATCATTACGAATGATTTCGGATCTGGAGCTTCATCATTACGGATCATCTCTGATCATTACGGATGATTTCGGATCTGGGGTTTCATCATTACGGATCATCTCTGATCATTACGGATGATTTCGGATCATTACCGATGAATTTCGGATGAATGTTTGAATTTTCTGATTTAGGGTTCATCATAAGTTATTGATTATCAACATCTGTTTGATCATTACGGATCATTTCGGACTTAGCATCACCATTTCGGATCAATCTCGGACTAAGCATCATCCGAAATCATCCGGAATGTATCCGAAATGATTCGACTTACGCGTCTTGGACACATCCGAAAAGATTCGAAATCATCCATTTCGGATAATCCGAAATGATTCGAAATTAGTCATTTCGGATGAATCCAAGACATGATTCATACGAAATCATGAATGTTTAATGTGAACTAATTTTTTTTTTCGGGGCTCCGCCCCGAACCCCGGGCGGGGGCACGCTGTCCCCGCAACCCCCAGCGAACTCACCGCGGAGTTCGATCCGCGCTAACGGGTGGTTTGCTATTAAAGAATTGGTTTTTGTAATTACTTAATTAGTTAATCAGAATCAGATAATGTTTTACAAAACCAAAAATAGCTTAACTTGAATGAGTTTTTGATGTATCATTTCTGGCCAAAGCTGACTTGACACATCTACTTATCGTTCAAGTATTACGAAAGCTATGTTAAGTGTGCATCATAAACATGAATGTCTTAATATCTGGCCAAAGCTGATTTAATTCTTTCATAGATGGCATACTTAACAAGTGCATAACTAAAGTGATTGTCTCATTTTCTGGCCAAAGCTGATTTGTTACAACCACTTTGCACATATGCTTAAATGATTACACTTCTGGCCAAAGCTGATTTGTCTTCGTTTAAGTAGAATTTTAACTAAGTCTATTATTTTGATGTTAGTAATAGACAATATCACAGCTTCATAATGTAAAATGGTCATTATTTATGCATGCCTTAGTTTAACGTGCCCTTAGATCACATTAGGACTTCTTCCTTAGTATCATAACTTGCTCATCTTATTTCCACTATCAGCACCCAATTACGGGATTCCACCTTTGACTCGTGATAACTTTGCTGCATGGAAGGATGCTCTCATGCTTACTCTTGGCCTGCTGGACTTTGATTATGCTCTAAGAGAGAATAAGCCAGCGGACCTTACCACTCAAAGTACTGCTGCTGAGCAGTTAACTCATGACAAGTGGACTAGGTGTAACCGCATGTCTCTCATGTTTATGAAGCAGTCCATAAGTAATGCAATCAGGGAGCCATTCCTGATTCTGAAGATGCTAAAACCTACTTGGAACATGTTGAGGCGCAGTTCAAAGGGACGTCTAAAGCACACGCTAGTACTCTTATTCTCAAGCTGGTGACAACTAAGTATGATGGGAGGAGCGGCATTCGCGAGCACATCATGATGATGAATGACATGGCCAATAAGCTGAAGGGGCTGGAAATGGAGATCAGTGATGGTTTCCTTGTTCATTTCATCATTACTTCGCTTCCTTCGTCCTTTGAAGCATTCAAGATCAATTACAACACTCAGAAGGACAAATGGACGATGAGTGAGCTGGTCGCTATGTGCGTACATGAGGAAGAGCGTATGAGGATGGATCGCACTACTGATGTTGCCAACTTCACCACCTCCAACTCTAAGAAAAGGAAGAACAATTATCAGAGGAAGGATGCTTCAAAAGTCCAAAGGCCTAATCCTAATCCTAATACAAGTGCAGCTTCCAGCTCAAAGAACTTCTTAGGCAATATCCGCTGCAAGTTCTGTAAAAAGACATGACATATGCAGAAGGAATGCCCTGATTTTAAGGAGTGGCTGGCTAAGAAAGGTAACGATTATTTTATGATACTTGAGTCCTATAATTTAAGTGTTCCTGTTAATTCTTGGTGGTTTGATTCTGGTTCTATGGTTCATGTTACCAATTCAACTCGGGGATTCCTTTCAATCCGGAAGCTGGAAAGAAACCAAAGAACGCTTAAGGTTGGGGATGATCGAGAATTAGAAGTGAAGGCCATTGGAACATTACAATTAGTTATGAAAACTGGTTTATGTATTAAACTTTATGATACCTTATATGTTCATGAGGTAACTCGGAACCTTGTATCAGGACCAAAGTTAGACATGGACGGTTTTATTGTTTCCCATGGTCATCGCAAACTCTCTATCCTCTATGATTCTGTTCTTTATGGTACTGGTATTCTGGATGGTGGTCTATATAGATTAGAACTAGAAGATGACTTTTCCAAATCTTTGTTGTCATATAACATTAATGAATCACTCACAAAGATGAAAGAGAAACGAGACTTAGAAACTTCATCCATGTTGTGGCATCAGCGTTTAGGCCACATTTCAAAAGAACGATTAAATCGTCTTGTAAAGGATGAAGTCTTACCTCCTCTCGATTTCTCTGATTTTGGAACATGTGTCAAATGTCTTAAAGGTAAAATGACATTAGCGAATAAGAAAGGTGCCACTAGGAGCTCTAATTTATTAGAACTCATTCATACTGACATTAGTGGTCCCTACCAAATCGCTGGCATAACAGGACATACTTCATTTATCACTTTTATTGATGATTATTCTCGTTACATGTACTTGTATCTTATCAAGGAGAAGTCTGAATCTCTTACAACTTTTAAAGATTATAAGGCTGAAGTTGAAAAGCAATTAGATCGTCAGATTAAAGTTGTGAGATCAGATAGAGGCGGTGAATATTATGGAAGACATACTGATGTGGGTCAAGCTCCTGGTCCATTTTATGAGTTTTGTAAGGGCCAGGGGATTGTGAACCAATACACCATGCCTGGTACACCTCAGCAGAATGGTGTCGCTGAAAGAAGAAACCGTACCCTTATGAACATGGTGCGCAGTGTGTTAGACAACACTAATTTACCATTATTCCTCTGGACTGAAGCGTTAAAAGCAGCTGTTCATATACTCAATAGAGTTCCTTCTAAGTTTGTCCCTAAAACTCCTTATGAACTTTGGACAAGAAGGAAACCGAGTCTTAAATATATGAAAGTATGGGGCTGCATTGCTGAAGCAAAACTTTACAATCCTTTCCTAAGAAAACTTGACCCTAAAACAGTTACCTGTTTCTTTATCGGGTATCCTCAGAATTCAAAGGGTTATCGTTTCTATTGTCCTTCTCATGTCACCCGTATTGTTGAAACCAAGCGTGCCGCGTTCCTGGAGGATTTCAAGGTCAGTGGGAGCAGTACTAACCCTTACGAAGAATTGCAAGAAGTACAAGACGCGGGGGGGGGGGAGAGACTCGTCGCTTACCATTACTCCGATTACTCCTCTTGTACCCAATTCAACTACTGTACCTGAAGCTACTGCACCAACTCCAATTTCACCTCTACAATCAGAACCCATTATACCTCATGACGAAGGCACATCAAACGCTCAAAACCAAGAAAACGCTGAACCCGATAATCCACTCAGGAGGTCATCTAGGAAAAGAAGGCCTACTAATTGGGATGATTATGTTACCTACCTGACTGAAATGGATCCCGGAAAGCTCAATGATCCTATCTCTTACAATGAAGCCATTAGCAGTGATCAGTCTTCTGAATGGAATAAAGCAATGATTGAAGAGCTTGAATCCATGAAGAAAAATGACGTTTGGGATTTGGTAGAATTACCCAACGGTGTGAAACCCGTAGGATGTAAATGGGTGTTCAAAACAAAACTGGATCCGAATGGGAACGTTGAACGCTACAAAGCGAGATTGGTTGCAAAGGGCTACACTCAGAAAGAGGGAATTGATTATCAAGAGACGTTTTCACCTGTCTCTCGTAAAGATTCATTAAGGATCGTCATGTGTAACAACTCTCATCAAAAAGTCATATTTATTATTTTAATTGACCAATAGGAAACCCTAATTAAGACACCCAAGTGATTCTGCACAAACCCTAAAATTTTCAGAACAATCAGAATCAGGATCAGGGCCCCTAAAACTTAGGGGGGGTATTTCCTAGTTAACGATTATCTAAATTACTCGTTGTAAAATTTAAAATTTACGAAACTACTGACTCAGCTAGGCTAGTCCCAGACGTGGCTACTCTATAAAATATAGGTAACCCTTACGGACCGTAAGGGTTATTTGTTACGGTCCGTAAGGGGGGGGGGGGGCAAAATTCAGGTATAAATAGCAGACATTGGCACTTAGTTTCTGGAGTTTGAGCGACGAGAAAATTCGTTATATTCTCTGAGTTTTGGTCCGATTACTACAATTAACACACACGATCACTAATTGATGCCGCAATCAGGGTAATAACTCGATCGCTATTACGATTCAACGTCCGATCGATTATAACTATCCAACAATTGTTTAAGTGCCGCTCAAATTGAGTTTATACTTTGTTATTCATCGTGATTTTGACTTGAATGTTTAAGTGCTGTTCGAACTCGGACTATACTCTGTCATTCGTTGTGAATCCGCTGAATTGTTAAGTATTGCACTTGTAAATCGTTGTGAGGGTTTAATCTCGTGAATTATCGTAACTGCTGTATTAGTTACTAACCTGTTTGTGCGTGCATTGTTATTTAAATTAGGTTAATCAAGGCTAATCAGTAGGCTTATACTCTGCTCGTTAAATCTACAATGTGAGTCATTCTCTTTTTATCAACTATTTTACAATACCTCAAATTATTTTCAAAAGTTATAATTACAGGGACTAAGTCGTGGATATCTTGAATTACTGGTTAGTGGGGTATTGTGCACATTACTAATTTCTCCCAGTTAGGTTCATTGACCTACTCAGGATAATCATTGTTAGGTTCATTGACCTACATGGATAATCATCACTATTTAGGTTCATTGATCTAATAGTGGTATGACCATCGTCACCATTGTGACATGTCACCATTGTGACATTTCGCCAGATAAAAATAAGATAGAAGCCATTGTAATTGCTCTTATGCTGTAATTAATAACTATGTATCATTTTATAAATAGAATGATTCACTCGGTATTTCCCGCTGACAAAACCTTTTTTCAAACATGTTTCAGGTGATCTGTTATGATCCAGGAAAAGTGCCGTGAAGCACTACACGCTTAGAAAAGTGGCTCAATGTAAATAAATAAAGAAACATGTTTTGAGAAATAAAGATTTCCCCGTGAAATCACTTTATTGTAAATTATGGGATTTATCCCTATATTATATATATAAACGAGCAGTTTTAATATTAATCGATCCTGTTTAAAAAGACTTCCGCTGTCATTTAATTAGATACCATCGGATTTCCTGCCTCGCGGCTCTGGACCAGGTCAAACCGGGGCCAAGGGCCGTGACAGGAAAAGGTGGTATCAGAGCCACTGATTTAAGCTTACTATTGATTTTAGCCTATTAAAATAATTGAGAGATACTTAGGAAATTTAATTGCTATTCTGTGAAAACATGTTTTATTAACTGATTATATGTTTTATTATCTAGTTAACTGTATACAGTATGGGCAGATCTTTATATGCTAACCACTGTAGCAGTAAATACAAATCTTTAAATATTTTGATTTAAGTTTTAGCATCCTTATTAAATATAAGCCAGAAACCTGATTCAGTAAGTAAATAAATAAATTTACAAATAAAACTTAGTGTGTTTTTATTTTCAGTTGTTTTGATAGTTACCCAGTATGAAATAATATTTAAAAGTTTTTCTATAAAATTTTGTTATAATTTTTAACTTAGTAATTGTGTATATTTTGCTAAACAGCATGAGTGACTTGTCGGAAGCCCTTCAGAATTTAAATCTCTATCTAGTAAGAATAGAAGTTTCCAGAGATTTCAATAGATATATACCAGACATAGAAGAACCTATAGAATTCAACGCTTTACCTCTTGAGAAACCCAAGCCTAAGAAAATGGAAATTGGGGAAAGCTCTAGGCAAATTGAGGGGTTACCATCTCAGGAAGAGTTAGATTTTATAATGGCAAATGATGATACTATTGAGCCTATTAATGAAAATGATTTTATTCATTCTCTTGAAACACAACTACCAATGAATTTAGAACCAGCTATTCCAAACCCTTCAATCCACTCGCAAATAGACGAATGGTTGAATAATGAAATACTGTTACAAAACCATCCCTATAAGCTTTTTCCTAAGTTCAATCCAGAACCTTTACCAAATCCACCAATGAGTAACGAGAATATGGCTGAACTCCATTATTTTAACAAAGAACTAATGGATGCTAGGAATAGGATCCAAGAGATTTTTGGGACAGATCTCCTGGAAATACGATGAGAAGGAACGCCGTTACTAGAATATCACCTGACAAAGGATAGGGAATCATGAAACTGTGGTTGTGTAATAGTAATAGTAAAATCAGTATGTGTAAAATAAATAATAAAACGGTTGTATATAAAAGCATGATATAATCTATAAAACAAATGAAATATTAGAAAATTTACAATTTTGTTGTATATTCGTTTACGTGATTATGTGCAATTAATTGTGACCTTGGATTATTTCTTTTATACTAAATATTTATTTATAAATATTTATTTATAAATTAGTTATCAGATGGAAAACGTTAATAATGAACCAGCTAATGAGGTTAATCAATCTGAGCAACAACCGGGGGATCAATTTATGACTAGGCAGGATATAGAAAATATCGTTGCTCAAGGGATAGCCAACGCTATTCCAGAAATAGTTGCTCAAGGGATAGCCAATGCTATTCCAGCAATCGTTGCTGCTGTTAAAATTCCAATCGAACCGCAACAAATCGTTCCTAGTAAACGTATTTCTGAAGATAACTTCAGTAATAGCATAAACAGAGGCAATGATCATGTTAATCATGATAATGAACCACGGCAAGCTCCACTCCCTAAGAAAAGGAAAACTGCAACGCCTGGTTGCACTTACAAAGAATTTCTTGCTTGTAAACCCACTGAGTTTGCAGGCAATGAAGGAGCGACTGCGACACTGCGTTGGTTAAAGAAAACCGAGGCAGTAATTGCCATAAGTAAATGTGCTCAGGATGATCAGGTCATGTATGCGTCAAATCTTTTCAAAGAAGTGGCGCTAGAATGGTGGAATACGGTGTTACAAGCAAAAGGAAGAAGGATGGCATATGCTATGAACTGGGAAGAATTTAAGAGCTTTGTAGAAAGAAAATTATGTCCCGAGTATGAAAAGGAACAAATGACAAATAAGTTTCTAAACCACCGAATGGTGGATGTAGATTGTCGAGGGTATACTACGACATTCTTCGAATATGCTCGAGTGGTACCAACCCTGGCTTCGCCAGAGCCGGTACTTATTTCTCGTTATATTTGGGGATTGATTGCCGAAATCCGTTATATCGTCAAGGCTGCGAAACCTCGCACGATTGATGATGCGGTGGATTTAGCCAATACTCTGACTGATGAGCTAGTCCGGACAAGAGAAGAAAATAGAAGGAAGGAAGTAGCCCAAAAGATTACCCAAGGGTTTCGTCCGGGTAACCATAACAATTTCAAGAAAGGAGGGAATGGGTAATCTTCCACTAGTCCATTTTGCAATTTTTGCAAAAGGAAGCATTTTGGAAGATGCAAAGGATATTGCAATTTTTGCAAAATTCCGGGACATCAAGAAGAAGACTGCAGGAGGAAGAAATTTTCAGTCTGCTACAACTGTGGAGAAGCTGGACATCTTAGGCCAGATTGTCCAAAACTGAACAAACCATCTGACAATAAAGCTAAATCTGCAGAAGGAGCAAAAAGGAATGTAAGAGCCTTCCAACTAACTGCTAAGGAAGCAGAACTCATTCCAGATATGATAGCCGGTACGTTCTTAGTTCACAACGTTTACATAAAAGTATTATTTGACTCTGGTGCAAACCAAAGTTTTATAAATACTTCATTCTACCAAACTTTTAACTTACCTTTAACCAGCATTAGGCAAATTTCTACAATAGAAACGGCAGATGGGAATTCAGTTAAAATAAATAAGGTTCTGCAAAACGTAGAAGTAGAACTTTTAAGTCATAAATTTTCTGCAACCCTATTATCTATGAAATTAGTTGAAATCAAGGTAGTGCTAAGAATGGATTGATTAGTAAAACAATTATGCTCGAATTATCTATGATAAGAATTCCATAGAATTTGTGCACCACTGGAGAAGTAATAATGATTACATGAGATAAGCCATGTAAACCCTAAAGTTCATATCAGTAATGAAAGTTGCTAATTATGAACGAAAGCAAGGAATAGTATACATGATTTCAGTAATCATCAATACTAAAGATAAGGAATTTAAGGAAATTCCTGTAGTTTCGGAATACCCAGACATCTTTCCAGAAGAATTACCTGGGTTACCACCTGATAGAGAAGTAGAGTTTAGAATTCATCTAATTCCGGGTACTACACCAATAGCTAAGGCACCTTATCGATTAGCACCCACCGAAATGTTAGAATTGAAAAAGCAGTTAGATGAATTACTAAGTAAAGGTTTCATACAACCTAGTTCATCCCCTTGGGGAGCACCAGTGTTGTTTATGAAAAAAAAAAAAGATGGATCGATGAGAATGTGTATCGATTATAGAGAACTAAATAAAGTTACAATTAAGAATCGATACCCATTACCTAGGATTGACGATCTTTTTGATCAACTTCAAGGCGCTAGGTATTTTTCTAAGATAAGACTTAAGATCCGGATATCACCAGTTAAAAGTACAAGAAGAAGACATACCTAAAACTGCTTTCAGAACTAGGTATGGCCATTATGAGTTTACAGTCATGCCCTTTGGACTAACAAATGCCCCAGCAGCATTTATGGACATGATGAATCGGATCTGTAAACCATACTTGGATAAATTTGTAATCGTATTCATCGACGATATACTTATTTATTCCAAAAGTCAGGAGGAACATTGCGAACACTTGCATGCACTCTTAACTTTGTTAAGAAAAGAAAAGCTTTATGCCAAATTCTCAAAGTGAGAATTTTGGTTAAAGGAAGTGCAATTCCTAGGACATATGGTGAATCACGAAGGCATTCACGTAGATCCTGCTAAAATAGAAGCAATCACTAAATGGAAGGTCCCACAAACAGCTATGGAAATTAGAAGTTTTCTAGGCTTAGCTGGATACTACAGACGATTTATTAAAGATTTCTCTAAGATAGCTGTACCTTTGACTAAGTTAACCTGTAAAGCCACTAAGTTTGAATGGGGACATAGGCAAGAAAAAGCTTTTAAGATTTTAAAAGTACCGATTGACAAATGCCTCAATCTTAGCCTTACCAGAAGGAACAGAAGATTTTAAAGTATATGGTGATGCTTCAAAACTAGGATTAGTATGTGTGCTTATGCAACGCAAGAAGTTAATTGCGTATGCTTCAAGACAGTTGAAAAAGCACGAAGAGAACTATACAACACATGATTTAGAATTAGGAGCCATAAATTTTGCCCTTAAGATTGGAGACATTATCTGTATGAAAGTAAGTTTACTATCTATACGGATCATAAGAATTTAAGATATATATTGGGCAAAAAGAATTAAACATGAGGCAAAGGAGATGGATGAAAATCCTAAAAAAAAAAAAAAAAAAAAAAAAAAAAAAAAAAAAAAAACTACGACTGTGATATTCAGTATCACGAAGGAAAAGCTGAAGACGGCTAGAGATCGCCAAAAGAGTTATATAGATAATAGACGAAAGCCGTTAGAATTTCAAGATTTAAAGACAAAATGCTATTGAAAGTATCTCCTTGGAAAGGAATAGTTAGATTTGGTAAGAAAGGAATCTTAAATTCAAGATATATAGGACCAGTTGCTTATTGTTTACAATTATCAGGAGAGTTAGCTGAAGTACATGATATATTTCATGTATCCAATCTCAAGAAATGTCTATCAGACGAATCTTTGGGTAGTACCTCTTCAAGATATAAAGGTAAAAAAAAAATAGAGAAATCTCTTCAGATAGAAGATAGAAAAGTGAAAGTTTCTCAAAAGATTAGTTTAAGTAAAAAGGGATTTAAAGATAGGACCCTAATACACTTGGGAAATGGAATTAGAAGCGAAAGTATTCTCAATTATTCCAGTAAATCTCGAGGACGAGATTTTTATTAAGGTGGGGAGAATGTAACAACTCTCATCAAAAATTCATATTTATTATTTTAATTGACCAATAGGAAACCCTAATTAAGACACCCAAGTGATTCTGCACAAACCCTAAAATTTTCAGAACAATCAGAATCAGGATCAGGGCCCCTAAAACTCAGGGGGGATATTTCCTAGTTAACGATTATCTAAATTACTCGTTGTAAAATTTAAAATTTACGAAACTACTGACTCAGCTAGGCTAGTCCCAGACGTGGCTACTCTATAAAATATAGGTAACCCTTACGGACCGTAAGGGTTATTTGTTACGGTCCGTAAGGGGGGGCAAAATTCAGGTATAAATAGCAGACATTGGCACTTAGTTTCTGGAGTTTGAGCGACGAGAAAATTCGTTATATTCTCTGAGTTTTGGTCCGATTACTACAATTAACACACACGATCACTAATTGATGCCTCAATCAGGGTAATAACTCGATCGTTATTACGATTCAACGTCCGATCGATTATAACTATCCAACAATTGTTTAAGTGCCGCTCAAATTGAGTTTATACTTTGTTATTCATCGTGATTTCGACTTGAATGTTTGAGTGCTGTTCGAACTCGGACTATACTCTGTCATTCGTTGTGAATCCGCTGAATTGTTAAGTATTGCACTTGTAAATCGTTGTGAGGGTTTAATCTCGTGAATTGTCGTAACTCCTGTATTAGTTACTAACCTGTTTGTGCGTGCATTGTTATTTAAATTAGGTTAATCAAGGCTAATCAGTAGGCTTATACTCTGCTCGTTAAATCTACAATGTGAGTCATTCTCTTTTTATCAACTATTTTACAATACCTCAAATTATTTTCAAAAGTTATAATTACAGGGACTAAGTCGTGGATATCTTGAATTACTGGTTAGTGGGGTATTGTGCACATTACTAATTTCTCCCAGTTAGGTTCATTGACCTACTCGGGATAATCACTGTTAGGTTCATTGACCTACAGGGATAATCATCACTATTTAGGTTCATTGATCTAATAGTGGTATGACCATCGTCACCATTGTGACATGTCACCATTGTGACATTTCGCCAGATAAAAATAAGATAGAAGCCATTGTAATTGCTCTTATGCTGTAATTAATAACTATGTATCATTTTATAAATAGAATGATTCACTCGGTATTTCCCGCTGACAAAACCTTTTTCAAACATGTTTCAGGTGATCTGTTATGATCCAGGAAAAGTGCCGTGAAGCACTACACGCTTAGAAAAGTGGCTCAATGTAAATAAATAAAGAAACATGTTTTGAGAAATAAAGATTTCCCCGTGAAATCACTTTATTGTAAATTATGGGATTTATCCCTATATTATATATATAAACGAGCAGTTTTAATATTAATCGATCCTGTTTAAAAAGACTTCCGCTGTCATTTAATTAGATACCATCGGATTTCCTGCCTCGCGGCTCTGGACCAGGTCAAACCGGGGCCAAGGGCCGTGACATCATGGCCCTACTAGCTCATTTTGATTTAGAGTTACATCAGATGGACGTTAAAACCGCTTTCCTTAACGGAGATTTGGACGAAGATGTTTACATGAAACAACCTGAAGGCTTTAAACCTGAAGGTCAGGAACATCTAGTCTGTAAGCTGAAGAAATCCATTTACGGGTTAAAACAAGCATCACGTCCGTGGTACCTCAAGTTTGATGAAGTCATGAAGAAACAAGGTTTTATGAAGAATCAAGTGGATCAATGCACCTACCTCAAGATGAGTGGGAGCAACTTTACTATACTTGTCCTTTACGTAGATGATATTCTATTGGCAAGTAATAGTTCAGACATGTTGCATGAGTCGAAGCGGTTACTCTCGCATAACTTCGACATGAAGGATCTCGGAGATGCTTCTTACGTCATTGGCATCGAAATTCACCGAGATAGACACAAAGGGATCTTAGGATTGTCCCAAAAGGCTTACATAGATCGTGTCCTTACACGTTACAACATGCAACAGTGCAAACCCTCAGTCGCTCCAGTAGTTAAAGGAGATGTTTTCGGTTCATTCCAGTGTCCGACAACAGAGGTTGAGAAGGAGCAAATGAGCCAGATACCTTACGCGTCAGTAGTCGGGAGCCTGGTGTATGCTCAAGTCTGTACTCGCCCAGATATCGCTTATATTGCTGGAATGCTAGGCCGTTATCAGACTAATCCTGGCCTAGATCACTGGAAAGCAGCTAAGAAGGTACTTCGATATCTGCAAGGGACGAAAGACTATAAACTGACTTATAGAAGAAGTGATCATTTAGAAGTGGTGGGCTATTCTGATTCTGACTTTGCAAAGTGCAAAGATGACAAGAAATCCACTTCGGGCTATATCTTTATGTTAGCGGGCGGCCCTGTCTCATGGAAGAGTCATAAACAACAGTTGACCACAACTTCCACAATGATGGCAGAGTACATTGCTGTTTATAACGCAACCTATCATGGAATGTTGCTTAGAAATCTGATCGCTGGACTCAAAGTCGTTAATTCCATTTCTAGACCATTGAAGCTTTACTGTGATAATTCAGCTGCCGTTAGTTTCTCGAACAGTAACAGTTCGACTGGAGCTGGTTTATATCTCGATACAAAATATCTGTTCGTACGTGAACGAGTTGAGGAAAATAATCTTTGTATCGAGTATATTAGTACTAAAGATATGCTTGCGGATCCGATGACTAAAGGTCTCCCTCCTAAGGTTTACGAAGAACATGTTCGGAATATGGGATTTAGTAAAGACCTTATTTAAGCATATTGTACTAGCTTATGTTTTATGATTAATGAAATTTCCTCAGTTTGATTTTGTATATCTCTTAGAATATGTTCAACCGGTATAATGGCATATAGACAAATAAAGTTACAAATCAAACAAAGGGCTTACGCGTATTTTGATCATAACGATTAGGTTTTAAATTAAGGCTATAGTATGATTAATGGGGGTCCTGAGTCGCACAATGATTCAACGGCTGTACTTCTCTGCTATAGTACTTGTTTAAGGCTAAAATGAGTGTTAACTCCTGATCAGGCTTATCTAATACTCATAGTAAATGATTACTCGGCTAAGTGGGAGAATGTAAGATTAAATATATTATGTATTAATATTTAATCTATAGCCATTATAATCATTTACATAATATAGATCAAAATATATAATAACCTATTATAATAATTAGTTGGTAATTGTTGATGGACCATATTACCCTTATTAGCTAATTAGGTTTCCTCCTGGATGCTTATATAAAGGAGTCTTATGTAGAGGTTGAGGGTTACTCGGTTACTCAGTTACACAGTTAGACACAAAACCCATAAGCATAACATCATCATCATCGACCTCCTCTCCTATACCGATTCCATTGTCGGTTTTCGTAGTCCCCATCATCAGTTAGCACCCTAAGGAGGAACCAGATCACACTGACAATTATGTCGAACGGGATGTCATCTTCTCTGACTGGATTCTCCACTGCATTGAATGCTGTAACAGGTATGTTTTCGTGTTTTTTCTTCATGTTTGAACAGAACCGAACCAACAAATATATATTGTTAAAAATTGATAATTTGCTCGCCACAAAATGTTCAATGGTACATGTGTGACATGCCACTATGCCAGTCAAATCGCACCATGCCTGTATATTGCAATTATTTTTATATCAATAAAATAATATTCAAGAAGATGCTAAAAACACTTCTTTCAAACCATTTCATTAATATCTATTATTTTTTCACATCATCACTTTATTCTATATTTATTTTTCATTATACATTAACTTTTACTAATATATTATATAATAAACAAATTCTATATTTATTTTTCATAATACATTAACTTTTACTAATTTATTATATAATAAACAAATGTTTTGTTGATAAAAGAACGTATATAAACTAAAGCGTTGTATAAGATAATTTAAATAGTGTGAAAGTTACACGAATCTCTTTAAATGGTTCGTTTAAATTTAAATAGAATGAAAGTGAGCGATATACATATTTTGAATTGCATAAATATGAAATGTGTACATAAAAGGGTAGTTTACCAATAGAAAAGGCCTTCTTTGAAGCATCGAGATCACTTTCGGCATTTTACCAATAGAAAATTGCAGTTTCGATTTGGAACGGTTATCTCTTTCATGCTCATCTTCTTCATACGCTGTATCTTCATTATGTTGACTTTGACTAGGACCTTTGTTCATCCTTATCTATAGGTTTTCCAAAGTGTTGTAATCCCACTTGCAAAATCTTATCATCCGTTTTCCTATGAACATAGCAAGTCAAGCCATGATCCCCTTGAGTTTTATGGTTAAGTTACAGTTTTTAGATTGTAAACTACCAAGTAAACCATAATTATATATATCTATGGAACCCATTAAGTCTAACCGCCATCCAAGTCAATATCCACCGTTGGATCATGCTGAGATGAAATCTCAGCCGTTTAAACTCCCAAAAATAACCGCTCTAATGGCAGTTACTGTAGGTTATGGTCGGTTTTTGCAGCTGGTGGTTACCTCCACCTTTTGTTGCCCACTATCTCCACTCCACGACTCACAAAATTAACTGCTATGTTGGCAGTTCTCAGCAGTTCCCTGTAAACTCCTCACTCCCTTGAAATAACTCCACTCCCCTATCTTTCTATACGCTCCCATATTGCAAAATTGGGAAGAAGCAGAGATAAGATTTTGCAAGAGAATAAATTACTAATTGCCACCATTGTTTGTAACCAACTTTTGGGACAATTACAGCCGTATAAAGTCCCCATCTTTTAATCTCAGCTGTTGAAAGTAGCAAAATGCCTTCTAGAAGCAGAAGTTGGTTTCGGTTTGATACTCTCTCTCCCATGATTATTCAGTTAGCAGCAGTTTCCTAAGATAAGCCAATAAAAATACAGAATTAGAAACTAAAAAAAAAAAAACAAAGTACGGTTTTAATTCCTTTGTTTCAGCAAGTTAGTGGAGTAGTGGAGGATGTAACTACCCAGTATGATGATTATACAATACGTACCCCAAGCTTCTATATTTCTTGCTTACATATCATTTCCATTCAGACAACAAAGATTTGCAGCCATGGATGACTACACCCTAATGGATAACTACCACCTATTCGAAGCAGCCAACTATGCAATGAAGGTAATACTAAACCAAATACAATGTTGTACATATGTTAACTACAGATTTTTTTAGTTTCCTATACAGCTAGGGTCGAGTGATGTTCTTATTAGAATTATTGTCTAATAAACACGAAGTCGTATGGAGCAAGCATAGCAGACTGAAAAGGTACATACCAATTATCTTCTTGCTTTGTGTTGATTTACAGACCACGTCTTTAATCAGTATTTTACTTCTTGTAGTCATCAATTATGATTGAACAGCAACAACAAACTGATGAAACAAATGACCTACAAGTGAGGGTAAGTATTGGTTTTGTTTCGTTAACATAAATTATGCATTGTTAAGTCCATGTTTCAAAATAGTTACTTTTATCATAATTTCATAAAAAACCAAGAGACTGACAAGACATTTTAGGCGCCTTTATTGGTCGGTTGCGATGTGCGATCAATGAGCAAAGAAACATACTACATACTCAGTAATAGAGAAGTTATAGCAGTGAATCAAGGTCGGTTAAGACAATTTATAATTATTTTCTTTTTATAATTTTTTTGGATATTTACTCACCAGCCTCGTGTTGATACAGAGAGCCTTGGAGTCCAAGGAAAGAAGGTTAAGAAAAATGGTGATTTGGAGGTCTGGGCTGGCCCACTTGCACATAACAAAGTTGATGTGATTCTATGGAATAGAGGAAGCCCAACAGCCGAAATTACAGCATATTGGTCCGACATAGGACTCAACTCGACCACAGTCGTTAAAGCTCGTGACTTGTGGGCGGTAAGACTATCAAAAAATATTTTATTATTTTGAATTAATTTTTTTTGTCATTCTAGCATGCACATGCAGTTAGAGGTGTACAAATAGGTTTTTTTTTACCAACCGAACCGGTTTTTCAAGTGGTAAACAAACTAGGTTTTTTTTTCAAACCACTTCAGGTTTAAAATTGGTTTCTGAGGATCAAACCCCAAACCTATTAAACCGGTTCGGTCCAGGTCATAAGCCGGTCTGGGACAAAAAAAACCGGTTTAAATCGTTTTTTAACCGGTTCGGATTATAATACGAACTGGTATCCAAACCCTCGGGCCGAGTCGGGTTGAAACCGGTTTTTTTTTTTTTCAAACGGGGTCGTTTTTTTTTCGAACCGTTTTTTTTGTACATGTCTACTTGCAGCAACTTAAATGTCTCACTTGGATTTTTTTTTCTTTTTTGCAGTACAAGACTCAAAGATCAGTGAAGGGACAGATCTCGGTAACTGTAGAATCTCACGCTTGTAAAACGTACGTTCTTACTCTACGATAAGGAGTTTAGAGTACACAACCAGTTAACTGCAGATTGTGTTATGTGTTATGACACGTTCGTCGTAAGAATAAGATTTGCGAAGGCAAAGCCAAAATAAAGCTAATAAACAGAGATGTGTTCTCTTTTTGAGTTTCTTAATGATATTTTTTATGAGTTTCTATCATCTAGAATTTAGTACAAAACGAACTTGCATGGGTTTTTGGAACTTCCCATGAACCCACACCCGGTGCATAGTCTTCTGTTTACGATGGTTTACTGATTTCACACAACAATATTCAAGCTCAACCTGCAAAACATATTTTAACACATGTGACTAATGCTTAATGGTCTCAATTAAGTTAAAATAATGAAAACATTTTTGTTCATTATTGTTTTATCCTTCAATAGAACATTATTATATTAGCAAGCTGTTATTAGGTATCTTAATACTTATTTGAATATTTTATAAAAAATGATATTTCTTAAAAGCTCAAATATTATCTTAAATAATCCTAATCGTTAAACATGCCTATGAAAAATCCTACTTTGTTTAATAACACTTCACCACAAGACTCTAATCACAAAATGGATTTTCGGTTCAATTTTAAAAACAATTTCCGGTTCAACCTTTTAGACCTGTAAACAAAATACAACACAAATTATACATAAATAATAGATGAAAGGTTCATACCTAGCTTGGTAGACCAAACCTTGTACAGGGTCAAATCCAGCCCATTCGCTTATCAGTAGCCCACTAAAATATATGAAAGGTCCATACCTAGCTTGGTAGACCAAACCTTGTACAGGGCAAATCCAGCCCATTCACTTATCGCTTGTACAGGTTCAAACCCTGAAATATATTAAAAATTGCTTCCACTAAAATGAAGTAGAATTAGGGGTGTTCATGAGCCGAACCGAACGGAGGTATGCTCGTGCTCGGTTCGGCTTGAAACCGAGCCGCTCGGTTCAGTTCACATTTGCTCAGTTTTATTTAGTATCCCTACACAACCATTCAAACTAGAACATATTTGTCAAATTCGAACAGAACATATTTGTCAAATTCAAAGGTAAACAAACAGAACATGTTTGAACTTTGAGAACCTGTCCTAACACCATATCTCATATGAAAATATGCAGATTATAAACTAACTAAAGCAACCAAACAACACATCGTTTATAAACTAACTAAAGCAACCAATAACTTTCTAGACCAACAAAACTCTCATATGAAATGCATATTATAAACTAACCGGTGGAGCGGCTGTACGACACTACGGTGGAGCGGCTGTACGGCACTACGGTGGAGCGGCTATACGGCGGACGGTGATGCCGGTGGAGTGGCGGCGTGCGGCGAACGGTGATGTCGGCGGATGAGGGATGTGACGGTGGAACTGGATGATGTCGGCTGGATTGGATGTGTTTAGAGTTGAGAGAGACTAGGGTTTTCTTTCTTTTTTGAACTGAAGATGGGTTATGTGGAAATGAGGAATTGAGGATTTAGGGTTGGATATAGTTTTATGTTTATAGCGTGAGGTTCATTGGGAAACACTAAAAAAGTGGGGAACAGTGGGGAACCGACTCAAACGAACTCCGATTGGACTCATTCCAGCGGCGTTGGAACCGGCTCGTCGAACCCTAACTAGGATCTCTTAACCCCAAACCCTAAATCATAACCCTTAAACCCTAAATATATTAGGGTTTGGCTTTTAGGGTTTAGCTTTAGGGTTTAGCTTTAGGGTTTAAGATTTAGCTTTAGGGTTTAGGGTTTAGCTTTAGTGATTAGCTTTAGGGTTTAGCCTTTAGGGTTTAGCTTATAGGGTTTATAGTTTAGATTTTACGGTTTAACTTAGGTTTTAGCCTTATTTTTTAACTTTAGGGTTTAGAGTTTAGGAGTTGGGATTTAAGGTTTAGGGTTAAGAGATCTTAGTTAGGGTTCGACGAGCCGGTTCCAACGCCGCTAGAATGAGTCCAATCGGAGTGTTCGAACATAATGTTTAACGTTCGCGCCTTTTGTTTTTGAGTCTGTATGTGTATGGTCGAGTTGTCGTTTACGTTTGTTTTTTGTTTGAGTTTTGTAAAAGGTCGAGTTGTCGTTTACGTTTGTTTTTTGTTTGAGTTTTTGTAAAAGTGGCACAAGACTTGTTTGAGTTTTATAAAAGGGGCACAAGACTCATGCGTAACGCATGAGTGATGCGCAGCGCATAAGTGTTGCTTCGCCAGGTGATGCGCTAGTTAGTGTGATCTATATATAGTTGTCATGCGCATAGAGTCATAATTCCTGGTGCTTAACTTTTGAAAGGAGTCTATTTGCACTAAAACTCTGCCAAATTCTCTTTGGAATATACAAGAACATTTATTTAGCTTTGGTTGTCAATTTCACACGTTCTAACAACGTTTATTCATCAAGAACAAAATCAAATCGGGACTATCAATCTTATCGAGTCACTGGATTGACGGGTGTAGATGCAATAACTAATACTTACAGGATCATATCAAGAATCAACTCTAACGTTGTAATTTGTTATTTTTTATAAAAAAAAATAGTACTTTTATAATTAGATATAAACTTGGAATCTCCCTACATTAAATATAAAACAAGATCTGAGTGTATCACATGCATGCATATTTTTAATAACATTTTACCAAAATTCAGATGTGATGTGAAGTGGAAGAGGTAAAATTTAACTAGATTCTTCATGGCCAATCCTGAAAATAATTAACAAAACATAATTATTAGTTATCAACAATCATTGTTAAACATAATCAAAATTCAGATGTGAAAAGGTAAAATTTGTTTTACCATCAAATCATGATGCAAAACAAGTTGTGATACCATCAAATCCCTGAGGCTGTGCTCCTGCCTAAAACATTAATGAGTGGGTTATTAAAGAGCACGAACAAGCTTTGTCCGTGTTCGTTCGGTTCGTGCACACCGACATGTTTTATGTTACTTCATAACTCGCAAAATAAACAAGAACTTACAATATAATCGCAAGCGCTCTCCCACTCAGAACGCCACTCTCTATGGGTATCGACTGGGATGGTCGAAGCAGCAGCTACTGCAGAAGATGGAGGATCAGGGGCGGCGGTTGCTGGCTATTGGATACCGCACACACCTTCAAGCTATCTATTATTGTAAACACGGCTAGTATAGCAGCCCCCACGCCAACAGTGACATTGATGAATGTGTTTAACATCAAACCGTGGAGAAACAATGTCTCGCTGACCACAAGCAGGGACAAAAACCCAGTGTCGTAAAACAGAGTGGATGTGAATCTGACAAAACAGTAGCGGCCGGGATCCTGATCCAGTTCGGCACACATGTAAATACAAACCAGGTATGCACCGCTGAGCAGTGAAACACAGAACAACATAAAAGATAAAACCATCAGATCATCCTTAGCATAATCCTTAGAATGGCTAGACTGGCACGGTTTACGGTCCTTGTCATTTTTTACTATTAATAGCAATCGATAAAGAAGATAAACAGTCACTCCCAACACAAAAGGCATCCATTTGAATAAGCCGAGTAATTTCGCAAGAAACCTGATAGAAAATAAAACATAATATATCATTATTTAAAGCAAAAAAAAAAAAAACGTGAACATACGCTGATTGCTTTAAATAATGATATATTATGTTTTATTTTCTATCAGGTTTCTTGCGAAATTCCTCGGCTTATTCAAATGGATGCCTTTTGTGTTGGGAGTGACTGTTTATCTTCTTTATCGATTGCTATTAATAGTAAAAAATGACAAGGACTGTAAACCGTGCCCGTCTAGCCATTCTAAGGATTATGCTAAGGATGATCTGATGGTTTTATCTTTTATGCTGTTCTGCGTTTCACTGCTCAGCGGTGCATACCTGGTTTGTATTTACATGTGTGCCGAACTGGATCAAGATCCCGGCCGCTACTGTTTTGTCAGATTCACATCCACTCTGTTTTACGACACTGGGTTTTTGTCCCTGCTTGTGGTCAGCGAGGCATTGTTTCTCCACGGTTTGATGTTAAACACATTCATCAATGTCACTGTTGGCGTGGGGGCTGCTATACTAGTCGTGTTTACAATAATAGGTTGAGCGATAGTGATCGGAATACGAACTCCACATGTAGGGATGGGCAAACATGTGTCTTCCATGCCTAACAACAACAAAACACACAAGCAAAACCTTAAGCACATAAGAATTGTTGAAGATAAAACCTTAACAGCAACAAAACACACAATTGATAAAGATAAAAACCTAACAGCAACAGAACACACAAGCAGAACCTTAAACAGATCCTAACAGCAACAAAACACACAACGAGAACCTTAAAACACATAACATTTGATGAAGATAAAGCCTGCACAGCAACAAAATACACAAGCAGAACCCTAAGCACATAACATTTGATAAAAACAAAACCCTAACAGCAACAAAACACACAATTGATGAAGATGAAGCCTGTACAGCAACAAAACACACAATAACACATAACATTTGATGAATATATAGCCTGCACAGGAACAAAATACACAAGCAGAACCCTAAGCACATAACATTTGATAAAAACAAAACCCTAACAACAACAAAACACACAATTGATGAAGATGAAGCCTGTACAGCAACAAAACACACAATAGAGCCTTAAACTAACACATAAGAATTAATGAAGATAAAACCCTAACACTTGATGATTCACGGCAGCAACATAATTATAAGCAAATTCCATAGATAAATCAAGGGAAAACTGACCTAGAGAGAGAAATGTCGCAGTGTGTGTGATGGCAGTGTCGCACACTGATGTCTGGGATACATACATATATACAGGCCCGTCAAACAACTTAGTAAGCCCAACTAAATTAAAAAGTTAATATTGCAAATGGGTTTTTTAACGGTCTTTAAAAAAAACTTTAAATAATGTTGTAATGTAATTGTAACTAGTTAAATTTCCGCCCGCGCGTTGCGGCGGGGACCCAATGACTGCAAAACGCGTGTCAGTGACGGCAAGCAGATACCGAATATCAAAACATAAATAAAAATGTCGTGAAAAGGATAGTCAATCTGTCCTAAAAAAACGATTTTAAATAACCTAATATATAATAATAGGACCCACACGTCATACACGTTGAAAATTCGGTTGTTTTCAGTTCAGTTATTACGGTGCTAACACGTTAAAATATGGATGAGCTCGGTACCTGTAACGGCACCGAAAATGCCGATCCGAAAAATCATCGAAATTAGGTACCGGCACCGAAAATGCTCGGTACAATACGGTATGGTATTTGAAGGTAAAAATCAATAAATATAGGTATGGTGCTAGACCGTTGTCGAACCGAAAGTAACGATTCTGAAAACACCAAAAGGTGGGTACCAAATTGGTACCGAAAATGATTTGGTATAGTAAATTTGATACCGATACGATACCGGTTTGATTACAGGATTTGATACGATTTGCTCATCAATAATCTAAATATCCAAGTTAATTTTACATGCTACAATTCATTCATTACGTAAAAAAACAAAAAATAAAGCAAAATAAGTTGTTGTGTATATAAAACCTCATTCAAACGAAATACAGTTTACTTAATGTGTGTATGAAAAGTAATCTAAACTATGCAATTACTTGCATTGGTATGTTGCTACCGGATTTGATGAGCTCGTTACCAACCGGTACCGAAATCCCCAGAAATGGGTACCGGTACCGAGTATACCTGGTACAGTACGGCTTGATACGGTCGGTACTGGTACGGCACCGGTATTTGAGAGTAAAACCCGATGAGTACCGATGCCAAGCGGATATCTAAACTATGCAATTACTTGCATTGGTATGTTGCTACCGGATTTGATGAGCTCGGTACCAACCGGTACCGAAAATACCATTTCCGAAATCCCCAGAAATGGGTACCGGTACCGAGTATACCTGGTACAGTACGGCTTGATACGGTCGGTACTGGTACGACACCGGTATTTGAGAGTAAAACCCGATGAGTACCGATGCCAAGCGGATACCGAAAATACACTCAGTTTGGTAAATTTAATACCGGTACCCAATACTATTCATTCATTTATATTTTTATTACTTTTCTTTTAATACTCAATTTAATATTTATTTACGATCACTGTTCAATTGCTTTCCTTTTTAATATATACTAGTGTTTTTCAATATGCGCGCGTTGCGCGAAAGGCATTGGGGAGTTCTTGGTGGTGAAAGGGGAGCATCCAGAATCATAAAGTTAGGCTGCTTTATTAGAACAGAAGACAATACGGGTCAGTTTGTTTGTACACCAATTTTTTTTGTATTTTACTTTCTATAGTCCAGATTACCCTCTTATACTATGACTATCTTAAAGCACACCTACTTCACAAAAAAGTTGCAAAAAACATAGTGGAGAATGAAAAGATAAACAAAGCGATACTCTTGTATATTAGTAACTTACAAGAAAATTGAAATAAACGAACAAAAACCAAGCAGAAGAACACTTTAAACAGAAAATTACCAGAAGAAAGCTAAGCGTGAACAACTTCAAAACCCTGCAATTCGTCAAAGTTCATCCATGGGTTGACCCAACCATTCGCCTCACACGTCTTCTTCTTCTCATGTCCATCATTGGCTTCCAGTGTGATATAGTAGTACATTGTCACTACAACCAAGAATGGCCCACAAATAAAAAGAACACGAAATACTTTTATGTACATACACATTGTACTGAAATCAGATATTGCAAATTAGATTTCATTTGTAATAGGCTAAGAGTAGCCTATTTCTAGCACACTTAGTGATTAAATCAAGTAAAACTACTAACAAACAATACAAAGACATAAAGACTATAATAACAACACTCCAAATTATAGCATCTAAACTCAGAAAGCAAGCTATCTAACCTTTAGATTCAGATTTCTGGTTATTCCCCTTTGGAGTTTCCTTCTTTTCCTTGGGATAGAAGTTCTCATAATCTGCACACACAAAAAAAAAAAAAAAAAAAAAAATAGAAAACATAGCCATATGTTCAATTTGCATAAATTAGGTCAAAACATAACCACTAACAGCAATCCAAAAGGTTACTTTTATCAAATTCACCTTCAACAAAACAATTAGGTGCCACAAGTGATTCAAAATCAGTGAAATTAATAGTAAGCATATTAATATCCGCAAGGAAACAATACAAAAAGAAGTTAATCTTACTCTTCTTTTTAGGAGCTTCACTGGAAAAGAACCTTCTGAACCTAGGGTTTGCAAGAACACAACTTATATCCGAAACACACACCTTACTCGACAATCCACCACCATTTATATCTTTATTCCCCGCTAACGAACCTAAAAACCGCCTCAAAATCACCAAACTTTCATCTCCGTTTCTATTAACCCGAGATTCATACACAGAAACGGTCAAAATCTCTGTTCTCGTCGCTGCGCCGCCGCCGTGTGCGGCGGTTCTCTCTTTCTGGTCCATAATTCGTGCGGGTGTGAGAAGAATTCGAGGAAATGAGGGCTGAGTTGTGGGTATAAGATGAAGTGGGGGCTGTGGGTGCTTGTCGGAGAAGAAGGCCGCCAGGCTGCCGGCCGATACCCGGTTCCGGTCGCCGGTGAAGTGAGGGAGAAGACAGAGGGGTGTGTATGGTGATTTCTGGCGTAACAAAGGGATAAACTCAATGTGATTGTGGAGGACTGGCGGCAAACAAAGATGGTCACCGGCAGATGTAGGTGTGTAAAACCGGGAACCTGAACTGTTGCACTATTCATAAGCTTGGTTTTTTAATATATCTATTATATATAATAAACATAAGAATTTGGGCTGACGTGGCGCGTTCTTAGGGCATCCTGGATTGCTTTTTGGCGGGAAAATGAGCTGGGTATTTTCCTTTCCACGCGGATCCCGTTTTGAGCAACCCAACCCATGTATTCGGACCCTATATAATTATCTATCATTCTATTGTCACAAGAAACCCTAACATCGGCATGTTTCCAGTCCATCTTTCTTTCAATCCCCATTATCAATTGCAAAAATTCTTCAATGAATCCTCATCAATAATACGAATTCAGTCCTCATCTCAAGGCGATTCTTCATATCTTTCCTACATCCATTCATCGTTGTCTTCTACCACATATCTATCATATCAATTGGATCCTATATATCCATTAACCCTTCTTTCTCACAAACCCTAAATCCATACCTCTTCATCTACTTCTATCTTTTTAACGCACCAAACGGTCGCTGGTGTTAGGTTCCGGGGGCAACGATGGTGATTCAATTCGTTGATTGTTTGTAGGTATGTTTCTGTTCGTTGATCGAATCAATTGATTCAATTCGCTAATTGTTGTTTGATAATCTGTTTGTTTCGTTTGAGATGTTGTTTGGCCTTTAGGGTTCTACATATAACTTAAAACTTCTGTGGTGATGGTGCTGTGCTTTTGACGCTGGAAACCATGGTAGAAGGCGGTGGTGGTTGAGGGTTTCACCGCAAATCTGCTCTGTTCTTCACCGATTCATGATTTATAATCGAAGGTATGTTGTAATGTTCATTCCTTCTTTGATTTTTATTGTTAATGTAATTAATCTTTGTTAACTTTTATTTCTTTTCGACATCGTTGAAGGGTATGCGAACACAGATTTAGGGTTAGATCTGGCGAAAGTTCTGGAGGATTGTTGATGTGTTTTTGATTTCCTTGATTTTGGTTCCGTTAAAAGGTCTATTCTTTCATTTGTATGATTATGTTATAAACTTTGGATTAAAAAAAAATTCAATCACTTGCTCTCACTCTCTGCGTTTTTTTGCATTTATTTTCCTGTTCCATTGTTTCAAAGCTTAATACGACATTCAACCGCGGCTTTTGTTGATTATTTTAACTTTGTTTGTTGTTTTTGTGTTTTAGGCCTTGCCAAATCAACAAATGTTTTATTACCCGAGTTTCAATATTTTAATTGTTGGTGTAACAAGGTATTATGAATGTGTGAATATTGCATTAATATATGTACTTCGTATCTTTTGTTATGTGTTGTGGTTTGTGCTTTTGACATGAAACGCGTACGGTTTTTGTTGTAGGTTGAAAAAATTATTTTGTTCCAATTCTACTTGGCCATGCTAGCGATGATCATTTTATACAACCACATCTCTCTATTCGTATCTATGAATCTAACATGGTATGTGAACATAATTATATCCTTTTCTTTTTATTTGTGTGCATGAGCTCTGAATCAGCATACTCTGGTATGTGAACATCTTTATAAGAGTGACTACTTTTGTATCACATTCTGGTTTCTTTATATCTTTTAGTTAAGTTGAAATTTTTATTGCTATTGTATTTTCGAACCAACAAGATCACCACCTCCTAATTGCGCGTTCAATGTATACTATTTTGGAAAATCTTTACTTGAGCCGGTAACGGGTAAATTTGGAATCAGCAGTGCTGCAACCTAAGTAAAATACGGCAAACAAAGAGTTTAATGATGTTCAAAATCTTCAGGTACCACACTAAAATATTTTTCTTGGTAGGCAAAATGGTTGTTTGGTTGGGTTGGTTGGGTAATGGCCAGACCGGCTATTCTTTTATTTTCTATAAATAGTTAGTGTGTTAGTTATGGCTATCATGATCTATATTAATAGTAATATTCATTTTTGGGCAAGATCATTGTGAACCATGTTGTATTTGGTTTCACTTTTGGGTAAACTGTCAATGGATATTTACATTGCTCGCGGATACCATTTTGAGCTACGCGACCCGATCCATCTATGCAATCCGAATTCCATATATAAACCGTTTTTGTTTTTTTGGAACTTATAGAAAACCCTAATCTCCCACTCTTCTAATACCGCTTCATCAATTGATTCAGTCCTCTGATTGTTGTTTGATAATCTGTTTGTTTCGTTTGAGGTGTTGTTTGATTATAGATAGATGATCGATTGAGCGGACTACAAGTCTTCAAAGGGGATTGGGAACTACAAACACGATTTGAGGTTTTGGGTTTCAATCCAATCGGTATAATTCTTCTCAGTATCTCTCTGATCCTTCCATTTTTTTTACGTAAAGTTCATCAATTATATCGGTTCAAATTGTTAATTTTGTGTTACATTAATTCTTAGATCAGGGTTTCGCATTCGAAGTGAAATTTTTTTGGTTGATTGTTGTTTGTTTCCTTCAAATTCACAAATTTTTGGTACTGGGTCAATGTATTTTTGTTCCATTTGTTTGTGTATCGTTCTGGAGTTGCGACTTCCTACGACAAAGGGTGTCCCTGCTGAGATGTTCACCTGTGCACTTCACTAGGGCTACACGCGTGTGACATAAATACACGTTAACCCATGTTTAGAGCTGCTCAACATTATTGGTACAAGATAATATACATTTTATTCGTTCAGATTCATCACTAATATGTTTAATATACGTGTGTTATTTTGGTCAGATTTGAAGAAATAGAAAAAAACACATCCATATCGACAAGAGGGCATGAATACACGTTTGCTAACATGCACAACGAAACTGTAATCCTAAACCTTTATTTACACTGAAAATTAACCTGCTTGGCTACATGAAACTTATTTTTTTCCGTTATAATCTAATTTGATAAAGTAGCATCAACTTGCAGGTAAAAAAGAAACAATAGCCTCTGTTCGTAACCTGAGTTTGGGATTTCAGGTAACAATTTTTTATGTTTTATTCATTTTATAGTTATATTAACATAGTTACCAAATTCGGTCCTAGAGCCGCGGATTTCGAATTGGTACGAACTGTACCATATGGAATTCGATTTCGATCCAATTCGCCGCCAATTCGCGAATGCAATGATTCTGATCGGCGCTCCAGGTAAGAAATCCAATTGTTCTAATCTAATTTTGAATACCCTTCCGAATGATTTGAAATACGCGGACCGGATCGTTTTTAGGGCGTTTCGAGTCGGAATTACCAAATTCGCTGGTAGTGTTAAAAAGATGCGACTGGTGTAATAGAAATATTAGGGTTTTTTGTGTTGTTTAGTGAAGAAGAAATAAATAAAAAGAGAAATAGATTGTGTGTGCCCTCGGCTGTTAAAACATTTTTAAAATCGGTTTTGGTCGGGTTGAAACGGGTATTGGCCATAAACCAGTATTTATAAGGTTTGGGTGACAAGAGGGGGAAGAATTGGCGAGATAACAAAATTTACAACACACTTTTCAAAAACTCTAAAAAACTAATACATAATTTTTATAATGCTATGAACCAAATTGGCGAGATAACAGAATTGGGGGTTTTCAAAATTTTTATTATTCGGTAATTACCTTATTAGCTTTTTTTTACCAATTGAATCTTTTTTCTGTTTTTTTGCTAGCGTAGATTATTTATATTATATGCTATAAACAATCTTTACACATCGGTATTCGAGCGTCCAACATTTGACTCTTAACGTAACTTTTGGTTTCCTGATACACAAAAGGTTTGCAAAGAAATAGCGTAACAGATTGCCCTGTCGGGTGATAAAAGAAAAAAAAAGATGATGTTAGAAATAGCATAGCAGATTAACCGTTAACACATCTTTTGGTGCCATTATTTGAACATGTTATTCAAAATCGGCGATGAGCCAGAGGTTACACTGAATTCTGCAAAGCTGCACAGGTAGTTTAGGTGTTCAGTTTTGTGATAATCCGTGTAGATTAGTTAGGATTTTCGAATATGTGTTTAAATAATTTGATTTACAAAGCTCTTATAAGGTTTAGTTATGAAGTTATAATCAGTTCACCTTAGTTGATAAGATAGTTCATTGAGATCAATTTTGTGTTGTAAATTAGCTAGGATTGTTGTATATGTTTTCTAAGCTACTAACTTCACTTGGCCTGATGTAGATTGCTCGCTTCAACGTCAATGTGCTATAGATTCGAAACTCTTCGAACTAAAGGAACGACGTGGCGGTCACCAGAGTTGCGGTCCTATTTACTCCCGTTAATGCTAGAGATGATGATGGGAGAGAAGAAAGGGAGGTGTGGCACACACAGAAATCATCTGCAAATGACTTGCAGTCTAAGGTAGGTAGTTTTACCACATATAAGGTATGCTCTTTTTCTTTTAAAAACTTCAAATCCTTTTGATAGAAGATAAAATGATTCGTTTGCTTAGTTTCATATATGTTGGTAGAAAATTCGAATACTTTGATTGAATGTTAAGGCGTTCATTGATGAGTCGTGAGTCGCCCCCTTGTATCGTCAAGTGTGCGTATCTTATTGGGATGTTACGGTATTACTGGTGTGTGAAAATTTTAACGTCTTGTGGTACAATACTTTATTTCGTGTAACATCCTTTCGTTTAGTGTAACACTCTATTTTGACACCAATATTTTGCTACATCCCCAATCTCCTTTACTTATTAATTCCAAAGAGTAATTTCTCAATGATATCTTGTACAGTGGTTCTTGATTTCACCGTCCATTTTGGCATGCATTCTGCAAATTCAAAACCTTGCTATTTTGTGATTTGTAATTGTATTGTCTTTATTATAATAGATACTTTTACACATTAATAATCATATAATTTCAATTATTTAATGTCAACTAATTAGCAGGATAATCCATGCTCACAACGGACTTTTAGTTGGTATTGGTTTAGTTGACACTCGATATAGCAACCTAAAAGGAATCATAAAAAAAGTTAGCATTTTTAAAACTACAAAAATTGTCATTTACTTGGTAAACCTGAAAGAAAAATTAAGATATGAAATTTATAAAAAAAATTAAGCTAAACAATAAATAACTTTTACTTATGTAATAAAAGAAGAAAACTGGTATGGTTATAAAAAGCTTCTGTGGTCGATTTTAGTTATGTAGTAAAAGAAGAAAATTGGTGTGGTTATAAAAAGCTTCTATGGTCGATAAAAAGAATTAAAAAAAGAACAAAACACACTTTCATTGTTATAATACAATAAATTGAGTTTTTAAAGAATAATACTTATTCATTGTTATAATACTGGTTTCATACCCTTTATCACCTGGCCAGTACCAATTTAGTTTCTAAGTCACTAGCATGTAAAGGTCTCATCATGTAAAGGTCCCACTAACCATTAAAGCTAATCAAACTGCTTAACTGAAGCAAGTCAGCTGGTTCGACCAATTTTAAATATGTATAGTTTTGGTTCACGGTTTAGTTTTAACCGTTTAACTGTTCATGCTATGATTTGGAACTTGGAACTCACTTATTTACACTGAACCAATCGCTTAACTATTTTTTTTTATTATTATTTTCATAGTATGCAACTCCAGTGGATTCAACACTTTGACATCTTCAAGAACCGGTGAAACATTGGAGGTAGCACTCTACTTTAAAATCATCAAAACTTTACTAGAAGATGATATCAGCTTGAAGGTATACAAATCGTTACAAGCGGACCCGACATCCATCTCAGATGTGGATCCAAAGCTCTAAGAATTGTCAAAGCAATTTAATATATATAAAGCTAACTCTACTTCAGGCAGACGAGTAAAGTAAATTATGATTAGTCGGTTATAAAAACAATACTATCACGTTAAAGATCCAAAGCTTTAATGATATTAAAAAACCTGGCTCACGGTGAAAAAAGACTACATTTGGTAAGCGAAGTTTGAACGAGAGAGAATACACTCTTTTAGATAGATAATTGTTTAGATGGCAGAGCAACTTTATAACTCTATAGCTAACACATTAATATGTCATACATTTTGTATCATTTTAAGTATGTATTAATCATAAATAAAAGTATATTAATAACTTTCTCTAGCCCGGGAAGCATTTCCCGGGTGATAACCTAGTAATATAATATAATATAGGATAATTTATATTTTTAATACTCAATTTAATATTTATTTACGATCACTGTTCAATTGCTTTCCTTTTTAATATATATACTAGTGGGTTTTTCCCGCGCTACGCGGCGGAAATTCGGTTCGTATCAATATCTGTCCGTTATAGTACCAACTTTCGCTATAGCGACCTAAAGAGAAAACTCAAAAAATAAAGTTTCTATATACCGTAAAAGATATCGACACACCTTTTACATCGATAAAACTATAAAAACAAATACCGGTACAAGCTTCGATATTCGATGCCGGTGCCGATGTTGTTCGGTTGGAATTGGTTCGTTTCGTTACAATACCAATACGACATTAAAAGATATCGACACGCTTTTTACATTGGTAAAAACTATAAAAACAAATACCGGTACAAGCTTCAATATCCAATGCTAGTGTCAATGTTGTTCGGTTGGAATCGTTTCAGTTTGTGAAAATATAGGTATGACACCGACACTTGCTACAACTTATGATACCAAAAAAGCAGTTCATCGGTTTTGAGCAAAATTTAAATCTGAACGTACATAAAAATAAACATATCATAATGACATATTTGAAATTTTATAAAACGTATCATGTTAAAAGTTATAACTGGAAACAAAATACAATAAAAGGTATAATTTAAAAATTATGTTTTATTGTCCATCAAAACTTACAATACATGTTGTTCGGTTGGAATCGGTTTGGTTCGTGAAAATATCGGTATGACACCGACACTTGCTACAGCTTACGATACCAAAAAAAAACAATTCATCGGTTTGAAGCAAAATTTAAATCTGAACGTAGATAAAAATAAACATATCATAATGACATATTTGAAATTTTATAAAACATATCATGTTAAAAGTTATAATTGAAAACAAAATACAATAAAAGGTTTAAAAATTATGTTTTATTGTTCATCAAAACTTACAATTCATATATATAACTAGGTGGATTTGCCCGCGCAATGCGGCGGGAATTCGGTCGGTTCGGTTCAGTTTGTTATCATACATATTATTATAGTACCGACACTCGGCTTAAAGTCATGATATGTCCAGAAAAGAGTGTGATTTACATTGAAAATCATAAAGAAAAACGAATACCGGTGTGGGTTCCAATGATAACTAAAGCATACCAATGTCTGTATCGGTTGGCTGGCGAGATTTTTTTTAAAACAAAGTCACATATTCTACTTTATAAAAAATATTTTGAACGCGATATATCAGATGAAAATCAAATAATATAAAACTAAACGGGTAAAAAGCATATATTTTTGTAAGTATATATCGATACCGGTTCCGAGAATACCGATATGGGTATCAACATGGCTCGGTCGGTGTCGGTGTTGTTTTCGTTCGCCATGGTACCGACCATATTTCGAACAAACGACGTTTTTAATGAAATTTATACATGAACGTTGAGAAAAAAATCAAACACAACTTCATATTTAATTTTTTTTTAAACAAAAGAATGCAAGTAATTGAATAAAAATCAAATTATTAAATAGTATATATAGTATAGGGTAAAATAAATTAATTAATTATAATAACTATTAATATTATATTATAATAGACTAATAAAATATATATAATAATAACAACAAATTAATAAATTATTGTTATTGTTCATCGCAACTTTCAATTAATATAGATAATATATATAGGTCAATTGCATATGGGTTTTTTAATGCCCGAAACCGGGTTTTCTAAATGCCAATCGGGTGTGTATAAAGTACAAACCTTTTTTATATTTTACTTTACATTTTTATACCTTTGCAAATTTAAAAAAAAGAATAAACAAATACATATTATAAAGTAAATAAAATTTATTTGAAATAGTTAGTGTTATTGAAATTTTTTTTTCAATTTAATTGTTAAGATATTTTTAAATTAAAAAAAAAACTTCCTTTTAATTGTTAAGATATTTTTGAAGTGGTTGTGAGTGGAAGAGAGAGAATAGAATGATAAATGTATGAAAAAATATTATTTAAATGAAAACGAGAGAGAAAAGATTGTGATTTTTAGTGTAAAATAAGGGTAAAAAGTGTGTGTGTGTGTGTGTGGTGGGATGTGAATGCTCTAATACCTGGTTCTATACCCTATCCTACCTGAACCCGTTTCAATGCCCAGAACTGAAACCCGATATGTGCACCCCTCTATCAGAGTTGTAATCCAAATTGGGCTTTTAAAAAAAGTACATGCAAGTTTGGTTGGTTTGAAAATCAACAAACCTAGAATCGGCCCAAAAACAAAATGAATCAAGGTCATGCTAGAGCTGGGAAAACGTGTTACACTGGTCAGGCACAACATGACACAACACATTTAGCAATTAGCATGGCTACCAAACACGACCCGTTTAACTAAACGTGTCATTACTTGAACACCAACACGACTTGTTTAACATGACTAAAAGCAACAGAAAAAACAGAAACTTACGTGGTTGATTTGTGCGCCTTTGATGGAGAAACGGTTGAACGATCCAACTACAAATCGACCGGTATAGAACTATTTAACAACTAGAAACAAAAACGAGTAAACCCAGATAGAACTTTCATTTCAAAAAAGAGGCTTCTTACCATTTAACTATCCCATCAAACGATCCAAAATGTGGCCCGCACCATCACGTAGACCTGTGTGCAGCCGTCTCTGTTGCCAGGTTGAAGTTAACAAACATATCTTCATAATAAACTGCAGCAGCAACCGGTACCTACCCAGTATTTCAAAATTTCATCAAATTTGTACCCAACCTACGCCCAACCCTCGCCCCATACCCAATAGTCTTAATATACTTATTATATTATTATTATTACTGTTCAAAAGCTTTCCTTTTTAATAGAGTTAACTGCCATTTTCGTCCCTGTGGTTTGGTCACTTTGGCCATTTCAGTTCATTTTTCAAAAATGCGCCATTTCAGTCCAAAAATCATAACCCAGTTAAGTCAGTTAGTAAATAAGGACTGATTGTGTAAATTTGTAACATAAAGGACTGATTGTGTAAATTTGTAACACCACCACCACTAGCCATGCCACCACCACCACTCCGCTGCCACCACCACCACCACCGCCACCACCGCCACCACAGCCACCACCGCCACCACAGCCACACCGCCACCACAGCCACTGCCACCTTCCTACTACTCGCTGATTGTTCGTAATGTGACAAGATTCCGCGTTTCCGAATTTATCATTCAATCAAGAACCTAGACTATAACTCATCGACGGGGTTCACACCTACATCGTTTCGGTATATACACTTCCTCATTTCAATTCCTTTTCATTTTTCTGTTGATATAATTCCTGTCCCATTCAAATATTTAAGCTTGGGTATAAAACATTCAAAACATTTTACGTTCATGTATTATCATACTAAAGAAGATGAACATGCAAACTTAATTAAAAAGTTTAAACAACTAAATCCTAACACAAACAGAAAGGTAGTCTAGTGGTTGAAGGATGTTAATCAATAGCATAGAGATTCAGATGATATTAGTTTCATAAACTAAATATGCTATAAAATCATATATATCATTCATATATTCATCTACGTCCACCAAAGGTGGCTGTGGTGGCGGTGTGGCGGTGTGGCTGTGGTGGCGGTGGTGGTGGTGGTGGCAGTGGCTGTGGTGGCGGTGGTGGTGGTGGTGGCAGTGGCTGTGGTGGCGGTGGTGCCTGTGGTGGCGGTGGTGGCGGTGGTGGTGGCAGCGGAGTGGTGGTGGTGGCAGGGCTGTGGTGGCTGTGGTGGCGGTGGTGGCGGTGGTGGTGGTGGTGGCAGAGGAGTGGTGGTGGTGGCAGGGCTAGTGGTGGTGGTGTTAACTGCCATTTCAGTCCATTTTTCAAATTTACACAATCAGTCCTTTATGTTACAAATTTACACAATCAGTCCTTATTTACAAACTGACTTAACTGGGTTATGATTTTTGGACTGAAATGGCACCTTTCCAGAACGTGGGGGACGAAAATGGCGCATTTTTGAAAAATGGACTGAAATGGCCAAAGTGACAAAATCACAGGGACGAAAATGGCAGTTAACTCTTTTTAATATATAGAAGAATTTAGTAATTAAAATACCGAAAAATATCGAGAACCGTTTTAATATAGAAAAAAAAACACGTAATTTTATATGTACCCCTAAAAAGTGAAAACTTGCATAATACTTAATTATATCAAACTAGAATTAAGACCCCCCGCGTCGCAGCGGAGACGTAAAACAGTGCCAAATAGCACCAATGTCACACCACCGCCCTCGCCCACCAACAACGGAAAATCTCGTAAAAACAATATAAATAAAAAAGGAAAAAACAACACCGAACGAAAAGCAGAAGCAAAATCGTTGAACCATGCACGCCTGTTGCAATGTGTTAATGCAAAGAGAATAAACCGAAACGTAAAACATAGAAAAGAATAACGAAGTCGATCTAGGACCGCCGCGTTGCAACGAACCTGTCAAACATGGAAAAATAGACGCGTTGCGATGGGTCTGTCAAACGGGAAAAATAGACGAAAAACCGTTGAACCACACACACACGTTGCAGCGTGTTAAGTCGCAAAATTTAGAACGAAACCTAAAACGAAAAACTTGAAAAGGGTGAAAAGTATGGAGGACCAATGTTGAAAATAGAAAAATGTAAAGGTTAAATTGAAAAAGATAAAAAGCATTGGGTTAAAAGTGAAAAAAAACAACAGGGTTTAAATGTAAAAGATGAAACCTTTAGGTTTAAAGTGGAAAATCATTTTTTTTTTTTGAAATACACCCCATACTTGGAGTACAACTCCATAAAGCATCATAATGTTGTAAAAGATGAAAACCTTTATGTTTAAAGTTGAAAATCATTTTTTTTTTAAATACACCCCATGCTTGGAGTACAACTCCATAAAGCATCATAATGTTGCTTATTTATGAATTATTTTTATTTTTCTAATATCCTAAAGACCGAAAGACATATTAAAAAGTATTATATGTATAATTTTTGTTTATTTTTCCTATATTTTTATATGTTATTGATTAATTAAACTTAAAACGTTAACACTTCAACCCTTCCAACAAATTTTTCATTTTAATACATTTAAATATAAAATTAATTTATATAAAATAATATAATTCGAGCCAGCTCTGTGAGCAGCCCCTTCGCGTACAAGTAAAAAGAACTTAGAAACATACATTAATAATAAAACTAGTAATTTATTTATTTTCTGCACCCACCTGACAATATATAGACTCGTATAATGGGTTTGTATCGAAAGATAGCCACTTCTCAAACTGCAAATTTGTAAGATATGTTAGCAAAAAACTATTTACGGATATTAAGGGCTTGTTTGGCTAAGCTTTTCAAAACAGTTTATTTGCTTATGTGCTTTTCTGAAAAGCAAATAAGTCAATAAGCTGTTTTGAAAAGCTTTAAAATGGAGCTTTTCAAAATGACTTATTTGCTTTTCAAAAGAAAAGCAAATAAGTCAATAAGCTGTTTTGAAAAGCTTTAAAATGGAGCTTTTCAAAATGACTTATTTGCTTTTCAAAAAGCAAATAAGCAAATAAGTCATTTTGAAAAGCTCAGCCAAACAGCCCCTAAAGGTACAGATAGAAGGAAAACTGGAAAAGTGTTGTTACAGCATTCAAGAAGTAATAGCTGATTTGCTTCTTTGCTCCGGGAACTATGACCGGATTTGATACTCTTTCGAACCAAAACAAATAAAGCAACAACATCAATTTAAATCCAACATAAAAACCAATAAACTTAGAAATCATAACAGTGTTACAACGCTAACATCACAATGGTACTTTTCCCAACCCTATAAATCAAATCCAGCAATCATTCTATTTCTTCAGTTCTTTCGTTGTACAACGATTTCGGTGTGTGTTTCCTCCAATAATACACAACATACTCAGAAAGATATATGACCATACGAACAGACATGAACATATATAAGGATCGATTCAAGTTTAAACAAGATTTTCAACCACTTGATGTAATTACATGAAATACCCATAAAGATTAGAACTTTTTTTTTTTAATTTGAAACCCTTTAATATATTTTCCACCAAAAAACTTGCCAAGTTACATCAAAATAGAAGGTAGACGGGCAACAAGCTGCGCCGCCACCCCTTTCTGAATTGCAAACCCTAACCTTCCAAAGACAAACCCCTGCCCCCCTGGGGTTGAACAATTGCTGTGGATAACCCGTTGGACCCTGGTCAAAAAGCAGATAGCTTCTGGATAACCCCTATTAGAACTTTACATGTTTTTTTTACAAATTAAAGGGTTATTGGATTTTAATAATCCTAAGTTTAACCTCTTGGCCGATGATAATCCCAATTTTAAGAGTTCCCTCCAACGATCCCAATTTGTAAGAATTTGGCCTCCATTGATCCTTTTCAAACACAGGTGCACTTAAATCAATTAAGGAGTCTGCAGATGCACTTGAATCTATTGAGGATGTCAAATTCTTATATGTTTGAAAAAGATCAATGGGGGCCAAACTTTTACAAGTTGGGATCGTTGGAGGGAATTTTAAAGTTGGGATTATTATCGGCCAACAGGTGAAACTTAGGATTATTAAAATCCAATAACCCCAAATTAAAATGAAATACTTATAAACATTTGAACTTTTTACCCAAAACGCCTTCATCTACGTTTGGCAATCAATCGAAATCAACATAAACATCACAACTTGAAATAAACCTAACCTTTAAAAATGAAATAATAAATTCAAGTTTAAACAGGACCTTCAACCACTTGATGTAATTATATGAAATACCAATAAAGATTCAAACTTTACATGTTTTTTATATATATTAAAATGAAATACACATAAAGATTGTAACTTTGCCCAAAACGCCTTCCATCAACGTTTAGAAATCAAGAAAAACATCACTACTTGAAATAAGCCTAAAGTTTAAACAGGATCTTCAACCACTTGATGTAATTATATGAAATACCAATAAAGATTCAAACTTTACATGTTTTTTTTTTATATATTATAAAATGAAACACACATAAAGATTGTAACTTTGCCCAAAACGCCTTCCATCTACGTTTAGAAATCAACATAAACATTACAACTTAAAATATGCCTAAACTTCAAAAATGAAATAATCAACTCAAGTTAAACAGGATCTTCAATCACTTGATGTAATTATATGAAATACTAATAAAGATTCAAACTTTACATGTTTTTATATATTATAAAATAAAATACACATAAAGATTGTAACTTTGCCCAAAACGCCTTCATCTACGTTTAGCAATCAATCGAAATTAACATAAACATCGTTACCTAAACTTCAAAAACGAAATAATCAAAACAAGTTTAAACAAGATCTTCAACCACTTGATGTAATTATCTGAAATACCCATAAAGATTTAAACTTTACATGTTTTTTTTAAATTAAAATGAAATACATATAAAGATTTGAACTTTACCCAAAACACCTTCATCTACGTTTAGCAATCAATCGAAATTAACATAAACATCACTACCTAAACTTCAAAAATGAAATAATAAATTCAAGTTTAAACAGGATCTTTAACCACTTGATGTAATTATAAGAAATACTAATAAAGATTCAAACTTTACATGTTTTAAAATGAAATGCACATAAAGATTGTAACTTTAAACGTCTGCATCTACGTTTAGCAATCAATCGAAATTAACATAAACATCACTACCTAAACTTCAAAAATGAAATAATAAATTCAAGTTTAAACAGGATCTTGAACCACTTGATATAATTATATGAAATACCAATAAAGATTCAAACTTTACATGTTTTTTTATATATTATAAAATGAAATACACATAAAGATTGTAACTTTGCCCAAAACACCTTCATCTACGTTTAGCAATCAATCGAAATTAACATAAACATCGTTACCTAAACTTCAAAAACGAAATAATCAAATCAAGTTTAAACAAGATCTTCAACCACTTGATGTAATTATCTGAAATACCCATAAAGATTTAAACTTTACATTTTTTTTATAAATTAAAATGAAATATCTATAAAGATTTGAACTTTACCCAAAACACCTTCATCTACGTTTAGCAATCAATCGAAATTAACATAAACATCACTACCTAAACTTCAAAAATGAAATAATAAATTCAAGTTTAAACAGGATCTTTAACCACATGATGTAATTATAAGAAATACCAATAAAGATTCAAACTTTACATGTTTTAAAATGAAATACACATAAAGATTGTAACTTTACCCAAAACGCCTTCATACGTTTAGCAATCAATCGAAATTAACATAAACATCACTACCTAAACTTCAAAAATGAAATAATAAATTCAAGTTTAAATAGGATCTTCAACCACTTGATGTAATTATATGAAATACCAATAAAGATTCAAACTTTACATGTTTTTTTATATATTATAAAATGAAATACACGTAAAGATTGTAACTTTGCCCAAAATGCCTTCATCTACGTTTAGCAATCAATCGAAATTAACATAAACATCGTTACCTAAACTTCAAAAACGAAATAATCAAATCAAGTTTAAACAAGATCTTCAACTACTTGATGTAATTATCTGAAATACCCACAAAGATTTAAACTTTATATGTTTTTTTTATAAATTAGAATGAAATACCCATAAAGATTTGAACTTTACCCAAAACACCTTCATCTACGTTTAGCAATCAATCGAAATTAACATACCTAAACTTCAAAATTGAAATAATAAATTCAAGTTTAAACAGATCTTCAACCGTAATTATATACCAATAAGATTTACATGTTTTTTGTATAAATTAAAATGAAATAGCCATGAGAATTTGAACTTTACCCCAAAACGCATTCATCTACGTTTAGCAATGAATCAAAATCGAACACAAACATCCTCGCCATTTCAGCCACCTCCGGCCACACCATGAACCGCCGTTTTCTGGTCAACTGAAGCAGATCTGATATGATCTGATCTCGGTTTTCTTTAACACAAACAGATTCATCGATTAATCAATCAAAATCAAATAGATAACAAAAGGTGTATAAATAGAGGAGATTGATCATACAACTGGTCCGTGAACGGGATCTGAAGCGATGAATTCTTGCACATCGGCAGCGGACCATGACGGAAGAGGGTTTTCACGGCGGAGATAAGGCCATGGGGTATGGGGCTTGGGTTGGGGCGTGGGTTGGGGGAAAACGCCCAAGGCACCACCCCGGGTGGGCTTGGGTTGGGGCGTGGCCCTTGGGGCTTGGCTTTCAAGCCGGGCGTGGGGCGGGGGAAGCGAGCTGACATGGCGGGCTGTGTATGGAGAAAAGAAAAGAACCGTTGGGCTAGCCGTTGGGCAACGGCTATATTAAAAAAAAAAATCTTCCATTTTTTCACTATAAAACTCACATTTTTTCTTCCATTTTTACCACATTCAACCACATCTTCTATACATCTTCAATTCTCCTTCTACAAAACGAAAAAATACATCCTTACAACCGTCCTTTTGACCCGAGCAACCCGTATGGACTCCAAGAAAATAATCCTAGCCCACCACCCACTCGTCCAATAGCTCGTCCATTTTTCATACACTCTCCTATGCCCGACATGTCGAGTTATGCATCGTATATCGGGAATCGTGTGTTTACTAACTTCCCACACACCGACGATTCGATACCTACCCCGTTTTCACAATCGCCCATCGACCTTTCACCAACCTCCATCGACCTTTCACAAAACGAATCCGTTCCCGAAACTCAACCACCCAATGATGGTCCTTCCGCATCGAAACCCATCAAAAAGAGAAGTCATAAGAAAAAACCCGAGGAGGATAAAGTAGTTGAAACCGCCGAACGAAAACAACAAAAATGGGTCGTTGCTGAAGAAGTTGCATTGGCGAGGGCTTGGTTTGAACAATCTCAACATTCAACTTTAGGTATTCTTAACCTTTGTTTTTATTAATGGTTATTTTTTATATAAGTTTGTAATATATTAATTTTTTTTTACTAAAATAGGAAATTCGCAACATCGAACCGCCATGTGGGAATCGGTTAGTAGACTATTCCATGAAGAAATGGGTAGGGAGACTTATCGTGAAAACGATAGCTTATCCTCAAAGTGGAGCGAGATAAGCACCCAACTTACAAAATTTAGTGGTTTTTTAAATAAAGCAAAGCAAAACCCTAAAAGTGGTGAAAACGAAGCCGACATTTTGACAAATGCAGTGGTCACATTCAAATCAAATGTGAAGACCGACTTCCGTTTCATGCATTGTTGGGAGATTTGTAAGTTCCATCCAAAGTGGGCGACTATCTCCATTGGTAGCGAAACTAACTCGTCTTCCAAAAGGTCAAGGGCCTCGTCCCAATCCCAATCTGATGCACGAGATCAAGAGTTTGAGGACCTTTTGGATGATTCGCCAAGCCCAAACCGGCCTGAGTATGGAAGAAATGCCTCAAGAAGGCGTGCTCAAAAATCTAGATCTGATACGACATCGCCTTCAGCTGGGAGTTCTGGCTCGCGTAGGGGAATATACAGCGAGCAGTTGGATGACATTTCATGCAAGTTGGATACATTCAACGTATTCCAACAACAAAGGGCCGAAATACGAAGGAGCAAAGAAGCTAGAGATGCCGCTAGAGATTCCTAGAAATAAAAACGGGATGATTTGAAATTTCTATCCCAGCCCATTGATCATCTACAGGGTGACGAGTTACAACTAGTCTTGGCGTTGAGAGAAGAGATAAAAAAACAAATATAAAAGTTAGGAATTTTTTTTTGTAATTTTCTTTATTTAAAAATATTAAAAAAATTAAATTTGTTGTTTTAAATAATATTGAAATAGCCCAGCGGGTCAGCCCAGCGAAGCCCACCAAACCCACGCCCCAAACTCCCGCCCCACCATACCGTGTTGAATGTGGGTTTAGCCCATGTCTGCCACCCATTCCACGTGTCAACCAATGCCCAACCCAAGCCCCACCATACCCACGGTCTAAGGGTGATAGCTATCCAAGATGCTGTCGTTTGATGGGGGAGAGAGAAAGAAGACAAAGAAGGGTGGTGGTGGGTTGGTTAATAATTAAGGTAACTTTTTGTTTTCTATTAGTTTGCTATTCATTAGGCCGGTTTCTTAATAACATATGGGCTGATTATTTATAATTTATTTACTAAATATATGGGCCTAAACTGAAGTTTGAGATAAAATATTTCCAACTCATTCTCATATGCCTATTTACGAGAATCGTGGTACACGGTTTTGTGAATCAATTAATTGATTTTAAGGGTGTAAGGGGTATATACCTAATGAGATTAGGAAACTTTCCTCTCACCCAATCATATTGTGTGATGTCATTTCCCATATTATTCTTCTAGTGAGATTGGGCTTATATAAGTGATTGGGCTTATATAAGTGATTGGGCTTGTATGTTATGATTGGAGTATTTGGGCTCAGTAAAATGTGGGCTTTATATGTGTTATCATCAGTTGGTATAAAGTGTGCAGGTTGAATAAATGAAGGACTAGAGTGTATAAGGGTTGCGATCATCTTGCATTATAGTTGGAGGTGCTAATTGTAAAATGGTTCAGCTGGCATATAAAACAGAAGTTCCAGATATTTCTTTCATTCTCTTCTTCCCTTTCGTTCACACACTCTCTCTGTATAGTTGTTAGGGTTGTTGTTTGAAGTTGTTATCTCTCAACTGTATTTCTGAGAGATTGCTTTGGTTATATTGATGATCATCTGTGGTTGATCATCAGGAGACTCTCTGTATTCTGTATCGTTCTGTATTGTTTTAGATCTTACGATTGTAAGATCTAGGGTTTATTGGGGGGCAAATATCTTTGGGTTGGGTTAATAAGATTTTGTCACCGTGTTTTGTCGCTATTTTCGTTGTTCTGTGTTATTTGTGGTTAATTCATAAAATTCTACATGGTATCATATCAAATTGCTCTCGATCCAAGTGTTTTTTGTTGAGATTTCCGATTTCTTGTGTTATTTTGTGTTAGGGTTTTCTCATCTTGAGAACCTTTGTCTGGATTTCTGAGATTTGTGGATCTGGAAAGCCTGCGTTGGTCTTTGTTACCCTTATGATTTCAAAGCAAACTAACCAGGTTATTTGTTGGTGTTTGTTCGGTATTGATCTGATTTTATAACCCTGGAAGGTTATTATTCAGATCTGCTCAAAGGAGGGAGTTAAACGCCTTAGTAAGATCGTTCTTATGTCTTGTTTTGCTTTATTTGTCTATTGTTCTTGTTGTTGATGATGCCGGGGTAGTGAGAACCGGTTTATTGATTGTTCTTGGTGCTTATTGTTATTTGTTTGTTGTTGTCTTATCTTCTACTGTGTTAGTGTTTGGCTCCTATGTAAAGACCTGTCCAGGCACTATAAGAAACAATCCTGGAATCTGGGCACTGACACAGCTTCGCCTTAGGGTTTTATATCTTGTTTGTGAATTTCTGTTGATTAACTGTTATTCTTGTTGTTGTTTGTTTGTATTGATTGTTTGTCAATATGGCTGGTACCTCTGATACTCTGATTAGCAGACTTGATATAGGAGACCCTCTTTACTTACATCCTAGTGATTCGAGTAGTCTTACAATTGTTAATATCAAACTTAAAGGAACTGAAAACTATAGGGTTTCGTCTAGTGCTATGAAGTTGGCTTTAGAAGCAAAAAATAAATATGGTTTTATTGATGGTAAATGTGAAAAAGATTCTAATGATCCTGTGTTGAGTAATCAGTGGGATAAATTCTGTGTCAGAGGAGATATACTTAGGTCAAGTTTTTTTTTTTCAAAATTAGCGTCTGAAGTCTGGGCAGATTTGAAAGAAACTTATGATAAAGTTGATGGCTCTGTAGTGTACGATTTGTATAAAAAGATTAATTGTATTACTCAAAATGGGAGTTTTGTATCAGAATATTATCATAAGCTAAATACAATGTGGAGGCAGTTTGATGCTATGCTTCAACTGCCTTCATGTTCATGTCAGGGCAGCTAAGGATTATAATGATTTTACCACCTTAATAAAACTAATGCAATTTCTTATGGGTTTAGATGATGTTTATCAACCTCTAAGAACGAATTTGTTGACTAGAGAGCTATTTCCTTCAGACAAAGTTGTTTTTTTCTGTGACAACTCGAAATTTCAAGATCTTTCACTACGTATTACTTCTATATACGTTACGTCATACGATGTAACCTTGTGTTCGTTATGTGAAATTATTGAAAGTATTTGATATATTTAAATATTGCAAATGAATGAATAAGAGTTGTTAACTGTTTATGTTTCACGAGTTTCGGGTCGCACACCCCCTTCACAACTACACACGCACACATATTCGTGCTTTATGGTTCTCAGCCCAAACCCCCCCCCCCCCCCACTTGTATAACAACCCTCCTACGACTCCCCTAACACCCTTATTATACTCTGATTATATGTTAACGGCCCTAAAATAACTTTAATATTTATAAAAATCAAATAAAAACAATAATAAAGTCTCTCGCAGGGTGCGACCCCCTTGGGTGTGCGAGTCGCGGGCCGCGACAAGGTGACACCAGGCGACACCCTGGTCCGCCACGTGTCTGATACGTGTTAAAGCTAGATAGGTGAGTCGACAAGGCTAGAGCCTAGCCTACAGCTCTCGCGGGCCGCGAAAAAGATCAAGGTGGGTGTCGCGGGGCGCGAGCCGACCTATGATCAGCCTATAAATGGAGAACGAGAGCTCAGTGTTCTTCGTTCAAATTCTTTTTTTCTTTCTGATATATAGTGGGCAATTATAATACTCGGGTATTATACCCCACTAAATAGCGAACCTCTGCCTCGTTGTAAATATTATAACCCCAGGTTACGTATTAGTTACCCTACCCGATTGATCTAGGGCTTCGTAACACATGTCAAGGCTCTGCCTGACTCAGTTCGTTGGAGTTCTGTCTCGGTTGTATGGCTAATGTAATTTGGGTTATCTTACTAACACGTTTGCATTGTTTAATTTTAATAGATATTAACCAGGAGAATCATCAGGAAGCTAAAGTATTACCTAAGTAAACAAAGTTATAAAAACAAAATTAAATTCTTTTTTCTTATTATGTTTTTAATATTTTAATGTCAAAGGGGCAGTTTAGTAAATTTGTTTGTTTTGTCTTATTGTATATATTGTTTTTTATTACTTTTTTGTCTTATTAAACTAATTGTTTTTTATTAAAATCAGATTATTTAATTAAGAAACATTTTAAAATCCGATTTTTTTACAAAAAACAATTTTTCTCAGGATTTTTTTTTTCAAAAAAACGTTTTTACGAGCCGGTTTTTACGCCCCCGTTTTTTACGCGCCCTTTTTACGTCCGGTTTTACGCGCCGTTTTTTTACGCCAGGTTTTACGCACTGTTTTTTAACGCATTTTTACGCCCCGTTTTTACGCGTCGTTTTACGCCCCCATATTCACGCCCCGTATTTACGCGTCGTTTTATCATTCGGTTTTTTTACGAGCCGTTTTTTACGCCCCGTTTTACGCGCCGTTTTTACACCCCGTTTTTTTACGTGCAGTTTTTTTTACGCCCGTTTTTTTCGCCCCGTATTTACGCGCCGTTTTTTTACACACGTTTTTAATTTTTTTTTACAAAAACTTTTTTTACGGTTTTAAACTTTTTTTTACAAATAAAAACTGTTTTACAATTTTTTTTACAAAAACTTTTTAACAAAGAACAAAAATTTATACGAAAACTTTTTTACGGTGTTAACCTTTTTTTTTTAAAAAAAAACTTTTTTTACACACACGTTTTTTAAATTTTTTACGTTTTTTTACGAAAACTTTTTTTACAGTTTTAAACTTTTTTTTACAAAAACTTTTTTACCAAATATTTTTACAAATTTTTTTTATAAAAACTTTTTTTACAAAAGACAAAACTTTATTCGAAAACTTTTTTACGGTTTTAACCTTTTTTTTTTTACAAAAACCTTTTTTTTTACAAAAACCTTTTTTTTACACACACGTTTTTAAACTCTTTTACATTTTTTACGAAAACTTTTTTTAAAATTTTAAACTTTTTTTTACAAAAACTTTTGATGGGGAGAGAGATGATTTGATGTAGAGAGAGAAATTGAAATGACTTTAAAAAGAGACTTTAAAGAGGAGAGAGAGATGATTTGATGGTTTTGATTAAATGACTATATTATCCTTTTGGGTGTCATTATCTGATTGGTGGAGAGTGGTTCTCGTTGTTCTCACAAGTGGGGGTGGTTTTCATTTTAACGGCCCCCTATATATAGAAACCACCTCCAGTTGTAAGAAACCACCTCTAGTTGTAAGAACCGCGAGAACGACTCTCAACCAATCACATTGTGCCAACATAAAGAGTATATTGGTCATTTACCCCATATGTCAAGTCCCCACTTTCTCTCTCCATTTAATGCTTGTCTCTCTCATCAGCCTCTCTCTCTCTCTCTATTTAATGCTTGTCAAGTCCCCACCTCCTTTCTCCTAATTTCAAAATTGCAGGCCTTTCTCCATCTTCTTCATCCCAAAAGTTTTACCCATCATCCCTCTCTCTCGATTAGATAATCAAACATCACACACAAACTTGTTTCACCTTCTCCAATCAAATCTCAAACCTCCTGGCCCTCCCTTCTCCGATCTCTCTAGTCATCGGCGGCAGGAGCCGAGCTCCAGCGACTCCTTCTGCCGACGCCGCTCGCCCACACAATCAATCATCACCCCCTACACCTCTGCTACTCCAGCGGAGTTGGCGGCAGTAACAGAGCTGCAGCGGCGGTGGTGCTTGTGTCCTTCCGACAAACTTCCGGTGATACTCTCACCCCTGTTCTCTTATATGAATCGGCAGCGGTTTGGTGGAGCCTATGCGGAGGTTTGGTTCAGATTCATGGCAGTGGAGGTGGTTATCAGTCGGCAGCGGGTTTGCTTGGGTTGGGTCACGTTTCGAGTCTTGTTCAGTCTCGTTTCAGTTCAGGTTAGTCGGGTTTCAAGTATTGTATCGGTCACGTCCACCATCACCGTCGGAAACCATGGTGGACGTTCACCGGGATCGTCTCTGATCTACTCGAAAGGTAACCCATTTTGTAAATATGTGCAGGGTTTCATTTTGAGGTGATTTTGTGGTGGTTTGCTTGATTCAGAGGGCGAAGGGGCTTATTGGAAGATTTGGGCCTTTTGGGGTGGTTTGCTTGATTATGTGGGTTTGTTTTTTTTTTTTTTACAGGTGACCGATTGGAAGCGGTCCAGATGGTGCTCTGTCACACCCTGACTTTTGAGGAAGCGTGATTTGGTGTGACTTGCTTAATATCATTGCATTCAACCACAACAAACAACTATATGATAAATCCAAGATGTTCATCCATTAATTAAGTTTTAAAACATTACATCATCATTGTCTTGAAACATAGACTTAAAATCCGAGTTACAAACCATATAGGTTGCTTAGAGTTCCATAAGGACTCATCAAAAGACTTTAGTTAAAACCAAGTTTTGAAAGATGTGTCCCGTCCAGGATAAGACACACTAACCAAACCCTAAGACACTGATGACATCTTTTATTCTCAACATGACTTGAAACTCCAACGCCCGCCAGATCCATACTTAATTTCCTGAAATACATGTAGTTTGAAAACATCAACAAAAGTTGAGCGAGTTCATGTGTGTGTTTGTGAATAAACCTTTGAAGCATTTGTAAGTATGTTTGTATGTACTTGAAAACCCGGTATGAAAACAACAAGGAAAAACATATCAATTAATGTGTAGCTAATACATTAATATTTGTGACGTGATGCAGGGAACTCAAACCTATCAAACTTTACACCGGGCTTCCGGCTGTAAGACATAGTCACCACATGGCTCATTCGGCGTGCGCATGGGTGGGGCTTGCTACACCCGAATAGATCTATCACTCATGTCCCTCGGTCCTACAACGAGGATTAATGGCCTTAAGTGTTATGCCCACCACTCACATGATCAAGCAGTACCCTTCCTTAGCTAACCATACCAATTGAGAATGTTTGTAAACAGTTGTAACATGTATTTCACCCCCGAGGTTATATAACTGAAAACAGTTAAAAGAAAAGGGGGACATGAACTTACAGTTTTGCGTTCTTCGAATCCGCCTGTAACTCAAAGTTTCCTTTGGCGTACACGACTACCTACAATGTACTATAGTCTTATTAGACGAGCGGGTCGTGCCTTGACTTAGCATTAATTAGTGCCTTTGAGTTACGTTTCCAAGTGTCTTCATTATTATTCCAAGTTATATAATTATTTATCAAAATAATAAATATTTGAACTTAAATTATATTTATTAAATTTTGGAATAATTGTTAAAGCAATATATATTAACTTAATACTTCCCAAGTATTGATGCTTGTATTTGTATTCGTAATCTTGTATTTGTATATTTTGCCATGTATTGGTGTCGTATTCCGGTGTGTGTTTATACGCGTGAGAATACGTATTTTATTGTATTCATTAAGTATTCACATACTTAAATTTATATTAAACTTTCCGGAATATTATTTTTAATAAAAGTCCACCAATATATATATATAGGGTAGGGTTCCAGCGTGAACAACCTCCCAAGTGTGAATTGCGTGAACAGATATGGAACCTTGATTTCCTTTTTAGTTGTTAAGGGTAGGATTGTAATTATATAAAAAATTAGATTTAAATCATTATTTTAATAATTGAATTAAGTTACATCTTTCCTAATTTAAATTCATTATCCACATTATGTTTATTTATTAATAAGATAATTATCAAAACAAACAACAAATCACCAGAATTCAATTTTAATTTTTATTTCAGATTTCATCACCAGAATTCACATTTTGATTTTTAATATCCACGTAACCTTCATATTTCAACGGTATACACATGTGTACTTGGATATAAATAGAACAGTACACATGTGTACTCAGCATCGTACATATGTGTACAGTAATTCACAGGTATACATCAACATTCAATACAAAAAAAATTTCTGAGATATTACAAAAACAGACGATATACACATGTGTACATCTCATTAAAAAGAGGGCAAAATCAGAATACACATGTGTACATCGCATTTAAAAAAATAATTATTTTAATAATTGAATTAAGTTACATCTTTCCTAATCCTTGATTTGATTTGTGAGAGATTTATGCAATCAATTTAAGAGGATAATTGATTACTTGATTTGTGAGAGATTTATACAATCAATTTAAGATTGAAATTACACATATACCCTTTTTGTATTTAATTAAATGGAAAAAATTAACCAAATAGTTACCATCATGCCACTCACTTTAATCTCAAGATCATAAAAATCAAGGGCCCAGATCAGTTCACGCAGTTCACTCACTACAACAAAAACGGCTTTTTAGGACCTTTTATGTGGGACGCTTGTAAAAGAGGGTCCTAAAAAACTATTTAATATGACTAATGGACTTTTGGGGTCCTTTTATAATATACTCTACTAAACCTGTGTCCTAAAAAACTATTTAATAGGATGGATGATTTTTTGGGGTCCTATTATCATATAATTTAATAGGACACTTAAAATCTAGATCCTAATAAAGTACTTTATAAGGCATTTAATTGTTAGTGTCCCATTATGTGGTACTCTATTAGGACACTTGATCATATAGGGTCCTATTATAACATAACTTGATAGGACACGTTGTAGTTAAGTCATAAATGTTCAGTGTTATAAGACCCTTTCTAGTCGAAGTCATATTAGAACTTAACTTAATAGGACACTTGACACTTGGGTCTTATAACTTTAAACTTTATAGGACGCTTAATCATTGTGGTGTTATTATAATACATCGTAATAGGACACTTGATATTTGAGTCACAAAACATTAGTTTTATAGGACGCTTATTCGCTATAGTTTTATTATAATATAACTTAAAAAGACACTTGACACTTAGGTCTTATAAATTTAACCTTTATAGGACGCTTAATCATTGTGGTGTTATTATAATACACTGTAATAGGACACCTGATATTTGAGTCATAAAACACTACTAGAAAACGGGCCTAAAGCAACTTTTTATAAGCAACCTTTTTCGAATGAGCTGCATTTGACTCTAATGCAACTTCGTTGAACACAGAGATTGCATTAGGAGATTTAATGCAACCTTTTTATTAAAAAGTTGCAAATTTTACTGTAAAATGCAACTTTTTTCATGAATGGTTACAATTTTTGTTGGAATTTGCAACTTTTGTTAGAAATGTTGCATTGAGAATAAATGGTCCTACATTTGTTATATTTACTTAGATGTTATACACATGTAATAATAAAAGATAATAAAATCAACTAATTGACATAGAGAAACATCTCAACCTTAAAACCTAGGTACATTATTCTTCAAGTGATTCTCCTTTTAAAATATTACAATTCCAAACTTATATGATTCAACAAGCTTAATAAAATGCATATGAACTCTCAAATGTAGACCAAATCTACATAAGAGAGTAGAAAGATGAATAAAACTTGATCTGTATCGAGACTCACGTATGGTTCCTCCCGAGATTGTTAATGATCTTCATTAATAAACAAAAAAAAAAAAAACATGTTCACACTTACACATACTAAAGTTTGTTAGTGAAATATCTAATAATGCCCGAACAAAAAACCATCCCCTTTTCGTAACCTATCTATTTATGAGCTTTTGTGATCTTACAACAAAAGCACTGCAAGTTTTGACTCGTACCCATTTTGGTCAAACGTGTTTTGACCCGAACCAAAATGGCCATTAATGAAACATGTTCTAACCTAGGGATAAACATCTGGTATTGGGTACCGGCACTGAATTTCTCGTACTAAAATATTTTCGGTACCAAATCGATAGCCACTTTTTGTCGTTTTTGGTACCAGTGCTTTACTATCCGTTCAATGCGGTATCCATTTTTGGCGCTTTTTGGTAACGCTCATCCCTATTCTAACCCGAACCCATACTGGCACGCCACCTCAGCGATCCAACCCACCCGTTTTGCCACGTGTAATAAAAACATCCTTAAAAAATTTACATTTTTATTATCTGAATATTAAAAAACACTTCATTAATAATGGTCTCTAATCTAATCATCATCATATTCGCTTATGGTATGCTAAATTTGTGATGCGATTTATCATTCCTACAATTAAAAATTTAAAACCATAATAAATTGAAGTATGTTATTAAACAAAGTTACAATTAAAAAAAAAATTGAAGTGAAAAAGAAATTCAAATAAAAAAAAATAATCAAGTTTGATTTGAAATTAGGGCTGTGTGATAGATCAGCGACATTCATCCATGGCGGCAATTTTGCAAATAAAATTTTTAGTTTCCCTCTCATGCTCTCAAACCCATTACCCTAAAAATTTTAGTTTCCCTCTCCACCCTCAAACTGCATAACCCAATTCAACAATTAGCGAGTGGTTCAATCGGTGCTCTTCAACCACCAAAGCTGTTTAATTGCCAGTTGCAAGCGGTTCAATCGGTGCTTCAACCGTTCTTCAATCATAGGTCAGTAAAAAAGAAAATGTTTATGTTCATTAAACGAAAAATATGTGATTCTGTGTTTATGTGAAATGATCTAGCTATGTAGTTTTGTTTATTTTTCAAGTTTTAATTGAATCCATGTTTTAATTTTGTTCGGAATGCCATCATGTTGCTTAATCTCACTACCCCTCTTCTGCACATATACCCTTTTTGTATTTAATTAAATGGAAAAAATTAACCAAATAGTTACCATCATGCCACTCACTTTAATCTCAAGATCATAAAAATCAAGGGCCCAGATCAGTTCACGCAGTTCACGTACTCTTGAGATTTTGTTCACGTTTGAACCTAATCCTATATATATATATATATATATATCCAAAAATATATATTCAAGAAATATATATATATATATATATATATATATATATATATATATATATCCAAAATATATATTCAAGAAATATCACTTAGAAAAATTATTTATAATTTTTCTCTTGTCAAAATATTTGTATTTCCATATAAGTTTCAAAAATAATATATTTTCAAGTCTAACTTTAGAAAATATATGAACTTATTTTCATCCAAAGATAAAGTATTTCAAGTTTACTCAAGAAAATATATATTTTTCCAAAAAAATAATATATCTTCTAATAATTCCAAGTAAATACTTATATATTTTCATTCACCAAAAATCATATATTTCCTTCTTGTCAAAATATGATATAACTTTGTGATAATCATAAAAATCATATTTTCATTCCTTTGTGTCCAAAATATTATTTACTAAAATATACTTTGTGAATGTATTTCCCGGAATATTTTGTAAGTTACATTTCTTGTTTGGTTTCGCCGATATTTTGTGTGTAACCTATATACTTGTTCCTTGAGATTTTGGTAATATTTTGGATTGTAATCATTGGTATTTTAATGTGTTATATTATTTCAAGTACTAAAATAATATAACTATTACACAAAGTATACAAATAATCACACATGTGTGTCTTCAATGTATATATATTCTAAATATATATTTAGTCACTTTTATTTATAAAAACCAACCTCCAACACTTATATTTTTGTAACAAAAATTATGGCAAAGTTTATATGGAAAACTCATGATTAAAATACACTTGTAAATATTTGTTTAAAATATTTTTCTAAGTGTTAATATTTTTAGAAAATTTTGCCATAGTTTCCCCTAAAAATGGAGGTTTCCATGCTTTCGAGCATATTTTTTTCTTTTGTAAAAATCATCACGATCAATTTACAATCAACTCTAACAACTTACTCTTACCAATCTTGCCAAAAACATGCATTTTCTACTACTTTATGAACTTGAAAGTTTATGAAATTTTGTAGTAACTTGGTAGTGTGTTTAGTAAGTTTAGTTACCCTTTAAAGTGTGGTTTGTTACTTAGATTTTAGTTATGGGCCATGTAGTGTGTTTGGCAATGGGTACTTTTAATACATAGAATAATTTTGAAAATAATTTAGAGTATAGCCCAATAAAAGTTATATATGTATTATATATAAAAATAAATAAAAATGTATAATTTTTATTCGAATTTCGAATCGAATTTGAAATTATAAATTCGTATTCGATTTACTTAAATCGAATTCGAATTCGAATTCTTATAATCGAAACGAATTCTTGATAATCGAATCGAATTTAATCGAATTTCGAATTTTTCGAATTCAAAACGAAATATGAACACCCCTAGGTACCGGTAGCAAACCGAATCGATAGTGATACTGACCGGATTCCACCTGCAACGTTCGGGTTTCGACTAGTTATATAAAGGGCAGATATCATAAAAAAAAATTACAACGTGTTGTTTGTGTTTTCTCACAAAAGTCTCTAAACTTTTTTTTTCATATGAAAGTCCCTTTACTTGGTATTTTTGAACATAGCTGTGAGATTTTGCTAAAAAAACCGGTTGCATGATTCTTTGTTTATATGCAAAGAAATCATAACGACAATTAACAAATGTCGAGTATTGAGAAGAAGGGATTTGAGGGAGAGATACATTAGAAATGTGGTTTGAAAATACAAAAGAAGAGAACACGAGAATGTAAATATGAAGAGTGAAATGAGAATATAAATTAGTTTATATAAGAAGATGATTGACAGAATTGAGTGAGTGCCATGCATTAATTGAAAATTACATATCCCCATGCATTTTGAATTTCAAATTACCCGCAATTTCAAAACATCTGCTAACGTATACGTTTGCCAAAGGAACCATCTGCTACTTTCTTGTAGATGGGCAGTGCTTTGCCCTTTGGAATGTGGGCCAGACCTTTAACATTTGAATACACAAGGCAGTGCTTTGAAATCAAATTAAATGTATTTTAAAGTGATTTATATATTCAGGTTTATGATGTAAAAATGACATAAGAAAAGCCTTGTTGGACAGCCTCTATGGCTGACACATCACCTTTTCTTATGTCATTAGGATTCCTCCTTTTATAGAAAATATAGATAAATAAATAATAAATAATAAATTAATATTAAATCTTATCATACTTTAATAAAATATTATCCTCAAATCTAAATTGTTAATTTAATATATTTTTAAAACAAATATCTCTCTTTCCTACTTATCTTATATTAAATATATAAATAATAAATTAATATTAAATGTTATACAAATTTATTAAAAATATAATTTTTTATTATTTGGTATACAAAACAATATTTATTCAATTCGTGTAAAACGCGGAGTTTTTAAAAATATAATTTTTTTATTATTTACTATACAAAATACATTTATATAACCCGTGTAATACACGAAGTTTTTAAAGATATAACGTTTTATCATTTGCTATGTAAAATTAGATTTATACAACACGTGTAATACACGGGGTTTTAAGGATATATTTTTCTATTATTTGGTAGATTTATTCAACATAATTATACACGGGTTTTTTAAAGATACGACGTTTTTAGTATTTAGTATACAAAATTGCATTTATTTAATCTGTGTAATACACATGGTTTTTAAAGATATAACTTTTTGTATTATTTGATATATAAAATTACATTTATTTAATCCGTACAATATACGGGGTTCATAAAGATCTAACTTTTTATTATTTAATATATAAAATTACATTTATTCAGCCCGTGTAATACACGGGGTTGTAACCTAGTAAGATTGTATAAGAAATCATAAGTTTCATAAAGCACGTGGATATTACTTAAAAAAAAATTTAAGCGAACCTAAAAATACTTATCCACTTAAAAAAATTTTAAGCGAACCTAAAAATACACTTTATAAAGAAACCCCTCCCAAAAATCTATCCAATTCTTGCAAATATTCGACTGGTCATTACTCATGGAATGGGAAATTATTTGGATTAAAATTTACAACCATAAAACAATCATGGGGGGTCCCAATGATGGATCGTTTCTACCGAGGCATGGTGCGGTCCTGAGGGCAACCCGGTTTTACCCAGCTGTTACCCCAGCGAGTCTCTCGTGTGGGGGCAGTATGGTTTCCGGGCGGAAGTCAGCTAGCGCGCCGGCCGGGGCCCGATCAAACATCGCGTCCGGTAGAGCAGGGCTGACGGGGGAATGTCTTTGACATGACCCCGGAGACCAATTCGGTCTTCTACAGAGAAAGTCTCCTTCCAAAAAAAATATATGAATAACAATATATATTTGAAAATCCTGATCACTCAAATATTTTGTTTCCTTTTTAATTAATTATACACCAAATTCCTCACGCAATCCCGCTATATAATCAAGCCACCCAAAATTCTGTCGACCCACAAGTTTTCTCTGTTGTACCGCCATCCAGCATTCAACAGGTAAGCAGAGCTAGAAATTTCTCTATGGTGTTATTTTTTTTTTTATTATTATTTTTTTTTTTTTGTATTTGGATTTATAACAATCCAGTGTCAAAATTATCGGGTCACGTTGGGTCGGTTTAAACAATATAATAAAAATAAATATCATAATAAAAGTATAGTGTCCTTGAAGAAAACTCATGTTTAATCGTCAATGGCTCCTCTCTTTGATAAAAAATTCAGAATTCAAAATCCTTTCTCTTCGGTTAGAACAGATCGTCCTTAAGTTACATCGATCTTGACTTTTCTTAACTTATGTTCGTCTCGTGACTCTTCAGTTCGTCTTTAATGGTCTTTTCATTATTAGGTTAAACAATTGGAATAGTGAATTGGTTTAAAGTGAATTATATATTACTTAACGACGGTCTTTTCATTATTAGGTTAAACAATCGGAATAGTTAATTGGTTTAAATTGAAGTATATATTACTTAAAAACAACACTTGTTTTTAATGGTTTATAGTGAATTATATATTAGATGGAAGAATTATATTAGATGGAAATAAGTAATTGTGCTTAACTATATTTTTTTTAGATAAAACGTTTATATAATTTTTTTTCTTTAGTGACAAAACATATATAGTTTTTTTACTTTTTTCATGCAGTTGGACTAATTGTTTTTTTTAATAAAATAAGTGGTGTCAGTCATAAAAAAACACTGGTGTCGTTCTAGTTACTATTGTACAATAATCTTCTTATTTCCTCCCTTGGTTTAGAGTTAACCTATCATAAACTTGAAGTCAACTGAGATGGGTGGACAGGTTGCCATTACCGTGAGAGATGACACACCATTACCATCACCACAACTTCCACAGTAAGTTCGGTTCACATTTTCAAGATTTAGGTGGTGTTGTGGTGGTGATAATAACTTGTTGACATTTTTTTTCAGGGCTGTAGTTTACGGTTTGCTTATGGTTCGCAGCGTTGCCATTTGTGTGCTTGCATGGTGTGCAATTCATACGACGTATGAAAGCAAACATCAATCTGTTTTTGAAAGTAACCGAGTGTTTAAGATCATTGGCATTATTGCATTATCTGTGATGGGAGCCGTATTTGTGATTATGTGGTGGACAATCCTGTACTTGTATCAACCAATTTACACCGCTTTGAAATTTATTGGTAGCTTCTCAGCATTTGTTGCTCCTTTCTCGCTTATGATGATACTAGTTCTTCCCCCTAAACTCAACTGGATCGCGTATTTGGTGTTGTGTGTATCGTTTGGGATCATAGTTACATGTTTCCATCTTGATGATCATCATAAACAAGATAAGAGATCACCTATTAGTATTTTCAATAACTTGGTACTTATTCTTGTGCCTATGTCGATATGTGTGTTGGTATTTTTTCCCCAAAATAACCGCAACCATATTGTTTATCCGTTGATATATCTATTACTTGGGATGGAAATCGCCTATCACGTTATCACCTGCGTTGTGTTCATCTTCGAAAAAACACTAAAGTATCGCAACATGGAAGAAGCTCATCAAGTGATCCAACAAGACAAGAACTACTATCATCTTCGAATTAATTACTTGCAAGGTTTAATACGTATTTGACGAAAGTTGGAAGCTCCTAGTTTCTTTTACTTACTATATTTATACGAATTGTGGTGTCTAGTATCATAGCTTATTTGAGATGAAGTGGTGAACATATTATAGATTTTAAATGAACATTCTGGAATTGAATGCTTTGTTAATGGTCATTGAGCCGTTCATCAATTGTACGGTGCGGATTTAGAAAATCATTATAGGGGCAACGTTTAAAACATATTCTAAAGGGGTAACGAAATTGAACAAGCGTCAAGGGGCAACTGGGGTTACCCCTAGCTATATCCGCCCCTGCAATTGTACATGACGCATAATTGTTTCCAAACAATAAGGTGGGTGAAAATAAACCCTCACCCTAAGCCGATTCCCGATTAAACCTTGAGAACATGATACCGGAAAAATCACGTGACCACGTTGATACCTCTTAACCAACAGGACGAGGTTGAGGTAAATCGCAACCTGTGTCAGGTAGGTAGTTGACCTTCAAAAAGTTATGATATGAAAACAATGGAAGTTAGATTCGAATTTGAAAACTATGCTGTTAGACTCCTCGTAATGGGGCGTTTTTTTTTTTAAATTAAAAAAAAAACGCTGAAACACGCCCCCCCCCCCCCCCATTACATATAGGCGTTGTTTGGCGTTTTTTTTGAAAAAAATCCGTTGGCGTTTTATATAAAACGCTGAATTGTGCATTTGGGCAAGAGGTGACCGTTGCCAACGGTCATTTCTTTAATATATATTTTTTTTAAATTCCAAAATTTACCCACTATATATATACTACCCACTTTTTCCTATTTTTTATAAAAAAAAACTCACACTTTCTCTCCTACTTCTTCTATATTTTATACAAACATGCATCCATTCCGACCCCCCTTTGGTGTCCCCGCAAGACCCATGGACCCGAACACAACCCAACCGCAACACCCGTTTAACCTTCAAGACATGGACCCCGCAAGGACATTGAGTTTTTGTCCAAACCGATCGACCACCTCCAAGGCGACGCGTTGATCCTTGCGCAAATGCATCGCCAAAAAATTCGGGAAAAATATGGACTCTAGATCATCTTCTTTTTTTTTAACTTTATTTTTTTCGATTTTTTTGTATTCTGTTTTTTTTTCGGTTTTTTTTTTTTATTTCAAGTAATGTAATTTTTTTTAAATTAATGAAGATTTTTATGTTTTAAATTAAAAAAAATAATTGTGAAATGATTGCATGGGCGTTATTGGGCATTATTCCCACTACGGCACTTTTGCAATAACCCCCAATAATGCCCCATGCTGACTGAACTGCCACGTGTCGCAAAACGCCCCATGGTGGGGGCATTGTTGAGCTAAACCACTACACATGGTCTAAGAGAATCACCCTTGTTTTTCTAAATTGAAGAGAGATTTTTCAGTTGCGCTACTTTTAGTGTTTTGTTTTGCTTCTAAGTAGACGTAACTAATTATTTAGGCTATGTGTAGGAAATCCATTGTGGTTTTAATGGAGAAAAAAGATGTTGCCATATGTGTGCATTTTTTTCATCAATCACACCACTAAGGTATGCTATGGGGGCTTTATTAAAACTTTGGTGAAGGTATTTGATTGAGGTGGCTAGTACCTAGGTACAATCGGTTGTTATGTTATTTAATATTTAAAATAATAAAATATCATGTCTCACGTCTGTGGTTAGCCTCAAATCAAATTATTTTCGGTATCGGTTCGGTACTCACTTTTTGGCGTTTTTGATACCAGTGTTTTCTGTACAGTACTTCAAATACCTCTACGGAAACAATTAATCACACGAACAATTCACAAACATACAACTTACATTCTTGGATTTTTTTTAACTTTATAATATATCCTATAAAATATTCGATAATAAAGTTGACAATATGATGATTATTGCTGAAAGTGGGTTAAAAAGAAAGTTAGATATAAATATAAGAAAGTTAAAATTATTTTGTTATTGGGGTTAAAAAGAAAGTTAAATCTATACTATATAATAAAAGAAACCATTTTTGGGACATTTGTCATCATATTAGGGCATCTCTTATAGATAATTATTATTTTAATTTAATCTTTTCTAATTAATTATAGATAACCCTCTTATTAAATATTATTTAGTTTAATATCTTATGGATAATTATTATTTAGTTTAATCTTCTTCTCATTTATAATATTATTTAGAGAAAATTATTATTTTGGCCCATGTAGTTATATCACTTTTACCCTTTTAGCCCAAAAAGAATTTTTTAACATCTGAGCCCTCAACGTCTTCTTTTCTAACCCTTTTGGCCCCTAACATTAACCCCATCCATTAAATGTTAGGGGCCAAAAGGGTTAAAAAAGACGTTAGAGGCCAAAAAGGTTAGAAAAAATAAGTTGGAGGCTTAGATGTTAAAAATTCTTTAGAGAAAATTACGATTTTGGCCCCTGTAGTTATATCACTTTTACCCTTTTAGCCCAAAAAAGAATTTTTTATCATCTGAGCCCCCAACGTCTTCTTTTCTAACCCTTTTGGCCCCTAACACTAACCCCATCTATTAAATGTTAGGGGCCAAAAGGGTTAAAAAAAAGACGTTAGTGGCCAAAAAGGTTAGAAAAAAAGACGTTGGGGGCTTAGATGTTAAAAAAATCTTTTTTGGGCTAAAATGGTAAAAGTGATATAACCAAGGGGCCAAAATCGTAATTTTATTATTTGATGTATAAAATTATATTTATTCAATTCGTACAATACACGGGGTTTTTTAAGGATATATATTTTTATTATTTAGTACAGAAAATTACATTTATTCAAACCGTGTAATACGCATATTTTTTAAAATGTAATTTTTTTATTATTTAGTATATAAAATTACATTTATTCAACCCGTGTAATAAATGGGGTTTTTTAAAGATATATTATTTTATTATTTGGTAAACAATATTACATTTATTCAACTTGTGTAATACACGTGGTTTTAAAGATATAACTTTTTTTTATTTTGTATATAAAATTACATTTATTCAACATGTACAATATTGTTCTTATATATATAACTTTTTATTATTTAATATATAAAATTATATTTATTCAACTTGTGCAATAAAGAAGGTTTTTAAAAGATATATTGTTTTATTATTTATTATATAAAATTTATTTATTCAACCCGTGTAATACACGGGGTTATAACCTAGTATAAATATAAGAAAGTTAAAATTAATTTGTTATTTTAAAACGACGATTTAGGTTACATACACTTGCTTCCCTTCAATCCAAATATTACATCTTCCCTTTTTTTACTTTTATAAATTAAATAAGACTTTATTTTTTAGATTTTCTTTTTCGGTTGATATACCAAGCACCGATAACAAACAGAATCAATACATTTAGGGATTTCGACCGGTTATAAAAAGGGCAAATGCCATAAAAACAAACATACTTTTTGTGTTTTCTCACAAACGTCCCTAAACTTCTTTTTTTTTTTTTTTTTTGCATATTAAAGTCCCTACATTGTATTTTGAATATAACTATAAAATTTTGCAAAAAAAAAAAAAAAAAAAAACTTGGGCCCGTTGCATGTCTTCTTTACCCTAAACAAAATTCAAAATTAGTAATCTTCTCCCATTTTGCAGCTTATATGCAAAGAAATCATAACAACAATCAACAAGAAATCGAAATAAATAAAACCCTCGATTTTCAATCCGTTATAACTTAATACAATGATATTTTTTTTTAAAATTACACCGTATTAACGAGCATTTCATTATAGCTTGTAAAAAAAATTTAAGGAAACTATAGCATAGTCTACTCAAATTAAAGAGAATGAAATGTTCGTTAGTACGGTATAATGGTTTTTAAAAAATATTATCGTATAAAAAAGTTATAGCCGCTTGAAAATCATGGGGGACTGGATTTTTGAGTCACAATATTGGAATTTTCCTATTACGCATTTTTCCCCGTTTGTTTCCCTTGTTTTTAGCTACGTGAATTCTAAATTTAGAACTACTAAATCTCAAGTCTCAACCACTGGTCTTGCAAATCAAGGGCCAAAATTTTCTTCTACACTTTGTACATTTCCAATCTCTTATACGATAACATTCCTCAATTTTATTTATATAAACGGGTATTTTGGACCTATATGTTGTGGTTTGACGTTTAAACCGAACATAAAATAAACGTAAAGGCGTTGAACAATGCAAGATGTGGCACGTTGTGGTGGGTTAACTAGCAAAATGTAGACCGGCAAAAAAACTAAATTTCAAATATCTTAAAGGCAATACCGTTAAACCGAACTAAATAATATATAATCAATAGTATACATGATATTACTTGATGACCCGCATGTTGTGACGGACGCGTAAACGTATACGTAAAGTTAAATTATAATACCCACTTTTTATAAACAAATATTTAAAAATTAGATGAAGGGAAAAGAGTACTAATTTATTCTTTGACCTATTTAAGTTACAAATGAATTGAAATCTTAAAATATTTAATAAAAGTGTTATCTAAGTTAAAAGTAGGAATAACATGTTGGTATCCATCACTTGTGGCCTAGTAGTAGAGAGGATTTGGTTTTCCTATAGAGCCCTAAGTTCAATTTCCATTTATGTCACTTTAGTGGATTAGGCAATGATGGATAGAGCTTTGCTTCCTTGGAGAGGTGTCAAGTTCTATCCTGAGCCCACCCGGGTTTTCGTCTCACCGTGTGTTACACCAAAGACAGTTGGCGGTATGGTTTCCCGGGGAGCCCAAGTCAAACTTTGAAGACAACGTGGGCCCGGTTAAGACAACATAGTCTGGTCGGAGTAGGGCAACGGAGCTCTCCAATTTAAAAAGTGCGGTGGTCTAACACAAGAAAGTCGTCATTAAAAAGTCCTTAGTGAGTTAAGAAAACTGTGACAACCCGAAATTATAAGGTTATTTACCTATGCACCATCTCCGTTTATATGTTGTGACCTTGTGTTTAATGTATGAAATCAATATAGTTGGTTTATATTATTGGATATTACAAATGAAGGAAAGCAGTTAGGGGTTGTGTTTGCAATAGTTAACCCCGAACAAGTTCCGGGTCACACACCCCTCTTACACTCGCACACTCCTTAACATGTGATTCTCTTAACTCCCGGCCCAAACCCCTTCCGAATCAAACCGAGTCCAAACCCATACCCATGGTGCATTGATACGCGGCTCAAGCAAGGCCCAAGTGGGGTTCGGCCCACTTGATTCGAAATAAACACATTAAGAGATACAGGATTCGATTATGTCCTGGAAAGAAAGACACGTAGAGACCATAGCAAACCCTACTTGCTCTCAGTAATCAACGGCAGGAACACCAACACCCTCTCAGATTCGAAGATTACCTTTTGCCTGGCTAATCCACTACTCGGTCAGTGTGATCTCCCTTGTATTAATCATGGATTGACTGTCTCTTGTTACGTGTAGATTTATTTGATTTAGGGTGACTATTAGATATATCGATGTTAGTAAGCATGCGTTCTATGGTGGGTTAGATCTCATGCTAATAGGACTCGGAATTATGAATGGTATACAATCTGTGATCTTGTTGAGTGCCGATAATTATTGATTGTATTGGTGATTATATGATTAGACTAGGGTTCATGAATTTCAAATCCTTGCAACTGTGAAAGATCTTGATAGATGTTGGGTATTAAATTGGTTATTAAATTGGTTATATGATAAGAGCTTCGTTGGTTGCTGATGATTTTGGCGTGATAATCATAGTTGATGATTCTGTGCAATGTGATGTGGGTAATACGAATCTGTGATGAATGATATGATATTGTGTGTGATGCATGACTTCGAATTGTTTGGTGATAGATATGGCAGCAAGTGTTCATATTTGTAAATATAATATATGTGCATGTCATTAATTCATTACTAAAGTTCACGTGATGTTGCTGGTTAGTTGTAATCATGTCGGCTGTTATCGATGTGTGTGTGCAATGTATGATTTATAATTAATGTTGATATAACAGTGGTTGTATTGGTCAAATGGAATGGGAGGCATATGGCCTAATAAAGCTGGTAATCTTGAATAAAAATAGTGGCGGCCATGTGATGATCTAATCGAACAATATTATTGATATTTTAATAATGATTGTCAGTAAGAATGTTATGATATGATGACTAATGGAATAGACATAATTTAGTGGATACTGTATGTTATTAGGATTGTGATTAGGTAAGAACAGGTTTGGGTAAACTTGATACTGAAAGTTGTGCAACTATATGGGCCGCATACAAACTGTTGGGCACACACACATATCTGAATTGGTTTATTAGTTTGGGCTTCATTTAGCAGTTGGGCCGCACAAGCTAAGCAGCAAGGTATCGGGCTGGTCACATCTGGGCCGTACTGCCTTGATGTGCGCCGGGCTGCACGATAACTTGTGATCTCGGCTCACATGCTGGTTTTGTAACGGTGTCGATGAACCAAATGGATTCCGTGTAGCATGTGAGGATATTAGTATTTATGCTAGTTGGGCCGGTTTGGGCCTGGGTCTCGCACGTCGGGTCTAAGGGCCACGTATGGTACGTAAGGTCACATATTATTGTATGTTGAAATATGATGCTATTTGAATAGTTGGAGCGTAGTATACGAATATACGTTGAATAATGGAATTCGTGCACGGTTAGGAGATATATCATGCTAGTTGATGAATGTATGCTATGTGTGTGAACAGTGTATGCTACGTATGTAAACACAAAACTGATTGATATTGGTACTCATGATAGGACATATTTGATCAACTGTAAATCAACTGTAAAACAAGTAACGTAACCTACCGAGCACTCTAAGGTGAGTTCACTGCTCTTTTCCAAGCATGCATCCCAGGAAGGGATATCGGGTAACGTTCCAGGGAGGAATGCAGGTTAATGGTATGCTTGTTATTACTCAGTTTCTATTATGTAAGACCCCCTACATCTACCGATTGTTGCCGGGAAGGCAACGAGGTATTTAGTTGATAGCGCTATTAGGTTTGGCACCCTCACACCGTGCCGAAAGGACGGGCGTGAACTAATTACCTTGACCACATGACCAATGCCTAGATAGAGGCATTGGGGTTGGGCATTCACATCGTGTATATATAAGACCCCTTACATCTACTCGAGGTTGTTAGTTGAACTAATTACCTTGACCACTTGACCAATGCCTAGATAGAGGCATTGGGGTTGGGCATTCACATCTAGTAGCCACATACGGTAATCGAGTTAATAACATCATCAAATCAAACTGTTGAACTGTTTTATACACACAACGGGTAATTAAACGAGTTAACAAAACTTTGAACTCACCAGCGTCGTCTGACACACTTGTCTGCATGCTTGCAGGTCTATAGGCTTATATCATTTGGAACTTGCTGTCTGGGAGGCTGGAGTGGTCATGGGTCGAGATACATGGAATCCCTTTACAAGCTTAACGGTTTATGTACACATGGCTTACGCAACACTTAACAAACGAATTATGCTTCCGCTGTATTCAATAAATGATATGTGACGTTTGTAACACTTTACGTTAATGAATGAAAGTTTTATTTAGTTATATTTATGAGTTCAATGTGATTGGTGGCTTGGATCCTGGTACGTCACACGCCTCGCGGGGGTTTCCGCATGTGGTATTTTGGGGGTGTGACAGTTTGGTATCAGAGCCACTGGTTATAGTGAACTTGGTTTTAAGACGTTTTTATAAAACCAGACTATAACCGAACAGTTTTGACAACAAGAACACGACCATGACACTCAGCTCCAGACTGCAAGGTTCGTCTCTCGTATACTCATTGTACTGCATAAGTAGTGAACACTTATATATGATATTGCATGTGATTGCACGTTTAGCACAACAGTATGAATTCATGTATTACCTGCATTTGTTATGTGATTGATAGGGTGGTATTTCCCTAAACATTCATTACTCACGTTTTGTGATGCTCTTTGTTTGCTACTCGAGTTTGAGGAACCATTCGACATGAGTTAGGAGGAGCTGAGATGAGCATGCAAATCACAATATTATTGTGGGTGCACACATAATAATAATGTGGGGTGCATGTGAGTTCCAGTGAGGCTTAACAAGTGAAGAAGGGGTTCCGCTCTGTTATTTGATCAGTGTGAAACGTAAAAAAAAAAATTATAGGAGTCATAATAGTGATCGCCTCCTGCTCGATTGTCACCTTTTCACCTCTATCTGAATCCTTTCGAATCTCGATGCTATCGAGTATTTCCTGAACACCCCTCTGAACGCCTAGCGAACCGTGTAGAATGTTAGGTGCTGGTACAAACGTCCCTGAGTTGGATGTTGCAACGTCAACGATTAACCTTTCTCAGTTCTCATCGTATGGTGGAACTCAAAGATTTGGCGCATTAGATCCAGAAGTGCGATCACTTCTGCAACACTCTCGCAGCAAACCGTGTAGTATTTAATCAACTTGGAAGAACGATGGACAAGAGGGTAAACGTAGTATTTTACCGACTTCAGCATCTGAACAACTCTAGTTACTGGCAACGAACATCAGCGAGCTGACTTCAATCGAATCTTCAACCCTAGTCAGCGACTCATGGGAGTCAACTTTTACGAATCAATTGGGACATTAGCAATGGCAACAGGTTATGGTGTGAAATGTATGACAACCAGCACCGTGAGCAGCGCGATAGGACGTGACACAAAATGTGAGTAGATGGACTTGAATGGTGAAAGATCGTAGGGCTCCGTTTCAAGCAACGACATTAGAGGCAACAGTCGTGGCAACATCAAGGTACTCGTAATCGTAGCCTACCGTATGGAAACAAGGGTGACTCCGACAAGGATTGACTATTGTTAAGTCAAAATGTCAACAACCAAGGGAACGGTGACAGTATTGGGGAATTCACGTGATCGTAACAACACAAGTGGTGGTGTTTGTGGAAGGGCATTTAGGATTGGCGTAGGCGACGCCAGGCACAATAACAACATGGTAGCTTGCATAGGTAGCTAACCGCTTCGTCTCGGTTCCGTTTAACCCTGATGCTTCTCGAAACCGAACCTGCTGTGGAATCGGCTGAGGGCAAGTCAAATGGAACCGCATATGTTAGTTGGGATGCAAACTCGACCTTGTGGGGCAGGGTTAGCGCCATTTTGGCTATGAGGTCCCAAAAGTGTCTACGGAGGGATGACCCCGCTATAATAGCAACCGTTTCTGATGATAAGGCTAAGGAAAATAGGATCGAGGATCCACCAATTGTTGTGACTCATTTCAGTGTGCTATTCGAGGAACTTCCAGGCTTACTCCCGCAACTGTTAGACAGAATCCCAGTTTGATATCGTGCCAGAGGCAACCTTGATTACTTGTACGCCTTACAGTTTTGCACCAGGAGGGTTGTAAGAAACTATCTGATCTACTACAGGAATTGTCGGACAGAAGTTTTGTCGGACTTAGCTCGTTTCACTTTGGGGAGCCCCAGTTATACCCGTGGAGATAAGCCTTTTCGTATGTGTACTGATTGTCGAAAACTCAGCCAGGTGATAGTCAAGGACCGTTCGCTTCGACCATGTAGTAACACCCTGTTGACTGGTTGCGAGGGACGAGCTTCCATTCGAGGGTTGATTAACAAAACGAGCTATTATCAGATGGAAGTCCAAGGAGAGAATGTTCTTGGAACGGCATAGTGAACGCAATGCGGCCAGTGCGACTTTGTAGACCATAACCATTGAGTTAATCAACATACCAGCAGTTTTATGGATCCCATGGATCGACCGTGTTTATGGATGGCGTTTTGCACCATTTCCAGGAGGAAGGAACATCATGGGCGGCATTTGTATCTTATTCTAGAGCTCCTGAGAGAGGAGCCACTTCGCGCGAAGTCTTGTTAAAAGTAACTTCTGGATTCGAGAGATACCTTTTTGGTCATGTAATCAACGAAATGGGAATACACGTGGATCCCGCTAAAGACCCATCTCATCAGATATTGATCGGCACCAAAGATCCCTTTGAGGATGCAGCAATTTCTTGGTCTCATTAGATGTTATCGCAGATTCATCACAGGATTTTCGAAGATCGCGCAGCTTAAATCTCTTTAGCACAGCAGGGTGCTGTGTCCGTGGAAGACAAAACGGGGGGATGTCTTTTCAGCTTTCGAATCCCAACTCTGCAATGCACTGAGCATCGTATTTACCCGAGGGTGCGGGTGATTCAGTGCTATATCATCATGGTTCGAATCAGAGCCACAGTTACACGTTGACGCACCACGAGGGAGTGATGACTTGCGTAATGGAGTTACAAAGAGGAACTGCACGACGCACAACCGGTGGTGGAAACCGTGGACTTTGGAGTTATTTGGAGGCATTACTTGGGCGGTACCGAATGCGTTACTTAGACCGATCACAAGGGCCTCCCGTGTACCCTTGTTTCGAAAGAGCTAAACATGTTATGGCATCGCTGGATGGAACTCTCGAGCGATTACGACTATGGAACCTAAACGCGTATGAGCTTGCAACTCACCATCGACTCTAGCCTACCCGATCAGATTCGCCCTATTCAAACCGAAGCACTAAAGGAAGAGAATTTCAAGTTGGGTCCATGCGGGGCATGGAGGAGCAACTTTTGGCAAGTCGAACGATATTCGCTACTTCATGGAATGAATATGGATCCCACTATACAGCAACCGTAGGGAACTTGTGTTGAGCAAAGCACACCAGCCTCGATATTCTAAGTCGTCTGGATTTGTATAGGAGATATTAGGATTTATAAATCTTGTACTGATGACCGGGCATGAAGGCCCACATAGCAATGTATGTGAACGAAGTTTGACTTGTGCGAAAGTCAAGGTGGAGTATCAGAAACCCTTTGGTTTGGGTCAGCAACCGGAAACACCCATACGGAAATGAGAACAGACTGCCATGGATTTTGTCACTGATCCACTTAAAATCGAAACGGAGACGATATCACCTGGGTGATCGTTGATTGTCTCACGTAACCAGCACACTTTCTTGCAATCAAGGAAACTGACGAGTCTTCACAGCTTGTGAATATTCCTCTGAGAGAGGCGGGTTCTAGGCATGAGGTGCCAACTTCAATTATCTCTGATTGTGATCCGCGTTTATACTCGATTTATGGCAGACAGCACACAAATCCTGTGGCACACGTCTAGACATGAGCACTACCTACCACCATTAGACCGATGGCCAGAGTAAACGAACCATCCAGACCCTTAAGGACATGCTACGAGCATGTGTGTGATTGACTTTAGTAAGAATTGAAAGGACACTTACCCTTGGTTGAGTTCTACTCCAGCAGTTACCATTCTTGTATACTGACAGCTCTGTTTGAGGCATTGCATGGACGATAATACCAATCCTCTTGTGGATTAGGGTGGGTGGCAACCTAATCACAGGTCCAAGACTTGTACTCGAAACTCTTGGGAAGATTTCTTAGGTCGGAAAACGTTTGGCGGAAACGCGTGACTGCCAGGAAAGCTGATAAGCTCAGGAAACGCTGGAAGATCGCTGTAGGTGGTTGTATCATGTCGAAAGTCTCACCTTGGGAGGGTGCAGTACGCTTTGGGAAGCGTGGCGAGCTTAATTACGACATGTTGGACATTCAGAATTCTGGAAAGAATCGGTAACATTTGCGATGACATTTAGGCCTCCAATCCAAAGACAGTGTTTGCCCGATGAGACACTTGTGATACCCTTGTTAGAACCTATCGAAGGCTTGGACCAGGAAACCAAGGTTAGTTAGCATGGTCGAATCCCAATCGTGAAAGTTCGTAGGAACTCAAGACGTGGACTGGAGTTCACGTAGGAACGAGATGATCAGACGAAGCTCAAGCACCCTAACCTGTTTGGCACTGTTGAATTGAATCCTGATACAACTAGTGAATTTCGGGACGAAATTCCCTTTCAAGTTGGGGATGATGTGGCACCCGAGGAAAATCCGAAATCATCTTAAACCATCACTCCTTTTCACCGAGACTGTTTATCAAATTTCGGGACGAAATTTCTTTCAAGTTGGAGATGATGTGACAACCCGAAATTATAAGGTTATTTACCTATGCACTATCTCCGTTTATATGTTGTGACCTTGTGTTTAATGTATGAAATCAATATAGTTGGTTTATATTATTGGATATTACAAATGAAGGAAAGCAGTTAGGGGTTGTGTTTGCAATAGTTAACCCCGAACAAGTTCCGGGTCACACACCCCTCTTACACTCGCACACTCCTTAACATGTGATTCTCTTAACTCCCGGCCCAAACCCCTTCCGAATCAAACCGAGTCCAAACCCATACCCATGGTGCATTGATACGCGGCTCAAGCAAGGCCCAAGTGGGGTTCGGCCCACTTGATTCGAAATAAACACATTAAGAGATACAGGATTCGATTATGTCCTGGAAAGAAAGACACGTAGAGACCATAGCAAACCCTACTTGCTCTCAGTAATCAACGGCAGGAACACCAACACCCTCTCAGATTCGAAGATTACCTTTTGCCTGGCTAATCCACTACTCGGTCAGTGTGATCTCCCTTGTATTAATCATGGATTGACTGTCTCTTGTTACGTGTAGATTTATTTGATTTAGGGTGACTATTAGATATATCGATGTTAGTAAGCATGCGTTCTATGGTGGGTTAGATCTCATGCTAATAGGACTCGGAATTATGAATGGTATACAATCTGTGATCTTGTTGAGTGCCGATAATTATTGATTGTATTGGTGATTATATGATTAGACTAGGGTTCATGAATTTCAAATCCTTGCAACTGTGAAAGATCTTGATAGATGTTGGGTATTAAATTGGTTATTAAATTGGTTATATGATAAGAGCTTCGTTGGTTGCTGATGATTTTGGCGTGATAATCATAGTTGATGATTCTGTGCAATGTGATGTGGGTAATACGAATCTGTGATGAATGATATGATATTGTGTGTGATGCATGACTTCGAATTGTTTGGTGATAGATATGGCAGCAAGTGTTCATATTTGTAAATATAATATATGTGCATGTCATTAATTCATTACTAAAGTTCACGTGATGTTGCTGGTTAGTTGTAATCATGTCGGCTGTTATCGATGTGTGTGTGCAATGTATGATTTATAATTAATGTTGATATAACAGTGGTTGTATTGGTCAAATGGAATGGGAGGCATATGGCCTAATAAAGCTGGTAATCTTGAATAAAAATAGTGGCGGCCATGTGATGATCTAATCGAACAATATTATTGATATTTTAATAATGATTGTCAGTAAGAATGTTATGATATGATGACTAATGGAATAGACATAATTTAGTGGATACTGTATGTTATTAGGATTGTGATTAGGTAAGAACAGGTTTGGGTAAACTTGATACTGAAAGTTGTGCAACTATATGGGCCGCATACAAACTGTTGGGCACACACACATATCTGAATTGGTTTATTAGTTTGGGCTTCATTTAGCAGTTGGGCCGCACAAGCTAAGCAGCAAGGTATCGGGCTGGTCACATCTGGGCCGTACTGCCTTGATGTGCGCCGGGCTGCACGATAACTTGTGATCTCGGCTCACATGCTGGTTTTGTAACGGTGTCGATGAACCAAATGGATTCCGTGTAGCATGTGAGGATATTAGTATTTATGCTAGTTGGGCCGGTTTGGGCCTGGGTCTCGCACGTCGGGTCTAAGGGCCACGTATGGTACGTAAGGTCACATATTATTGTATGTTGAAATATGATGCTATTTGAATAGTTGGAGCGTAGTATACGAATATACGTTGAATAATGGAATTCGTGCACGGTTAGGAGATATATCATGCTAGTTGATGAATGTATGCTATGTGTGTGAACAGTGTATGCTACGTATGTAAACACAAAACTGATTGATATTGGTACTCATGATAGGACATATTTGATCAACTGTAAATCAACTGTAAAACAAGTAACGTAACCTACCGAGCACTCTAAGGTGAGTTCACTGCTCTTTTCCAAGCATGCATCCCAGGAAGGGATATCGGGTAACGTTCCAGGGAGGAATGCAGGTTAATGGGATGCTTGTTATTACTCAGTTTCTATTATGTAAGACCCCCTACATCTACCGATTGTTGCCGGGAAGGCAACGAGGTATTTAGTTGATAGCGCTATTAGGTTTGGCACCCTCACACCGTGCCGAAAGGACGGGCGTGAACTAATTACCTTGACCACATGACCAATGCCTAGATAGAGGCATTGGGGTTGGGCATTCACATCGTGTATATATAAGACCCCTTACATCTACTCGAGGTTGTTAGTTGAACTAATTACCTTGACCACTTGACCAATGCCTAGATAGAGGCATTGGGGTTGGGCATTCACATCTAGTAGCCACATACGGTAATCGAGTTAATAACATCATCAAATCAAACTGTTGAACTGTTTTATACACACAACGGGTAATTAAACGAGTTAACAAAACTTTGAACTCACCAGCGTCGTCTGACACACTTGTCTGCATGCTTGCAGGTCTATAGGCTTATATCATTTGGAACTTGCTGTCTGGGAGGCTGGAGTGGTCATGGGTCGAGATACATGGAATCCCTTTACAAGCTTAACGGTTTATGTACACATGGCTTACGCAACACTTAACAAACGAATTATGCTTTCGCTGTATTCAATAAATGATATGTGACGTTTGTAACACTTTACGTTAATGAATGAAAGTTTTATTTAGTTATATTTATGAGTTCAATGTGATTGGTGGCTTGGATCCTGGTACGTCACACGCCTCGCGGGGGTTTCCGCATGTGGTATTTTGGGGGTGTGACAAAAACCATTGAAACTAAACCTAGATTTAAATTTAGGGCAATTCTAATAAGAAGTCCATGGTAAGTTAAGAAAACCATTGAAACTGAATTTGTGGTCAAGAATCATGCCACATAATAATTGTTACAGAATATCACAAGGGTAGTTTCCTAACTTAACAATTTGCAAACCATTTGACTGGCTTTTGTGTCAGAGGAGAGAGAATGTGTTAGAGAAAGTGTTACAATTTCCCCTGTTACATTTTTTAAGTTTATTTGTTACACTTTTTATTGTTTTTTATTCTAGTTATTTAGAACTTATGAAGTGTTATAATTGCAATGCATGTAAAATATATGTTACATTTTTAGTAGGAAGATGAATTTTGTAACAATTACAGAATCTGTTACATTTTGTGTCATATGTGTTACAATTTTCAAAAATACTCTTTTTGTACCTTGTAACTATTTTTTATTCAAAAAACAAAAGTAGGTTAATCTCCACCATAGATCATAACTAGAATGGCTCCTATTTCGTTTTCTATGTGTTTTGAACTCAATAGGGTTTTTTTATTATCATTCCCAAGTTGTGAGAAATATGAGAACCCCTACTCCTGCGCGAGATGGGCCGCAACTTTTTGCACCAACTTAGATGAAAATATTATAAACACATGCAAAAAAATTGGAAAAATATTGCCGGGTCGGTAGTTATGCCTGATATAAAATTTGTTTACAAAACGATGACATTACCAATAAAAAAATTTTATATCGATGTAAATTTTTGCATGTGACTTTTTTTTATTTTTATTTTTTTGTTAGAACAAGTGATTTTTTTAAGATTCTTGAGATTTTTTTTAAAAAAATATTTTGAAAAGTCTGGTTCTCACAACTTAATGGGGTTCTCATTTTACCATTTCCATAAATTCGCAAATATAAAAAAACCTACAAGGTACTCACAAATGGTCTCTAACTTAGCATACCACGCACAATGGGTTCCAAGTGGATGAGCTGTGGATGTGGATGTGTAACCGCCCAAAAATTTATTATGGTATGTAGTTGGTATGAAATTTGGGTTTGAATTAATAAAGTGAGGTTTTATTTAAATAAATGGACTTGGGCCCAAGATAGAGTTAGTGGTGGAAGCCCATGGATTATGGAGTATAAAAAGAAAGAGATGAAACCCTTGCCTCCATAATTGTCATCTTAACTAATTCTAGAGAGAGAAAGCTAGAGAGAGAATGTGGAATTTTAGAGAGAGAAAGTTAATGAAAAGGGATTCAAGATCAGGGAATCATGATTAGAACTTGGAATCATTTAGGAAACAATTAAGAATCATCCCAACAGTGTTTTAGTTGAAATTTGGGTAAGACTAAGCATCCAAATCTATGTTTTTATGAAAAGGTTTTTTTTTTGTAAAACTTGGGTTTTCAACATAAAGATCAGATTTTTTTTTTTCGTGTTACTGAAGCTAAAAATGACTTTGTTAATGCTTGTATGTGTGACTTTATCAACGACTTTGTTAATGCTCGATGACTTTGTTCAAAATGATGTGAAAGTCATAACGCGAGTTAGGCAATAACGATGTCGACCTTGTTTTTTGGAATATTGTAAAGTGACGATTTTCCTTGTGTTAACTTTTATACAGATCATGCGACGCTCGTTATAGCCTAGACATCTTAGCACGAAGTAGTTTACAACAGACATGTGAGTTTCTAGACCCCTATTTACTTATTGTTTTAAACGATGTGCATACTCACTGCAGTTTTCAAAGTAAAGTAAATATGTTTTCTATTACACATGTTAGCTTATGATAAAGTTTTCCAAAGTAAAGTATACAATTTTAAAGTGTTGACGTGTTATAGTACTAAAGTATAAAGTGTTATGTTTCTAAAACGTAACCCTATATGATAAATCTTGCTAAAGTGATTATAACGTCTTAAAGTCATAAACTTACATAGTGTTATAGTATAAAGTGTGCACAATATGCATATAGACTATCTCGGAAAAGTCTAGAGCTTGATACTGATAACTATCGGTATACATTGCCCCGGTGAAATTCTAGAGCCCAAAAGTGACATATGTCATAATAGAAAGAGGAGCAAAACCTTTGTGGTTTGCTGGTGATTGATCAACTACGTATAGTATAAAATGCATGCATACTTCATGGCAAAGTTTATAGTTAATATAAAGTTCTATGTTGTTGCATAGTGTAACGTTATGTGAGGTAAAGTTGTGTGTTGCACTTTAAATGCTTTGTGTATTTGATGTATGTTAAAGATTATAGTTATACTTTGGAGAATTAAAGTAAGGTATAATATAGTGTGCACATACAATTCATAGTAAAAAGATATACTTTATGATAAAGAATTATGCTTAGTCTTAAAGTACAATCATCTGATACACTAAAATACATTACTTGAAATAATACAAGTTATGTCAAAGGCGTTAACGTATAAAATGTTATTATGGTATGCAATTATAATGACATTCCAAAGTTTAAAGTTCATTTAATATCAACACCAGGTTGATGATCGGAATAGAGGCTGGTCTCTGGCGAAGGCTCCCCGTGGTAACTGGCATCCGGTATGTATGAACAATTTTCCAAAGAGTAAATCCAGTAGATGAAAACCTCGGGTTTGGGGCATTTCAGTATGCGGATATGGATGCAAGATGAGCCACTATAGAGGCAACATTAGTTTTATTGGCTTGAAGCAACTAATTGTAGTAATGATCATAAACACTACCAATACGTCAACCCCTACACAATATATCACTTTTTACCAAGTCTCTCTTATAGAACGGTGGGAATAAGAAACAACAATCACTATAGGCATAGCAACAATCTCCGTGTTACAATAAAGGATCATCATGAGACTGATGAAAAAGGACCCCATGGGTCCTCTAACGTATGTAGGTAAACCCATATCAAATAGAAACAGATGAGGATTGAAAGGGCCACCAGTGCTAAAGGGACATGAACTACTAAATACTTGCATATGATCTCCAACTCGACATACCACTCACGATGGGTTCCGAGTGGATGAGTTATGGATGTGGATGCCATATGTGTTGCTGTAGAGGCGTTGTCAGTGGGATGAGCTGATTGGTGGATGTGGATGTGGATGTAGATGTGACTGCACTAATGATCAAATACATCACGAACACACCAACCTCAACGCCATGTATCATATGTGTCCATGTCTCTATGCTAGAAAGGTGGTGGGAATAAGAGGCGACAATCACTACCAACATAGTAGCGATCCCCATGTCATACCAAAGGATCGTCATGAAACTGAAGCAAAAGTAATCCCACAGGTCCTCTGACGCATGTATGTAAACTCAGATCATATACAAACCAATGAGAACTAAAATGGCCTCCAATGCTAAAGAAACATACATCACATCCGTTGGAATAATAACTCGAGGGTGCCTCTCAAACCTGTAAGTAATCAGATGTCCTACATGATACACAGTCCATGTAAACAAAGCCCACATGAACCAGAACATTTTCTTGAACATTCTATGAATCATGTTACAAAAAAAGTGAACTAAAAATAATCAGTACTTGTTAAACAAAACAATGTAAACATGAAATGCCTTGTTTTAGTAGGTTGACTTGTATGTAAAGCAATGAATGTTGATGGTGGGGATAGGGCAAACTGAACAATCACCGTCCATGTCTGTAACGCTTCGCATTTTGGAACTTTCCTTATTTAGAAAGTTTGTATTTATTTCTATTTTTGGAAACTTGTATCCTCATTGTAATCGTATTTCATTTTCCAACTTTGTAATCCGATAATTGATCATAATGAAAGTTGTTCTTTATACATATTTGTTATACATACAATCAGTCGTTTAAATACGTGTTTCGATACTCTTTATACGTGCAAATACTTACACATGCCTTCATGACACTCAAATTATGGTTGCATACATGTTACATACTTGAAAATGTGCTAAAAATGGATGTTATGACTTAAAATAATAAGAAAATCAAAGTTCAGGGGCCAAAATGCAATAAATCAAACTTGAGGCTGGTTAAATGGGAGGCCACGGGGCGCGATATCCTAAGCCTTATCTGTCGCGGCCCATGAAACCCCTTTATCCGCAGATTATTGTTTCTTGGTCATGGATTGGCCACCTTTTTACTCCCCAATCATCTTTAATCTTCATTAAACACTAAACCCTAACCAACCACTATATAAGCAAGCTCCTTATCACTCATTTTCACTTTCTCAACTCATCTACACTCTCAAATCAGTTGCAAACGTCAGAAAAAGGCAGATTATTCTAAGTGCAAAAGTAAGCACTTTCTTCAGTTTTCTTCATCTTTTCTTCCATTTCAAGGCTTGGAACACCTCTAGGAGTGTATCCACAAGTTTACCATGGTAAACTAAGGTGGAACATCACCATTTTGAGGTCCAAACTTTCTATTTTGAAAGATTAACTTGTTAAATTTTATGAAACTTATGATTTCTTATACAATCGTATACCTACCTTGCTTCTAATCAAGTCTATGGTGTTAGTTTTTAACGTGCAAAAGTTGTTGAGGGACTTTTATGAGAAAAATGAGAAAGTATATTGGTTTTATATGGTATTTGCCCAATTACTTATTTTTGGAATAAATTTATCCTTGAAACCAATATACTTTATCATTTTTCATTTTTTCTCATAAAAGTCTCTTGACAATATTTTGCACATAAAAAACCAACATAATTTCTATTTTATCTCATGAAACGTCCTTCAACAATTTTTTTTAATGTTAAAATTCCCTTCACATGTTAAATTTGAACAAAATTATGATAATTTTTTTTTAAAAAACACTTGCCACATGAAGTTATGTTTCAACCTAAGATATGTTTGAAAATTCATAGGTCATTGCTACAGTGACCGACCTAGAAATTTTTTCTAGTGGGTTCCTTTTGGTAGATTTAACTAATTCTCACTATTTTTCTCCAAATCATATAAGGCTTCAAATAATTTTTCTGAACCGAGGGGTTCCTAGGAACCCCAAAAACCCTCTGGATCCACCCCTGCATTGCTACGAAACCGAAAACATTTAAAAACGAAAATCAAATGAAAAATGATTAAACCCGAACCGAATAAAACGAATTTGGTTTGTATGTAGCCCAATAAACCAAGTAACCAAAGTATACCATACTTTATATTTAGTCAAGTAAACCAATATATCTGAATTTGTTGTATTTGGTTGAAACCGAAAACTAAATCAAATTCGAATTTGGTTTGTGCTTCAGTTTTGAAGTACTTAGATTCCGTTTAGTTTGGTTTGATTTTTGGTTTAACCCAAAAAATTTCAAACCCAATAAAAGGAACTAAATAATCTAATGAAGTGAAAAGAGCCGATGGGCACCTCTAACGGTTCCAAATTGTTTAAATTATTTTTGTCATAATTATGTTCAAATTTAACAAGTGAAGAGACTTTAATGTTGAAAAAATTGTTAAGGGACTTTTGTGAGACAAAACAGAATGTATACCAAGTACCGGTAGCTAACCGAATCGATAGTGATACTGACCGGATTCCACCTGCAACGTTCGGGTTTCGACTACTTATATAAAGGGCAGATATCATAAAAAAAACCAACATGTTGTTTGTGTTTTCTCACACAAGTCTCTAAACTTCTTTTTTTTTCATATGAAAGCCCCTTTACTTGGTATTTTTGAACATAGCTGTGAGATTTTGCTAAAAAAAAACCGGTTGCATGATTCGTTGTTTATATGCAAAGAAATCATAACGACAATTAACTAGAATTTGAAATACATGAAATCGATTCACTATGATAATCTTCTCCCATTTAGCCTTTTTCACATATATATATATTTTTATATAAGAAAAAAAACGACAATAATTCTCTACCATTGTGACTGTGATCCATAATAAGTGTCCACCACAACGAGGATACGTTCAAGCAATTCTCTGCCATTCTGACATTTTTGAATCTATTGAAATAATTTTGTCCTAATTTCGTTTTGTTGTTATTGTTTTATCATGTGATGAGTCAGTCCTTTGAATCAAGAAAAATAACGTGTGATCAAATAGAAGACATGCAAACCGGTTTCATGTTTTTATTAAAGTTCACAATTATGTTCGAAAATTCCAAATAAAGGGACTTTAATATGCCAAAAAATAAGTGGAGGGACTTTGTGAGATATTTGCAAGCTTGTAAGAATCGCTAGACGTTAGTTGGTCGGTGAGGTACCGACTAGTGATTAATCGGATTGGGATATTATATGTATATACACACATTTTTAAGGTATTTTGTTTAAGTAGACATGTGTTAACACCTTATTTGACCCATATTTTCAAGTAGATAGAATTAATGGCTAAAATTTACAGGTTTTGCTTAAGAATCAAACCTAAAATTGGCCGGAATCGCTAGACTACAACCGATTTTTGGCCAATTAGGACTGGATTTGACCATTGTTGACCGCCTACTAACTAATTGACCGACTAGATAAAAATTACTTGGTGAACCTAGGACTAGCGATTAATCAGCGACTAATCGAAGGCTGGTCAGGTTTTTTACAACCATAGATATTTTCACATAACAGAACTATATTAAACTGTGGGTTGAAGCTCGTGACCCAATTAATTCGTTCACAAAAGTTTGCCTAATTAAAACCATTCACAAAAGCTGCTGTGGTGTAGTGGTTATCACGTTTGCTTTACACGCAAAAGGTCTCCGGTTCGATCCCGGGCAGCAGCATATATAATTGGTATTATGATGCACTATTATTTTTGTTTACTTATCAAATTCTTTATTCTAAAAAAATCAATCTCAAATTATTTATCAACACAACAATGATTTATTACATTTCACAATCCAAATTAAATAAACATAACCAAAAAAAAAAAAAACCCATGATCAATCTACAAACCCTTAGTAGACCTATGGTGATTCCTGGGTTTAATCACATGCCTCCCACTCCCTTTCTGACCACCTTGATGCCGACTATACGAAGACGATCCGCCATTCCCGACCCTCTTAACCGACCTTCTCCGAGTACTCAAATTACCATTCCCAAGCGCAGCTTTTGTAACGGATTCTTTGGCAACTTCCCGAGCCTTTTGTGGGTTCACGGGTTGTTTGTTCAAGTACGCTAGTTTTGGAAGAAGGCCGCAAAGTGTTTTTCGGATTTGATCATCGTTGATGTTGCTTTGAATTGGGTTACCCAATAAGTTTAGAGCTTGTAACGAGTTGTAATTGGCTACTAATTGTCCGAGCGCTTTTGTTGTGGTAATTTTGTTGAAACTTAGGTCCAGGATTATTAGCTTTAGCAGCCTGTGTAGTCCCTCAACATTGCTAATTTTGTTTCCGGCTAGATATAGTTCCTTGATCAGGGTACAATTGGATAGCCCTGAAAATATAACATACTTTCATTTCTTAATGTCAAATGAATCAATTTCTATGCTACATAATTACTAGTGTTATAAACAAGATATATTTATTGTAGAGGTGTAAACGAGCCAAGCCCAAGTTTCACATAGGTATGGGATATTTTTCCCAAATACCCGTACCCGCACGTTACCCATACCCATATCCGTAATGACTTTGGGTATTCGGTACATGTATCGGTATCCAGTTTTATTGATCTCGGTATTCGGTACTTTCGATATTGGTACGGGTACGGGTAAAAATGGTACTGGTACCGAATTTGATTACGAATGAATTAAATATTATGTTTTATTTTCGTATTATGATACTATGGTATCCGTATCGATTTTACCTATTTGGTACTGATATTGTATTACAATTCGTACCGATTTTACCTATTTAGTACCCATATGAGTGCTTAAAAGATAGAAAAAAAAAAACAAAATGGTACCAAATCGGGTACTGTACCGAAATACCGGTGCCGATACCCGTACCCGTACCATAATATTCGGTATGGTATTCAGTACGCAGTTTTGTTCAGATTCGGTACGGGTACGGGTACGGATAGGGGTACTATACGGATCCCATCCCTAATTTCACATACCGAGCTTGACGAATGACTAGGCTTGGTAGCCTAAACAAGAATGTTATTTATATGAATATTATAAAGTTTTTAAGTAAATACTATTATACATTTTTGTAATAAAAAATATATAAAGTTATAGATGTATATTTAAATAAAAACGTATATTAGTTATATGTTAAATATTTAATAAAAAGTAAACGAGCTGAGCTCGAGCTTTAGAAATCATTAATGAGTAGATCCCGAGCTTCTGACATGTAGCCTTAGACAACAATTTCATGATGCATCATGAGCGCATAAAATGGTCATCTTAATCAAAAGGTAAGGTGAGCTACTTACCCTGCCCGATTCTCGATATCCGGTTGTAACTTAGGTCAAGAATCCGTATCCGTGTGAGTTCCCTAAGGCCTTCAATAACACTAATCTTGTTTCTTGATAAATTAAGAACATGAAGACCCTTTGGCAATGATCCTGCCGTTATATTCGCTACAAAAATAAAAATAAAAATAAAACCACATAAATTAGTTATATTAGCATACCAAAACTTTACAAATGAAATCTTGAAAAAGGGTATTCTAAAAAGTAAAAACCTATTGAATTTCCAGATAAGTTGACTGATCGAAGACGTAAAAAGCCCGAAATTACAGGAATAACCTTTAGTCCGATACCAGAAATGTAAGCAACCGTTGAAGAAGAATTTAAAGACTGTATCACCATGTTTGCGTACGCAATCTCTTCAGGTAGATCGTTGGTGTTTCCGGACGGCGGTTTACTGTTTTCTGGCGAGGGCGGAAACGTAATTTCACAGTCTTTTTCATGACCGCTTGTTAAAACAGGCTCGGTTGGAATATATTGAACCCATTCATCTACTCTTGTCAACGGTGATCCAGCTGGAAAAGCCATCCATTGATTCTGCGGCCAGAAATCCGAGTCTTGACGAAACGAATCCCATCTTCGATCTCCTTTGTTGACTTTTTCTGCTTTTGAGTTTGACTTTGACTCCTCAAGTCGTCTGTTTGGTTCTAGAGTATCTGAAGAGTACCCACCTTGTTGATTGATTACAAGAAGCTTATTTTGAACCCTTTTAACCGGTTCGTGTAGGTTTCTATGACTCCACAAGAATAACTTCCACCATAGTTTTCGGCTTTTTGACGGCAAGATTTGACTTGAAGAATGCTTTCGTAGAATCACTCTATCAGCACTAAAATTACTTGTTACGGATACAGGACTCATAAAACCATCTACCGCTAATTTCTGCAAATCTTCGAACGATTCATTAGGGGCAAATTTCTCTTTTAGCACGACCCGTTTCGTTTCAAGATTAGAACAAGATCGTTTTAGCTTCGGGGAAGATAAAAAGGCCTTCTTTGAAGCACCGGGATCACTTAAATGGCCATCGTTGCACATTTCTGTCTCGGAACAATAATTGTGATGATCAATGAGATTCATGTCTTTGTCTTCTTGTTCTAGAATCGGCATGTTACCCATAGAAAATTGGAGTTTAGATTTGGAACGGTTATCTCTTTCGTGTTCGTCTTCTGCTTCGTATGCTGTATCTTCGTTTTCTTCGACTTGAGGTTTTACAGGACTTCCATGGCTGACCACCTTGACATTTACATTAAATGTTGACTTTGACTTTGGGTCAACTTTATCTGTAGGTTTTTCAAAGTGTTGTAATCCCACTTGCAAAATGTTATCATCCTTTTCTTCCTAAGAGCACACACAACATAGCAAGTCAAAACATGATACCCTTTTTGAGTTTTATGGCCAAGTAACAGTTTTTAGATTGTAAACAACCAAGAAAACCATGATTAAACATGAAAACAAACTTACACTTTTAACAGTTAATAATTTGGTTATTGGACATATGGATAGCATATCTAAGGGGGCAAGGGGCGTCAATTCCTAACACGACCAGAACATGAAACGTTGGGTCCGGCTTGGTTTAAAAAAGCGCGAAGCGCTCCGAAGCGTTTTGGTTCCAAAAGCTTTAAGTGAAGCTTCAAGCGCGAAGCGAGAGCTTCACGTATACGAAGCGCTCAAAATTAAAAAAAAATATATATATATATATATATATATAGGGTTAGGATCATGTGAGAAGCACTTGGCTAATTGAGAAACTTGAGAAGCATTCTGGACCACACATTTTTCCTAAGCTTTTCGTAATATACACATATGTATAGTTTAAAATTGACTATATACATATGTGTATAATTCAATATACATATATGTATATAGTCAATTTCAAACTATACATATGTGTATATTATGACAAGCTTACGAAAATGTGTGGTCCAGAATGCTTCTCAAGTTTCTCAAATAGGGTGGACTTCTCTTAGGATCCCTACCCTATATATATATATATATATATATATATATATATATATTGTACACATCAATATGACCTATTCTACTTGTTAATTAATAACAAACACAAAAACATGATTAAAAAACACACTTAACACATAAAAAACATAGTTAAAACATAAATTAAAGTCGAAACACACTTAGGGTAAAGAAACAGGCCTCATTTAACCCTATTTAAAGACTGTTGGGCTTAAAAAATGGCCCAAATGTGACCTGATTGGGCTGAAGCGTCGCTTCAAACCATCATCGCTTCGCGCTTAAAGCTCGCTTCACAGCGCTTCACGTAATGTAACGCTTCAGACCAAAAAAAGCGATGTTTCCAGCGCTTCAGCGCTTCACGCTTAAAGCTCGCTTTAAGCGCCCTTTTTTAAACACAGGGGTCCGGTAACACAACTCGTTTAGTAAACAGGTCAACCTGAACATGACCCTTTAAAAATAATTAAGAACACATTAATTACAAAAATGTTCATTTGAGCTGAGCTATTTGTCGATTAAATTATTACTCATATTAGCAAATGAACATTAAACGGGTCAACCCAAAACACAACAAGGCTTAGATTTTAAGTGTGTCCGACAAGAACACACGAATAAAATACGGGTCATGTTCAAGTTACCTATTTTAACCCTCCAACCCGAAATCATTCAACCCGTCACAATTGACACCCTTAGTTTACTTGTTTTTTTGAAGATCATTATAAAACCATCCAACTTTCAAACAAAATCATGATTGAAAAAAGAAAAATAACCAAAATAAAAAACCAAAATAACCAATTCTAAAAAACCAAGTGGTTTTAGGCTTTTAGCAATTCAATTCATAATTATTAAACAAATAACCTATAACTCATCATATAATATAATTATTAATAATAATATTAATAAACAGATTAATAACCTTAATTCAAAAATACCAAAGAATCTCACCTTAACTTTCTTGCTCTTTCCTGCCAATGGAGTAAAACAACAAAAAATCGGCATGTTCTTGAAAACCCTTGAGAGATAGAATCAGATACTAAAAACCCACAAAAAAGATTCAATCTTTTGTATATATATGGAACAAAAATTAGAAGAATAAGTTGAAGATATATAAAGAATTGGAATAAAAAACATTAGCCAATCAATGGGTAATTGCCAAATAAGACGGTGGTCGGAGAGTGAACGTGTGGTGGTGGGAGAAGCAGCTCCGGCAACCGTTACGGCGGCCAGAGTGATTCCGTCGAGAAGCTTGGTGGTGGTGGTGGTAGAGAGCGGAAGAAACTATACGAGCCTATTATTATTGTTATTATTATCATTTATGGACAACATTCAAACGCAACTCTAATTTATTTTTGTACAACCAATAATTTTCATTTTCAATGAAAAATTAAAAAAAAACGTTTCACATATGTAGTAGGGCTGTTGAAAAAGCATGTGGTTCGGGCCTCGCTCGAAGTTCGCTTGGAAAAAGTTTGAAAAAAGCTCGGTTCGAAGTTAGCTCGGTTTTAAACGAACTGTCTCGGCTCGGTTTGTAAACGAGCCGAGCTCGAGCAAAGGTAGGTTCGATTCGTTGCTCGCTCGATAGTTGGCTCGTTAGCTTGCTCGTTTAGCTCGTTTAAATTAAATACCAAATTATATATATTTGTGTATTTTAATATATGTAAGAAATGTTGTTTAGTTAGTAACATGGTTATTTTTTTATTGAAAAAAATAAATTATTAAGCTATAGTCTTAACTAATAATATTGATTCAAAAAATATATATATTACGGTAAGTAAAATAGAATTTTTTTGTTCGTTTTATTTATAGTTTGCACAAAATTACTATTCTATTACCATAAATAATGTTTCATTTATTGTTTTTTGATTTTATGTATATCATTATGTGTAAAAAAACAAAAATATTATTTTTTTTAAACAAACGAGTCGGCTCGACTAGATTCGATTTTTAAACGAGCTGAGCCTAAGCCTACCCTGGTTCGGCTCGGCTCGTTTCCAGCCCTACACATATGGATATTGGTTGTATTTTATACGGATATTAGATTTAAATAATTTTAATTTTTACTAGTTGGCAGATAGCACTGACAACTTTGGATTTGTATCACAAGAATCTCAACTTTTAACTTATTTTCCTCCAACACTTTCAAGTTAACTGAACCCTAACCCAGTTAGTATTTTTTTGATGTGGCATCTGACCGCATTTTTTTGCTGACGTGGCTTTTTTACTGATGTAGCACTTGATTAGTGACATGGCATCTGATGTCAGCTAACTGGGTTAGGGTTCAGTTGGTTTGGGAGTGTCCGAGGAAAATAAGTTGAAAGTTGTGAGTGTTGTAATACAAATCGAAAGTTGTGAGTGCTATCGGCCAATTACTGTTGAGGTTATTTAAATCTAATATCTCTATTTTTTTAATATAAACGAGTATTTAGGACCTATATGTTGTGGTTTGACGTTTAAACCTAACATAAAATTGTTGAATTATGCACGTACGTTGTGACGAGTTAACTAACTAAATGTAGACTAATACAAAAACTAAATTTTAAATATCTGAAAGGCAATACCGTTAAACTGAACAAAATAATATATAATCAATTGGATACGTGATATTTCATGATGACCCGCATGTTCTTACGGATATGTAAACGTATACGTAATCGTAATTTAGTTAAACTGTAATAAAATTAATAGAAGGGAAAGAGTGTTAGTTTATTCTTTGACTTATTTAAGTTACTAAATGAATTGGAATCTTAAAATATTTAACAAAAGTGTTATCTAAGGTAAATATTAGGAATAACACGTTGGTATCTTGTTACTTATTTGCACTTAATAGCTGTTACACTCTCAATTTTCACATGCGGAGTTTTATTGCGAGGCATGTGACTAATTAGAATCTAGCCACTAACCATGTTGAACCAACTAGGGCTGTAAACGAACTAAACGTTCAGCGAACAGTTCGTGAACCGTTCGGCGGGAAGTTCGTTTATGTTCGTTCGATAAGCTTAACGAACGAACACGAACAAAAAATTTCGTTCGATAAGCTTAACGAACGAACACGAACAAAGGTCTCGTTCGTTCGACTGCGTTCGTGAACGTTCGGTAATATGTTCGTTTATGTTCGTTCGTGTTTATTCGTTTATGTCCATTCGTGTTCGTTCGTGTTTAGTCTTTTATGTTTATTTTTCTGAAAGTTTTTTAATGTTTTATTAATTTTTTTACTTTCTCCCATAAGTATTATATCCCTCTCTTTTTGTTTACCTTTCCCACCTTTTTTTTACTTTCCCGCCTAATCTCTACACTTCAGTACACTAATTATATTAAAAAATTAGTAAAAACTAATAACCCATGTGGCCTTAACGGTGCCTTTTTTTAATTTTCAAAATTACTGTTCATTTGTGTCCGTTTGCGTTCGTGGTTAGTGTTCACGAACTGTTCACGAACAAACAAAATTCCTTAACGAACGAACACGAACACAAACTTTTGTTCGTCATGTGTTCGCGAACAGTTCACGAACATCTAAATTTCCTTAACGAACGAACACGAACATAGCCTTGTTCGTGTTCGTTCGGTTCGTTTACAGCCCTAGAACCAACCATTTAAAATTATAAAAACATCACTAACAATATGATTAGTGTTATGAATATATTTATTATTAATGTGGTTATCAACACCAAAAATAGATTAGCTTTCTCTCAAAGTTTTGTACACCTATATATACCACTATTGTATCTCATTGTAAATCATACCTATCAATGAAATATCAGTCTCTTTCTCCCTACATCTATTTCTCTTATTGTTTGCTATTAGGCTAGTAGGTCGTTGTTGCACAACACGTTATCAGCACGAATTGTTCTTGGAGTTGGATCGCATCATCGTCAGTGTTTTGTTGTTCGGTTGGTCAACCATCAATGTTCATTGCTGCCCCGTTGAATGAGTTTAATCTGTCATGTCTTCATAAAGGTAACTGTTAGTATACAATTTTTATTTTATGTTCACGCTCGACCTTTACCTCAGTCGTACACCATGAGTTCCTACATTTTTTTTATGTCTACGCTAAACTCTAAGCATTGAATTAATTTGAATTGACCGACACAAATTTTCCGGTGACCTGGGAGTCATCGGAGAAGATGAACTGCTCATGCTTTTTCTTTTTCTAAAAATATATCCTTTTCGTACTTCATGCTCAATTTAGGTTGGGTTTCATTATACACGTACACCTATAGCAATTTTATCATTTATTCCTAAATATATTTTAATATAGATCAGAAACTTAAATAAATTTTCTATAGTTGAATTAAGGGTTTTATATGGATTATTTTATTAATTCATTAGCAAAATCATATTACTATGACTATATTATAACAATTACCGTTCTCTACAGTAATATAAAAAGCCTTTATTTTACCCATATAATAGTGTCATGCCTTTGATTATCATCTTAATTTTCACCACATAAAAGAGGACAAACGGATAGTGTAACAACTCTTATTAAAAAGTCCTAATTATTATTTTAATTGTCCAATAGGAAACCCTAATTGAGAAACCCAAGTGATTCTGCATCAACCCTAAAATTTTCAGAATAATCGGAATCAGGATTAGGGCCCTAAAACTCAGAGGGGGTAAACCCTAATCGGTAATATCCACACAGTTTGTTGTCAAAAATTTAAATGAACGCGAGACCAACTCAGATAAGTTACTAGAACACGAAGCAACCCTATAGTATACTAGGATCTCTCGCGCCACGCCACGCGAACAAGAGGACCCCTCGCGTGGCGCGAGGGGGACGGTTTTTCATGTATAAATAGTAGAGTCTGGGACTTGATTCCTGGCTTCAGTTCGACGTAAAAACTTAAAATATACGTTGAGATATTGTCGGAATACTACAAAAACACACACGATTCACGAAGTGCTGCCACAATACATGGTAATAACTCGATCGCTGCTACGATTCAATGTCCGATCGATTAAACTATCCAATGGATGTTTAAGTGCTGCCCACATTAGGGTTTATGCTTTGTCATTCGTTGTTAATTCAATGGATGTTTAAGTATCGCACTTTGTCATTCGATGCGAGGGTTTAATCTCGTGAGTTATCGTAAATGTTGTATTAAGTTACTAACCGAATTGTGTGCATGTTATTAATTTAGGTTAAAAGGCTAATCAGTAGGCTAGGCTCTGCTCAATTAAATCTGCAATGTGAGTCATTCTCTTTTTATTAAACTATTCTCCAAATCAGGTTTATTTTCAAAGTTATAATTACAGGGATTAAGTCTTTCTAATCACCAAATTACAGCCGGTATGTGGGGTTTTGTATACATTACTTGATAACCTTCACCATTGGACAACGGGGCCAAGGGGTGATATGACCATAGTCACAGACACCATCGGGCTCAGAGGCTACCGATGGATGTTCGAGTGACAAATACTGTGGGTAGTTGGTTGATATCAGGAAACATTGTAATCGCTCTTAATACTGTAAATTATAACAAACGGGTCGTTTTAGTAAAATGAATGATTCACCAGTATTTCCCACTGACAAAACCTTTTTCAAACATGTTTCAGGTGATCTGTTGTGATTCAAGAAAAGTGTCGTGAAGCACTACAAGCTTAAGGAAGTAGCTCAATATAAAATAAAGAAACATGTTTTGTAAAAAATAAAGATTTCTCCGTGAAATCTTATGATTGTAAATTACCGGGGTTTTATCCCGAGTTGTGAAATAAAATAATCAGGAATTTTGCAGTTTTAAAAAGATCCTGATAAAGACTTCCGCTGTTAAATAAATACCACGGGATTTTTGTCCCGCGGCTCCTGAAACGGGTCAAACCGGGTCGGGGGCCGTGACAGAAAAAGGTGGTATCAGAGCCACTGATTTAAGCCAATTAAGTATTTAGAAAATACTTAATTTTACTAAGATAGAAGCAATTACCAAATGGAAGGTTCCACAAACCGCAATGGAAATTAGAAGTTTTATAGGTTTAGCTGGATATTATAGACGGTTTATTAAGGATTTTACCAAAATAGTTGTACCATTAACTAAGCTAACCTGTAAAGTCATTAAGTTTGAATGGGGACCTAAACAAGAAGAAGTCTTTAGGATCTTGAAACAGAAATTAACCAATGCTCCAATCTTAGCTCTACCAGAAGGAACTGAAGATTTTGAAGTATACTGTGATGCTTCAAAACTAGGATTTGGATGTGTGCTAATGCAACACAAGAAGGTAATTGCGTATGCTTCAAGGCAATTGAAAAAGCACGAGGAGAACTATATGACTCATGATTTAGAATTAGGAGCCGTAATTTTTGCCCTTAAGATTTGGAGACATTATCTGTACGGAAGTAAATTTACTATATATACAGATCATAAGAGTTTAAGATATATATTTGGGCAAAAAGAATTAAACATGAGACAAAGGAGATGGATGGAAATCCTAAGTGACTATGACTGTGATATTCAATATCATGAAGGAAAGGCAAATGTAGTTGCAGATGCCTTAAGTCGTAAGTACCATGAGAAACAACGACGAGTTCGTGCTCTTAGGTTAAATCTGCAGTTAGATTTAATGGAACAATTGAAGAATATTCAAGAAACAGCAATCAAGGATGATACTGAAGGAATGAAGGGAAGAATAAAAGAATTAGAGCAAGGAGCAGATGGAATTTGGAGATTCCACAAAAGCAGAATATGGGTACCTAAGCAGGGAGAATTAAGAAATAAGATTTTAGAGGATGCTCATAAATCTAGGTATACCATACACCCTGGAAACAATAAAATGTACCAAGACTTAAGAAAGAATTTCTGGTGGATAGGCATGAAGAAGGATATAGCTAGATATGTTTCTAAGTGTCTTACTTGTTCACAAGTTAAGGCAGAACATCAGAAACCTTCAGGTCTACTACAACAACTAGAAATGCATGTATGGAAATGGGAACTCATAACAATGGATTTTGTTACTAAGTTACCCAAAACCAGAAAAGGTAATGACGCGATTTGGGTAATTGTGGATCGATTAACCAAATCTGCTCACTTTCTACTGGTGAAAGAAACCTTTAGCATGGAAAGATTGGCAAAGTTGTATGTAGATGAAGTCGTATCCTTACATGGAGTTCCACTCTCCATTGTATCAGATAGGGATAGTCGTTTCACTTCTCATTTCTGGAAAAGTTTCCAAGAAGCCATGGGAACTCGACTAAATTTAAGCACTGCATATCATCCTCAAACAGACGGGCAAAGTGAAAGGACGATCCAAACTCTAGAAGACATGCTTCGAGCATGTGTGATAGATTTTGGTGGAAATTGGGACGAGCATTTACCTCTTATCGAATTCTCCTATAACAATAGTTATCATTCAAGTATTGAAACTGCCCCATTCGAAGCACTATATGGAAGAAAGTGCAGAACTCCAGTTTGTTGGGCAGAAATAGGAGAAAGTCAATTGTCAGGTCCTGAAATAGTGCAAGAGACGACCGAAAAAATTACACAAATCAAGGAAAGACTAAAGACAGCTCGAGATCGTCAAAAGAGCTATGCCGACAATCGACTTAAGCCGTTAGAATTCCAAGTTGGAGACAAAGTACTGTTGAAAGTTTCCCCTTGGAAAGGAGTTGTTCGATTCGGTAAGAAAGGAAAGCTAAGTCCAAGATACGTAGGACCATTTCCAGTGATCCAACGTATAGGAACAGTTGCTTATCGTTTACAACTACCAGAAGAGTTAGCTGGAATACATGATGTATTTCATGTATCCAACCTTAAGAAATGTCTATCAGACGAATCACTGGTAGTACCTCTACAAGACATAGAGGTAAATGAAAAGCTAAAATTCGTAGAAAAACCGCTTCAAATAGAAGATCGAAAGATCAAGTTTCTCAAACATAAACGACTAGTATTGGTCAAAGTCAAGTGGGATTCAAGGAGAGGACATGAATACACTTGGGAGCTGGAATCAGAGATGAAGCGAAAGTATCCTCAATTATTCCAGTAAATCTCGGGGACGAGATTTTATTAAGGTGGGGAGAATGTAACAACTCTCATTAAAAAGTCCTAATTATTATTTTAATTGTCCAATAGGAAACCCTAATTGAGAAACCGAAGTGATTCTGCATCAACCCTAAAATTTTCAGAATAATCGGAATCAGGATTAGGGCCCTAAAACTCAGAGGGGGTAAACCCTAATCGGTAATATCCACACAGTTTGTTGTCAAAAATTTAAATGAATGCGAGACCAACTCAGATAAGCTACTAGAACACGAAGCAACCCTATAGTAGACTAGGGTCTCTCGCACCACGCGACGCGAACAAGAGGACCTCTCGCGTGGCGCGAGGGGGACGGTTTTTCATGTATAAATAGTAGAGTCTGGGACTTGATTCCTGGCTTCAGTTCGACGTAAAAACTCAAAATATACGTTGAGATATTGTCGGAATACTACAAAAACACACACGATTCACGAAGTGCTGCCACAATACAGGGTAATAACTCGATCGCTGCTACGATTCAATGTCCGATCAATTAAACTATCCAATGGATGTTTAAGTGCTGCCCACATTAGGGTTTATGCTTTGTCATTCGTTGTTAATTCAATGAATGTTTAAGTATCGCACTTTGTCATTCGATGTGAGGGTTTAATCTCGTGAGTTATCGTAAATGCTGTATTAAGTTACTAACCGAATTGTGTGCATGTTATTAATTTAGGTTAAAAGGCTAATCAGTAGGCTAGGCTCTGCTCAATTAAATCTGCAATGTGAGTCATTCTCTTTTTATTAAACTATTCTCCAAATCAGGTTTATTTTCAAAGTTATAATTACAGGGATTAAGTCTTTGTAATCACCAAATTACAGCCGGTATGTGGGGTTTTGTATACATTACTTGATAACCTTCACCATTGGAAAACGGGGCCAAGGGGTGATATGACCATAGTCACAGACACCATCGGGCTCAGAGGCTACCGATGGATGTTCGAGTGACAAATACTGTGGGTAGTTGGTTGATATCAGGAAACATTGTAATCGCTCTTAATACTGTAAATTATAACAAACGGGTCGTTTTAGTAAAATGAATGATTCACCAGTATTTCCCACTGACAAAACCTTTTTCAAACATGTTTCAGGTGATCTGTTGTGATTCAAGAAAAGTGTCGTGAAGCACTACAAGCTTAAGGAAGTGGCTCAATATAAAATAAAGAAACATGTTTTGTAAAATAAAGATTTCTCCGTAAAATCTTATGATTGTAAATTACCGGGGTTTTATCCCGAGTTGTGAAATAAAATAATCAGGAATTTTGCAGTTTTAAAAAGATCCTGATAAAGACTTCCGCTGTTAAATAAATACCACGGGATTTCTGTCCCGCGGCTCCTAAAACGGGTCAAACCGGGTCGGGGGCCGTGACAGATAGTTTTTTTGTTTTTGTCTTTCTTTTCTTTTTTTCGTATACTATAGTTTACATTTACCATCAATCATGTTTCTTTACTAATTTTAGACCTGAAAGTTTAGTTTTTTTTGGTCTTTAAGTTAAATATTTCTCTACAAATTCGAGTTTGTCTATATTTTATGCCAGTTCATTGTTGCCTATATGACTATGTTTTACGTAACATGACTGTATAAATTCGCATTTTTGTTTTACGATTATTTTTGTTTTAGTCTACAACCCTCGCACCCGCTATGTGGGGGTTAAACACTAGCTGAATACAAATAATAATTAGGAATGCCAGCAAGTTTTATGTTAAATGTTAGTGGGTTGGACTTCCTAGTTATATACATTTATGATATATACCTCATAAACATAGTTATTTAGAGTATTATTTGGATGGAATATGATTTAAAGGATTACTTGAACATTCGAACCCGGGATTTATGATTTATGGGATTTATGATTTAAATAAATAAACCAGTTTCATTTACCCAACTATTCCAAGCCGACAATGGTATTGTTTTTTGAAACATAAAAAAATCATCACAGAAAACGATTCATGATATTGATATTAAATATATAGCCGTTAGGTTGATATGATTCTTAGGAAGGCGCTATAGCATTTGGCATATTCATATCCTTTAGTCGTTGTTTGGTTATGTTTTTATATTTATTGAATTTCATAAATAGAATAACATTGAGAAAATTGAATGATCAAAATCTTGAATATCGCATGAAGATGAAACTGTTATCCATGGTATGTTTTAGCTTACAAATTGATTTGTTGATTCTTTTTATTAGACCAGAAAAGCCCACAAAATATTTTAAAATATTATAGGTTACTTATTATTATAATATCATTTATACAAAAGATATTTGATGTATTTGAAAGATTTGAATTGATCTATATCAGTTATGAATAATCATTAAATTTAAATTTGTACGTATGATCTCTAACATTATTATTTTATCATATTTGATTATTTGCTATGATATTTGTGGATAATACCGTATGCATGTTTGGATTTTAACTTCAGTTAATCAATAATTTGTAAGATACTATCATAAATTATAAATGTTTGTGGTAAAAAAACATTTTCATAAATTAACTTAATGAGTGATAAGTGATCATAAGAAGATTATTTACAAGGAAAAATCAGATCAAACAATTTCCATTTGTCATATCTCAAATATGTTAAAGTCGCAATACTATAGAACCATGTAACTTTGTTGGTTCACTGAAGTGAATGTGATTGTATAACTATCATTGAAAATGTTGCGAGAAACTTGTGATGAGTTCAAACTACCAGAAAATGTAGAATAGCCAAGTTAATAGTGAGACTGACTATTAATATTGTAATGATAGGCATAATGAGATCGACCACTAGAGGTGGCAATATAAGGGAGTGATAATATACAAATAATATTAATGATAGTGATATAACATGATAGTTTCAAATGATATCTCTCTCGTGTCTTACTTTTGTATTACATACATACAAGTAATACATCTACGATCATAAACTAGAAGTTTATGGATCATGATATTTGATTGGCATGACCGGCTAGACCACGCCGCGTCAATGATGATGTGAAACACAATGAAGAACAGGAAGATTCTTCTTGACAATTAAAGATGTCTTTGCTCTCAAAAAGAAATTAATTATTTATCAACTAAGATAGGGTGTGAATCCCTAAATATTCTGGAATAAAGAAAGGATACGTATATCCAAACATGATACCATTTAGTGTTTTTAAATCGATGCATCGTCTAAATGGTTATCAAATCCACAACCTGAAGTTTGTGTGATTGTGGCTTAGCTAATATGATAGCAAGCATATTAATCCAGATTAGCATATTTATTTGGTAATAATGAATTTGATTTCCAAGTTATTAACGATCGTTGGAATAAGTGTTATTGTTGAGATGGTCACTAAACGTCTATTATTGATTACAAAGCCAATGATCATGAGAGGAGAAAAAGTTCATTTAGGTACATGTAATTTTACATATAGTACCATTAATTCACACCAAGCCAATATGTTATAGTTCTCCCCATACAGTTGGTTTTTGGTCAGGAACCAAAGATGTCTCATCAAAGATTTTGGTTGTGCGACATACATTGAAACTCATCCACCACTCCGCACAAATATGGGACTTCTAAATTTTTTTTGAGAATATGTTGGGTATAAATAATCATCTATGATTGAATACTTAAAGCCATTAGTGAGAAATTTGTTTATGGCTCATTATTTTTCACTTTAGTGAATGAATGTTCCCAACATTAGGGGGAGATAACAAGCAGTTGGAAAGTGAAAAGTGGAATGAATTATCATGTCATCTTGATCCTTAGACTATAAACGGTGAACCAGAAGTTCAAAGGATAATTCATTTACCAATATTAAAGAACAAATTACCAGACAAGTTCACTGACCTAAATAGAGTGACTAAGTAAGTCACATAATCAACTGCTTATGCTCTAGTTATATTTGTATCCCAAGAGGACAACCACATTGTTTGTAATAAGTCTATTGTACGCCTAAAGTGTGGTAGACTAGTTGATTCCAATAATAAAATTCCTCGAAAATTAGAGCAAGTAATTAAGATGGTCAAGTCGAGGTTATAGTAATAAGATCTCCTGAAGAGACAGTAGACATGATGGTTCAAGAAGAACCTCAGGTACCTGAAAATAAAGAGATCTCGATAAGTTGTATCATGTCGAATATATGTATGGAATCGATATAAAAATCGACGTCGTTATACTTCTGTATATAATGTAGCGCTTGAAATGATTAAGTGATGAGGATCAAGATTTGAGATCTGCCTATGAACGTAAACATAGAAATGATTGGCCATAATGGAAAGACGCAAATAAGGCAGAGTTGAATTCTCTATTAAAAATGGAAAGTTTTTGGACCAATAGTCCGTACAACTGAAGTTGTAAAACATATTGGATACAAATGGGTCTATTATGCGAATCATGAATTGAAATCAAATTAAGCGATATAAGACAAAATTGGTAGCACAAAATATTTGCAAAGACCCATGATTGATGATGAGGAGACACATTCTCCAATGGTGGATGCATTGACTTTACAATATTTTATCCGTCTGGTAATATAGAGAGAGAATTGATATGCGTCTTATGAATGTTATGTATCACTTGATATTGAAAGTGTACATGAAAGTCCTGAAGGATTAAATTATGTAAGTCATGTAAAGTAAGTTCTCGAGAACAATGTGATCATTTACACATATTCGAATTTGAATATGTTATGATTATTTTACATGTTGGATATAATTGGAACTCCTGATGAGTTTCTAAAGCAACTGAGTGCTTAAAAGGTTAATTGAAACATCTTAACGATGTAATACTTGTGCACCAAGAAACATACATAGAAAACTTGTACCCGGTGATTGTGATATCTCAATAAATAGTGTACACGCATGGTACAATATGGATTTCGGAGATAAAAGCAAGTGTTCATGACATTTTTGCATATGATATAGATATTTATGTGTTAAATGGGCAAATTTTATGTAGCAAAACTTCTAAAGAGTAAAAGCATGTGCATATTTCGATAAGATGGAACAAATTCCCTCATGGATTGATAATGCTAGAAGCATTGATGTCAAAACCTCAAGAACATACTATATGAAGTTGACAAAATATGTATGGACTAAAATAGTCGAGTCGAGTGTTGTACAACTCGAGATATTCGCATAAAGAGGGATATAAGTTTGATTAAATTAGCCATGTTTTATCAACATTCTACTTTTAAAAGTTCACTATAATCGCAGTTTACAGTGATGATATTTAGGCATCATCGAGAGAAACTGTCGAGCTTTTAGAGGGAGAATTTTTTTAATGACCTTGGCACGATCTAATTATTACTCGAACTGCAGTTCGAGTATATATGTAATTATATTTTATCAATCCCTCAAGTACATCTAGAAGATGATGTTGGGATATTTTAGTATGGACATAGTTGAACCTTAAAGTATGTTAAAGGTTGTTAAGTCATTTGTTATAAGAAATGCCTATTATCATCTCCTACCAAAGTAGAGATTCTCATTCTAGAAGTACCATCTTTAAATGCATGTATGCACTAAAAATGTTTTGCTAGCTATGTATGGTTAAAATATATTTCACTTGAGCTTATTGTCATGATATAACCTTTGTCAAGCGAAGAGACATTGGAATGAGTTCAACGAAATATTTCAGGTATAAACGATATTTGATTATATTTTACTAACCCATCAAAACAAGTTTGGTTAGTCTTGTAGATGCAGGAATGTAACTAAACATAGTCCTGGACATATGATATTTTTTTGGAATGAGGCACCTAAAGTCTTGTTAGAAGATTATACAACATTGCTCAACATAAAGGATTGCACATTAAGGGATCGAGTGACAAATCATTGACCACAAAAGCTTTGATCAACTTTCAAGGAAGATGGACACACGTCACTTAAAGCATACATGTTAAAATGAGGGGGAGACTTATTTAAGTTGCACTCTTTTTCCCTTGGCTATGTTTTGTCCCATTGGGTTTTCTTAGTAAGGTTTTTAATGAGGCAACATACCTGATCTAGAAGTATCAGGGGGGACTAATGTGCATTACACGCTGCACTCTTTTTCCCTTAGCTATGGTTTTGTCCCACCGGGTTTTCCTAGCAAGGTTTTTAACGAGGTAGCATCAAGCGTATTATGTTGATAACCAAGGGGGAGTGTTATGAATATATTTATTATTAATGTGGTTATCAACACCAAAAATAGATTAGCTTTCTCTCCAAGTTTTGTACACCTATATATACCACTATTGTATCTCATTGTAAATCATACCTATCAATGAAATATCAGTCTCTTTCTCCCTACATCTATTTCTCTTATTGTTTGCTATTAGGCCAGTGGGTCGTTGTTGCACAACAATTAGCAAATAAGTTTTAGTTATTCAAAAACATAGTTTATGTCGTAGCGGAAAATAAAGTTGAAAAAACCAATAATTATTTAAAACCACAAGTTTACTAGATGTTTCAAACCATAAAGTTTTAACGAGCCACACCACTCCAACAGTTTACAACGTTCATCTACAGCTGTACCTACTGACCTGCAAAGCATATAACTACGTGTCAACAATAAAGTTGACGAATTCACAAATTTGAGTTTACCAAAAGTAAAGTTCACAATGTTTTTGATTTGTGTATGACTCGGGTAGCTAACCCTCATTACATGACTAAACTGTGTACCGAATGCTGACGTTTCGTTTGTACCCTCACTAATGTCTATCAACATTAATGCAAGAGTGAAGGTTAGAAGTTCATTCCCGGCCTCCAGTCAAACCTAATAGTGCTATCAACTAATACCCCGCGTATGCCCACCCGACAATCTAATCGATAAAATATAGGTACTTTCAAGATAGAGTTTTCGTTTAGTCCCAGTGTGGGTGGATAGCATGTTTCAGTGGTTCACACAAGGAATGCGTGTGTAGCCCCAAACAGGGCTACCGTAGAAAGAGTTGTTCCAACTAGGAACGCATGCTTTTGGAAAATGATTGTGAACTCACCTTAGTTTGCTCGGCAGTAAGCTTGAAAGGTAATCAGAAATGTCAATCTCTTCCTGGTATGTTTATCGTTTCAATTAGTTTAATTTATGAATTCTTACACGTAATCTAACACATAGTCACCGAATCACATTGTTATTCAGTTATTCGTTTGGATAAGTTTGGGCATATAATAATCTAATTCCATATAACGCATTCATAGACACCCGTTAACGTTTCTAATAACATATAACACTTTGTTGCAACATATAAGCATGTTTAAAACGTTCACAAATACTTTCAGCTTATTGCAGTTTCATGTCATTTTTAGGCAGTTTTCCGGAATTTATTTAAAATACTAAACGAACTCAGAAAAATACGATAATTTAACACAACATGTTATTCAATCCCCGTATACTAGTATATTTTTCTCATGACCTGAATCTTTAGAGAAAAATCATCAAACATTATTCTTTACACCTAGGTCTGATTTACAACTTTATGATGACAGTTTACGCAAAAAAATATTTAAAAATCCTCATTTTTTTACGAAATTTCAGTTGGAGATTTTCGATACCTCATGTAAGTACTTACAGTAAAAATTTCAGACCATAACTCAATTCCTACATTGAGTTATGACTTTCGTAATGGGCTGCAAATTCTGACAGAAAATGCAACCTGGACCTTTGTCGACACAAGTCGACTGTAACATTCTGGACATATTTTGTTTCATTACCCAATTCTTAAAAGCGATTACTCAACAATCCAAACGACCTATAAACATTAACTACAGCAGATTATCATCACCATACATCATCTACATCATCAAAATCAGCAAGATTCAACCTAACCTTATACAAGACTCGAACCCTAGTAACTATGCAACCCGTAAAAACGATCACAACATCAACAACAAGATTTCTAGCAACCTATATTACGAGTAATCATCAAAACATCAAGAATCACCATCAATACCAGAAAATGCAGCCATGATACACAAGATTATACAAGAATCAAAAACATAAAATAAAGATTACCAAGATAAAAACGTGATGTGAGTTGCTAGGGACTTAAAACCGAGCGACTTGTGAGACTTCTTGATCCTGTTTCACGTCAACAGTAGCGAGAGAGCGAGAGAGGTCGCAGGTTAGGGTTTGTGGGTTCGGAGAAGTTATAAAAAGAAATCAACGTAATATATGCTAATATGGGTTTGGGGCGGTTTGGTTACTTGGGCCAAACTCTACTTGGGCCGCAAGTAATAGGGAAACAGTTGGGGTGTTTGGGCCGTAACAATACAAAAGGGATTGGGCTTGAGTTTATACGAGCGGGGCGTGGGCTGTAAAAGAGAGGTGAGGGTAGCGATTTGGGCCACCGAGTAACGGTTTGGGATTTGTGTGGTGCGGGTCGTGTTTCATGACTTTCGGTTCCGAATAATGCGTCTCTATATAAGTGTCGTTATGTTGGTTTAAAGTGTATATATGTATGTGGAGGGTTCAAATGAGAAGAAATTCTTTGTAAGAAGAAATAAGAAGAAATTTCAACCAACAGGAATGCTTCATTAGACTTCATTTAATATTTGTACTTAATGTAACTATAAGGGTATATTAATAAACTTACATACATCATTAATTGGTAGTTTCATCTTTAATAGCTAACTATATTAAATTTGTAACTTATTTTTAAGATATATATTTTTCACAAAAAATAAAAATAAAAATTCATTTAAAGTGTAGGATAAATACGAGGCGTGTATGATAAATTACGAGTTGTGTAGGATAAATTTCAATATGTGTAGGATAAATTTCGAAATGTGTAGGATAAATTTTGATGTGTGTAGGCAAAAATATTTAGTGTGGATGATTATAGTCTTAATGACTAATTAATTAGTCAAACATAATAATAAATGAGATGAGAAAAAAAAAACTATTTAATATTTTACAATTATACCCTTTTATTCTTTTTCTTCTCAATAAAATTTTCTTCTCAAATGAACATTCCCCATATATGTATATGCACGCAACGTGGTCATTATATATATATATATGAGTGTTTTTCTTGGTTAAACACGTAACGTAAAAAGTTAAAAAGTATAATAAACATAAATAAAGAGTTAATTACATAGTTAGTCCCTGTGGTTTGCACAAAGTAACATACTTAGGTACTAATAGTTTAAAATAACATTCTAGGGTATTAACTTTTCATTTTGTAACGTTTGGGGGTATTAAGCTTATTTGTAGGCTTAAAATCACATTCTGTTAGTACCTAAGTATGTTATTTTGTGCAAACCACAGGGACTACCTATGTTACTACCTTAGAAGTTAATACCTCCAAACGTTACAAAATGAAAAGTTAATACCCTAGAAGGTGATTTTAAACTATTAGTACCTAAGTATGTTATTTTGTGCAAACCACAGGGACTAACTATGTAATTAACTCCATAAATAAATGAATCGAAGAAGGTGTACACAGTTTTAACTTTGAAAAGTGCGATTGTCACATGTTAAATTTGCAAAAACAGTGATATGACTAAAGAAAATCAATAACTCGTGAAAATTATAACTTGGGGCCATCACTGCATGAAAATATATATTATAAAAAAAACCCGGTAATTTAGTCACCACAAAATGTTCAAATGGTACATATGTGACATGCGAGTCAAATCGCACATTGCAATTATTTATATATCAATAAAAAATAATATTCAATAAGATGTTAAAAACACTTATAGTTAATTATTAATCGATATTTCAAACCATTTTATTAATAACATATCTATTAGTTTTCATAAATGGTATTACATTTTCGCAACATCACTTTATTCTACATTTATTTTTTCATAATAAGTTATTTTTTGTCAAATAAACTAAATTATGATATAATAAACAAATGTTTTATTAACAATAACTTATATAAACTAAAGTTATTCTACATTTATTTTTTAATAATAACTTATCATATAATAAGCAAGTGAAAAGATCAAATAGTAAGTTTATTTTGGCTAGGAAGTATAGGAAGCAATCTTAGCCGTTCATCTTCTTTTTTAAAATTTTGGACGCGTGGGCTTTTTCGTCTTTTTACATTATCATATCTTCGTTCTAATTCGATTATAGATTATGTTACCTCTCTTCTTAGTTCATCACTTTCATAACAGAATTGAAGATTCTATAACCCTAAATCGCAATCGATCGCAAATTCACCTCTTTTCAAGCATTAATCTTGTTTCGTTCGTCAATTCGATAACCTCAATGTCTTCTTCAGACTCTGTCGGTAAGTTAGCTTCAATTTTGAGTAAATTTTTGTTATTTTTTCCGAAATTCATTGTTTTACGTTTTATAATTCGTGTTTCTGTTATTAATATTTGATTTTTCATAAGTTTAATTGTTATTGTTGTATAATTTAACATAATTTGTTCGTTTTGTTTCTTCATCATTTATTGTGTTTTAGTGAAGAGTTGCGTTTTATGATTTGATTCACATTATATGCATACAAACTTTAAATTTAAGATTGATGTAATATAAAGCTATAACTGTCATTGTTGTACAATTTTATAGTTTTGTTCGTTTCATACATTGTTTTGTTTGTTCATCATTTGATGCGTTTTACTGAATGTATTGCGTTTTATGCTTTTATCCATATTAGTTCATATACAAACTTTAAAGGTCTGTATTTCTAAATTTTTATTAACATATTTTGAGATTTAACACTAAAAACATTATTATATAAGAGGTATTGCGTTTTATAGTTATTTGTTATTTGTTTCAGATCACATGATGCGTTTTACTTAACGTATTACGTTTTATGCTTTTATCCATATTAGTTCATATACAAACTTTAAAGGTCTGTATTTCTAAATTTTTATTAACATATTTTGATATTTAACACTAAAAACATTATTATATAAGAGGTATTGCGTTTTATAGTTATTTGTTAATTGTTTCAGATAACATTTTCAAGTGGGAGGAACGTGTATGCTTAAACAGTGGAAGAAAGTTTTTCAAACCTAAAGTCAGTGGATCCATTACACCTGCTGTTGGAATGTTTTTTAAATCATTTGATGAGGCTTTTGCGTTTTATCAGAGATATGCACTTGCTGCAGGTTTTTCTGGAAAAAAAATATCTCTTGGAAAAATGTTGATGGTTTAGTGAAAATAAGATATATTGTCTTCTCAGAAGAAGGATTTCATGTTAGCAAAGAAATAGATTCTGGTTCAGTTGATGAGAATAGTAAAAAGATTGTTAGACGTAATAGAGGTTCAAAAAGAGTTGGATGCAATGCTCATGTGAAATTAATATTAGAGAACAATAATATGTTTAAAATCTACTACTTTGAAGAAGAACATAATCATATCTTTGTTGAAGATGAAGATATTCATTTCTTGCCGGCTTCCAGAAGTATCGATTATGTTAAAGAAAGTTTTATATCTGGATTGTCTGCAATCAATATTGGACCTGTTAAAGCATTCAATATTATGAAAACAATGTATGGTGGTTTTGGTGAAGTTGGTGCTAGTAAAGTTGATTGTAAGAATTATAGAAGGGATTTGAATCTTTACATAGGAGAGTATGATGCAGAAATGGTAGTTAGGCGTCTTATTAGGAAGAAAGAATGTTGTCCTGGTTTCACATGTGATTATGTTATTGGTGAAGATAGAGGATTGAAAGGACTTTTCTGGGCTGATGAGTAATCAAAAACAAATTATACAGTGTTTGGTGACATAGTTGGTTTTGATGCTACTTATAAATCAAACAAGTAAGTTTTTTTCATTTATTGCGTTATATATTCTATTGCGTTATATATCATGTTCTGTTTTTTCTAATGCTTTTTTAATTTGTTTTTATGTAGGTATGATTTGGTTTTTGTACCATTTACTGGGATTGATAATCATTTTAGGAATGTCACATTTGGTGGTGCATTACTTGGTTCTGAGACTGCAGATTCTTATAGATGGCTTTTAAGGTGCTTTGTTAATGCTTTTGGAAATGAGCCTAAAGTTGTTGTTACTGATCAAGATGCTACAATGAAGAGAGCTATTAAGGATGTACTTTCAAGAAGTAGGCATAGGTTATGTATGTGGCATATATGGGAGAAATTGAAGACAAAGGTATTAACTGCGTTTTATGATATAATAAACTGCAATTTTATATAGTTTTATTATTGCGTTTTATGTATTATACAATAAGATCCCCAAACACTTTTATCAATAGAATTACAAAACAATTGTGTTTTACCATCAATGCATTATGTTTATCATTTTCAATATATTGCGTTTTAAATTATTGCGTTTTATGTTTAATAATTTTATTACTTTTTATACAGGTTGGTCCTGTTTTGTCAGCAAACATTGATTTTAATACAAGAATGACTCATGTTGTTTGGAATGATACTATTATTCCAGAAGATTTTGAAACTGAGTGGCATTCAATAATGTCTACTTTTGGATGGGAAAATCATGAGTGGTTAAAAGATATGTACGATCTTCGATTTGATTGGATTCCTGCTTATTACCATGGAGAGGATTTGGCTGGTCTTATGCGTACTACGTCTAGATGTGAAAGCGAGAATTACTTCTTTGGTCAGATTTGCAATCCAAGATGTACACTTGTTGAATTTTTCACTCATTTTGAGATTGCAATGGATATTCAAAGGCATGAGCATAGGAGGAATGATCATGATACAAGGTATATTCAGTGTAAGACCTGGAGTGACTTTGTATTGGAGAAACAAGCATCAGAAATATATACCAAAACAATTTTTAAGGATATTCAGATTGAAATTGATGCTGCCATTACAAAGTGTATGTCAAAGTCTCTTGATACTGTGGGTGATGTTCAATATTATGAAATAAAGGATTTCAAACAGCCATGCACATCTTTATTCAAGGTAATTTTTTAAATTTATATTGTTTTAAATATCTATTGCGTTTTATTTTTTCCATCTTTTGTTGCGTTTTATCATTATATGATCATATACTTATTTTTGTATTATATTTATTATTCATTGTGTTTTATATTACATTTCACTAATTTTATATAGCTTTTTAATCTTATTTAGAGGTGCAATACAGCAAACAAGAAGATGGTTTAAGTATAAGTTGTTCTTGCAAACGGTTTGAACAATTTGGTATATTGTGCCGCCTTATATTTTATGTTCTACGGTATGATGATATAACTGAGTTTCCTAGAAGATATGTTCATAGAAGATGGATGAGAGATGTTATTTCAAATGGATTAAATCATTGCAATATTCGGTTTGATGAAATTGGTAGGAATAGTGAAATTGATAAAGTTTATAGAGAAATCGTTGTTGCAAATGAGTATGTGGTTAATAGGCTGGTTGGGGATTTAGATGAGCTGCGTCGTTACAGGGATCATATTAAAAGTTATATTGATAAAGCGGATGAGGTTATGGTTGTTGCGCCGCCTCCTAGTCGCAAAGAAAGATTTGCTGATATTGGAGGGAACTTAGAAAAATCAGATTCTATGATTCGTGTCCCGATCAAAATAAGGACCAAAGGATGCGGTGTACAAAAAAGGATGAAGTCTAATCGTGAGATTGCAATTTAGAAATCATCAAAGATCCAGAAATCGTGCCGTGTATGTGGTGGAAAAGGACATAACAGTCGCACATGTAAAGATAAGGTTTCTTCTAATGCTATAGGTTATAGCAATGCAATGTAAGTATGTATACAAATTTTGTCAAATTCTGATATCAATAAGAAAGAAAAAAAAATTGTCATTGCGTTTTATGATGTATAGGTTTCATCTCTTTTTGTTATTGCGTTTTGTGATATCCTTCATAAATATCAGCTTTTTTTGGTTAATTGCGTTTTATGATAACAACAGTATATTGTTATTGCGTTTTATACATAGAACAATATACTTTAAATGGAATTTTTTTATTATTGCGTTTTATTACAACATAGATCATAGATCAAATTAAACAAGAAATGCAAGTGGATATCATAAACATTGCGCTATATAGATGATGATAGTTTTAAACAAAGACGAAGTTTTCAAACTACAAAATTAAATAAAAATTACTACCATGATCAGCATCATGGATCAAAGTTTGTTTCTTCTTCGGATGAGAACCCTAAGCTTCCATCAGGGATTTCCTCATCACTTTCATATTCAACCCAAAGTTCAACCTGTGAGACTACTTCCTTTTGAAGCTTCTCTGCAAATTTGCTAGCAGAGTTGTTGATGATTGGTATTTCTGATAATTGCTTCAAAAAATTTATATCCTCACTGGTAGATATGTCCTTTGGGTCATACATCTCCACATCACCATCGTCCCAAGTCACTGAAACTTTGAAAGTTTCCTCAATGAACTCCCAAGATGTAACTTGGGCATCTTCAGTTGCAGTTTGATTCGGATTTCTAAATCTTTTGTGTAGAATTCTGAACAGTGCGGCTGTCTGATCTGTGTAACAAGCAGGTGGTATACCTATTTCATTCATCCTTCTCAACACATTATCATTGCAGTTTTGAAGAACAGAAGCAACTGAATGGTATCTTATTTTTTTTCCATCAAGGAATTGAAGAACGAAATTGTCTCTTTTAACCCACCAAACTGATAGTTGTTGATTAGCCATTTTAGGGTTTGTGTGTGTGTGTTTTGTTGTTGGGTATTGGTGTATTTGGTGTATGATGAGAGGAATGTGAAAATAGTTTAGGGTTTTTGTTCTTATATAATGGATTGGTAGAGGGATTTGAATCAAGTGTGTTAATAATAAAAATGATTATATTTTATTTTTTTCTTTGAATTGATTGTTCAATCATACAGTATTTTATCAGGAATCCAAAAGGCTTTTTAAGGCTTTTTGTCTAATCAATTTATTTGTCATTAAGCTATCAGTTTTTTCTTTATTTTATCTACTCTTCATTTATTATTATTTTATTTTATAACATTGCGTTTTAGAAGAGTATAATATATCAGTTTGCCAACTTTACATATGACATATAAAGGATTCACTTATATCAAAATAGTCCATTTCTACCATAAAAATTGGTAAACATTCTCATTACAGGATATCCCATTTTAAGGGGAGAGGAGGTGGTTATCACCAAGGTTTTCAAACCCGGACCGGGCCGGCCGGTCAGACCGATCCGGCCGGGATCCGGGAGGTAAAGCGGGCCGGTCCAGTGAGTTTGGCCGTTTCAACATCGACCCGGGGGTCGGGCCGGGATCCGGACGGTCGGGCCGGCGGTTCTTGAGGAGATGGTCGGGCCGGATTTTCTTAGGGAAGAAATTATAACAATGCAGCCTCCATTTTAGGGTCTGATATACAAAAAAAATGTTATGAGATTAAGAAAAGAGAAGAAATTGGTGCTTACCTGCGACAAAAGAAAAGAAATAGAGAAGAATTGAAGCTTACCTGCTGATTTTAGATACAAATTAGGGTTGATGGCATAGAGATGAGAGGAGCAGATAGTTGTGGCGGCTGATTATTAGGTTAAGTAGATCTACTCTCTTTTTCTTTATGACCTTGTTTTAACTAACTTACAATTTTCATCCTCAAAGTTATAGATTTATCAACTTTAACCCTAGACTATTATATGTTAGTGCATTAAGATGTTGTACATATACATTATCTATATATTTAATTATAGATATAACTTATTGATAGATAAATATTGACGTTTTCTGGTAAACCTATAAGAATTAATACCTATAAATATTAAGTAATGTTTTCTATCCAAATTTGACTCTAAATATTTTTTATGTTTTATATATTTTTTATATAATTTATGACGTAATCCGGGTCTTAAATCCGGTCAAACCGGTCGGACCGGTCCGACCTTTGACCCCGTAAGACGACCGGGTCGACCTCCGGTCCGGTCCTGAAAACATTGGTTATCACTTGCAAAAATTCCATCACTCACAACATCCAATCAAGTTCCGCCATGTCATCAACCATTATTCCATCACTCACAACCTTTTTTAGTGGCAATGGTCATCACTCACAACACCCAACAATAAACCCTCACACCCCCTCACATCCAATTATCACATAATACCCCATAACGCGTGAAATATATCACGTACAAATTCCATCACACGTTGAATATGATGGTGGCGGTGGTTTGTTGCCTTCCATCACTCGTGGTAGATTCCCCATCACAGAGAAACAACCACCACCCCCAGTCCCCCAATTGCAACATGCTTCTTTTTTTGGCAAACAATCAAATCAAAATTACATAGCCGCCCCCGTAATCACTATTTTTAATATGATTTTGGTCACAAAACTTTGTTTTAAATGTTTGTAACTTAGTAATATAATATAACCCAACTTCCTCTCTGTTTTCTCTCAAGCTTTTAACTTACAAAAAAAAAAAAAAACATCTAACCATTAGTTAAAATATTTTTGAAGAATCAAATGTTTGAACCTGCTACAATATAGAATACTGTTGGTGTCTATTTTCTAATAAAGTCCATACAAACTACTATAAAAAAACTAACAGGTTTGATTGAGAACCTTCTGTATTTAAATTTTGAGATGCATATAGTAGTCTTACTTGTCACAATAACACCTCAAATTTAAAAAAAAAAAGTGTTACAATTATTACAATAAAACCACACATATTAAGAAAGAGCATATATGGATAACAATCATAAACATGGAAAGTCATACCAAACATATATCATATTAGTGGTATCCCCACCTTCAAGGACATTGCCTAGTGATAACTATTACAACCAACTTTAATAAAATTGTGTGATTAAATTTGATCATTAAGATACGACAACATAACCGAGATCTAAAAGGCTAGTGTCACGATCCACCAAAATTCAGATCATTTTTCTCAAGTTTCGGAAGGTTCTTGAACAATTTGGAGTCATCTAGAGCTGCCCGGAAATCTCCGAAACAACTTACATTATTCGAGATTGATTTAGTAGCTTTAGAACATTCTAAACCAGGCTTGATTGAAGAGGCTAGAAAGGTTTTGGAATTGCTAGTGAAAAGAGTTACCAAGAAGTCTAAAAGAGGAACCATCTAGAATACACTAGGGAGATATTTTCTATGGAAACATTTCGGTTAGAATGATCTAGATCAGCCCAACTTGGTATAAATAGGACATGGGGGCTTATTTGCAAGCATCCACAATCTACACAAAAAACCCACAACACTAGTACAAAACTCACAACAGTTGTAGCCTTGTAAAAGCTTTTGTACTCTTGTTAATAAACATTATAAGGAGTTCCTTGATTATAAGCTTCACATGAACTGGAAATGTTTACTTCATGTTTCTATAGTGTATCGATCACCTAGGGAGATTTTAACCGTCTTCTAGTTTCGATTCCCCATGAGTTTTGCTTTCAGTGTTGCGTACGTATGCTTGATACCTTTTTGGAGATCATAAGAAAATCGATATTCTTAAGTTCTCCTAAAATTCTTATGATCTCCAGAAAGGTTTGCAATATTGAAAGCAAAACTCATGGGGAATGAATACCTATGTGCCTTGGGTTTGGTTTTCGCTACACTTTGCATCCTTCTTTGAGTTTGACCGATTGAAAATGGGTGAAAAAAATATTTTATCTATAATTCTTATTATGAAAAGTCTTTTTTACCGCTTATTATTATTATTATTATTATTATTATTATTATTATTATTATTATTACACCTCTTACCACACATATTTGCCACGGTATATCCTCAACAACCCGCTATCCATCACCGCATAAATATTAAATGTTAAGTTTATTAAATAATTTATTAATATGATGAGAGAAACAAAATAATAAATGAAAAGTTATTTGTGATTGTACGTATCAAAAACCTTTATGAAATTCTTAAGTGTATACATTATACTTTTTTTTAATGACCAAGATAAGCATTATTTGATGCTCTCAATCGAGCAAATGCATTCCCTCTTCTATAACGGTCAAAGTTGGGTGCATACCCGAGCCACCAGTTCCGTGTAAAACTCGCCCAAGTGAAGGCCCACTGCGGTAAAACACGGTTCGGCTCGGTTTCAAACTAACGACCTACAGAAAGATCTAATTTTAAACTTCATTGCCATCACTGAAATGAATATAGTGTACCTTTAAGCTACTAGAGAATACAATAGATTAAAACAGTGAACCACCTTAATGAAATGAATAGCACTAATAGAAAACAAAGAGTTGTCTTAATTTTTAACCAACCCACCACCACTCTTCCTTCTCTTTTTTCTCTCTCCCTGAAAACATATCATCAAACGACACATGCAATCAATCGCCGCCTCAAACCCACCTAACCCTACCATCAGATCTGAAAACAGAAAACCGAGATCAAATCAGCTTCAGTTGACCAGAAAACGACGGTTCATGGTGTGGCCGGAGGTGGCTGAAATGACGAGCTTTCATGGGATGTTTGTGTTCGATTTTGATTCATTGCTAAACGTAGATGAAGGCGTTTTGGGGTAAAGTTCAAATCCTCATGGGTATTTCATTTTAATTTATACAAAAAACATGTAAATCTTTATGGGTAATTACATCAAGTGGTTGAAGATCTTGTTTAAACTTGATTTGATTATTTCATTTTTGAAGTTTAGGTAGTGATGTTTATGTTAATTTCGATTGATTGCTAAACGTAGATGAAGGCGTTTTGGGTAAAGTTACAATCTTTATGTGTATTTCATTTTAATATATAAAAAACATGTAAAGTTTGAATCTTTATTGATATTTCATATAATTACCATGGTTTTTAAACCCGAACCACACCGGCTGGTTCAACCGGTTTAACCGGGAACCGGTAAGGTTACCGGTCCGTTTGACCATTCGAATCGTACCTACAAAGAACCGGACGGTTTTTGTTATATAACCAGGTTGAACCGTAACCGGGTCCAACAGCTCGGGCCAGCTTAGAGAAAGCTTAGGAGCCATCTCTATTTTATAGATAAGAACAGAGCTCAAAGTTTGTTTTGCTAGCGATGTGGGATACCGGATACATACAACTTTTAACAGATATGAAATGGTTGAGTATTTATGTTATGATCGATGTGGAACAAAGGCAAGTTGAAGGTTTAAGGTAATTTAAAAATTAAGACATAATCGGTGTTAATGTTGAATTAATGAATTGTCATTTGCCAGCTATGCTACAATCCCACATATGGTAAATGTTAGTTTACCAATTTACTACCAGTTTACAAATTTAAAACTAGTTACTAAATTTTCGAACTCAATTTAAAAAAAAAAACACAAACGATTATACATACACAGGGTCAATGTAGACACTAATTTTCATTTTATGGTGTTAAATTCAACTGCTAATGTTTTTAAATTTTCTTATATTTAATTAGTATCTTTTTTTTGAACTTTTGAATTTTTTTATTACATTTCATTTATTGCCATATTTATAAAATTATTACGATGTTATCCAGTTCTTAAATCCGGTTCGACCGGTCTGACCGATCTGACTAATGAACCGGTAAGACGACCGGTTTGATGTCCGGTCTGGTTATAAAAACATTGATAATTACATCAAGTGGTTGAAGATCCTGTTTAAACTTGAATTTATTATTTCATTTTTGAAGTTTAGGTAGTGATGTTTATTTAAATTTTGATTGATTGTTAAACCTAGATGAAGGCGTTTTGGGTAAAGTTCAAATCTTTGTGGGTATTTCAGTTTAATTTATAAAAAAACATGTAAAGTTTGAATCTTTATGAGTATTTCAGATAATTACATCAAGTGGTTGAAGATCTTGTTTAAACTTGAATTGATTATTTCATTTTTAAAGGTTAGGTTTATTTGAAATAGTGATGTTTATGTTGATTTCTAAACGTAGATGGAAGGCGTTTTGGGCAAAGTTACAATCTTTATGTGTGTTTCATTTTAATATATAAAAAAAACATGTAAAGTTTGAATCTTTATTGGTATTTCATATAATTACATCAAGTGGTTGAAGATTCTGTTTAAACTTGAATTTATTATTTCATTTTTAAAGGTTAGGTTTATTTAAAGTAGTGAGAGCGCTTGCGATTATATTGTAAGTTCTTTCTTGTTTATTTTGCGAGTTATGAAGTCGTCGAATAAACCAAACCGAATAACAATTCTGTTTTCAGTTTCGTTTAGTTTTAGTATTTTCGGTTCGGTGAAAACTGAATTTATACCTCTTGGTCATGATTGTTTGATAGATTATATGACAGTCTAGATCTTATATTTTAAAAAGGACAACTATGCCCTTTTCATCCTAAAAACTAAATAACTGGTTTTCAAACCAAAGTAGATAATATTCTGACTTTAAAACAGAATGTTTAATGTTATAAAAAGTGTTGTGACACCTTAGACTTGTCATAAGACCTATCTAACCTTCCGAACCCGCTTATAGGCGTATAACTAGTTATATGCAATGTTTTTAAACCCGGACCGGGCCGGCCGGTCGGACCGGTCCGGCCGGGACCCGGAGTCTAGAGCGGGTCGGTTCACTTGTTTGAGCCGTTTTAACATTGGGCCGGTGGTCGGACCGGCAGCCGGGCGGTTGGGCCGGCGGGTCGGAGGCAGAGATCGGGCCGGTCATGTTTAAATCAGTTGAAGAAGAGAGAAAAATACCTTGATCTTATAGAACAGGCCGTTATAGCCGCAAGATCTGAAGAAATTATCAAAAGTTTCGTTACGGTCGTGAGCATCGGGACCGGAAGAAGTGCCATTGGCCACCACCGGAGAAGCAGTTGCCCATGTTGTCGCCGGTAGGGGTAGGTGGTTGACTGGTTGTGGAAGAACTGAAATTACAAGAGCAAGAGGGGAGAGAATATTAAACTTTACAGTGAAGAAAAATGATGGAATGGGCCCACATGTTAGATATTATGGAAGATTGGATACGTAAAGGGATGGGTGTTCAAATTTGAAATTGCTTTGGATTAAATATTAAATATAGATATTAAATGTGTTAAATTTAAAAAACTAAAGGATGCAAATCGATATTAGTCAAGAATTGGATGGTTGGATACATAAATTGACATATTTTATAAATATTTTTATATAATTTATAATGTAATCCGGGTCTTAAATCCGGTCGAACCGGTCCGACCTTTGACCCCGTAAGGTGACCGGGTCGACCTCCGGTCCGGTTCTGAAAACATTGGTTATATGAACCTAATTCGTATAATTTAGGCGTAATGGGCCTAAACATTTCAAAATCTCTCCAAACCAGAATGTTTGGTTAAAACATAATAATTAGTTATCAACAATCATTGTTAAACATAATCAAAATCCAGATGTGAAAAGGTAAAATGTGTTTTACCATCAAATCATGATGCAAAACAAGTTGTTATACCATCAAATCCCTGAGGCTATGTTCCTGCCTGAACCATTAATGAGTGAGTTATTGTGTCAGTTCATTTGTATGGTTAAGTTAAACGAAAGAGCATGAACAAGCTTTGTCCGTGTTCGTTCAGTTCGTGCACACCCCTATTTTCAGGATTGGTCTAACTGTCACACCCTGGCTTTGCGGAAGCGTGGTTAATTTGGTGTGACTTCTCAATACCATAGCTTAACCATAACAAAGCTATATGAAATAAAATCATGCAAGATCATCCATTCGATTAAGTTTTAAAAACCAAATACAATAACATTGTCTTAACGGAAACACATCCTAACGACATAAACATTGTTCAACAAACACAACATAACATAAGCATAGTTTAAGGACTGTGACTTGTCCAGGAAAGAGTCACATTCCCTAAACCCGGATGACCTCGTAACTAGTGCAGCGGGAAAACGTGTCATACCGTGCCAGATCCTTTAATTCCCTGAAATACATGTAAGTTGAAAAATCAACAATAATGTTGAGCGAGTTCATGTGTAAGTGAGTAAATAAACCTTTGTAAGTATAAAAATAATCCTGGTATGTAGCAAATAAGGGAATTGAGATCACCAATGGTTTGCAAGGCCACTGATATGTGTGAAGTGCAAGTAGGGAGACTCAAACCTAGCGGATTTATGCGTCGGGCACGAAGTCACCCCGAGGTCCGTTTCTAGTTTGGCCTGGGGCTGGGCTCGCTACACCCAGATAGATCTACCGCTCCTGTCCCTCAGTCCTACCATGAGGACTAATGGCCTCATGTTGCTCCTACCCACTCACATGATCTAAGTAGTAAACCTCCTTACGCTAACCATACCATGTATAAAGTACTTGTAATCAAAGTAACATGTATTTCACCCCCGTAGTTTAGAAAACTGAAAACAATTAAGAGAAAAGGGGGACATGAACTCACAGTGGTGCGTCTCTACCAAGTATACCTCCAAATCAAGCAGCTGTGTGACGACCTACACGTACTAACTCTATTAGACGGACGGCCGTGCCTTAGCTTTAAGGTTTAAGTTTTTGGGAAATAGTTAGACTAGTTAGACAACTATTTCGTGTTTACATTCTGTATACTTGGTAATCTTTTTCCTTCCCAAGGATGGGGGATTTAATAAATGTGTGTTCGAAATATATTATTAAGTCTCACTTAAAATATATTTTATTTCCAACTCCAAAATATAAATATTCTTCTCAAAAATATTATATTTTCTATTACATAAATTTTTCCCAAAATAATACCTTGACAAAAATACGCGTTAAGTCATATTTTCTTAAAGTGCGTAAGTTACGTTTTAATGATCGAGTGGTAATAATAATTACCGGTGTAACTTATATATTTATCGTAGAGGCGTTCGTATTATTTTGGATCGATTAACATTCGATAGTATTATTTTTACCCTAAAAATAATACTAGTATTTTCACAAAATAATCATAAACACATATCAAGTGACTTTATGAAAAATATATACTAAATATATATTTACCAAGTTTTATTTTGTGAAATCCCACCTCCGATGTTTTGTAAATAAAGTCGTGGCGAAATCTATAATTTGAAAACAAGTCGAAAGGTATTTCTAACACTTATAGTGAAAATAATTCTAAGTGTTAGGTTTTTAGAAAAATTTCGCCAGAGTTTCCTCTGTAACTGGAGGTGGCCACGCTTTCAAGCGTATCATTTTCTTTTATAAATCAAATCAACCATTTTTCTTATTTAACCAAAACAATATTCAACGCATCAAACTAGTTAATAAACATGTAATTCGCAAGAATCTCATGAACTTGTAGTTTTTCCAACACTATGATGTAAATCCCCATACTTTTAGCGGATCTGTATATAAAACAATCCGATTTCGTAAAAACCTAGTTTTTAGGGAAGTTCCGTCTTTACAACTTCTCGTCATCCTTTTCAAAAATAGTTATTTTGTCGAAAGTGTGTGCTACACAAGTGTTTACACACTTGTGTGTTCTAAAAATCATTCGTGTTAGTGTAAGATCCGTCTTTAGAAAACATGATTTCTTTGATACTTGGTTCTTTGAAAATACCGCTTGTAGATACGTAGATCTATTAGTTTTAAACACTATTTCACAAGCAAAATCGCTTTTACACAAGTTCATGATTCGTGTGTGGTAGAGTTTCATCCTTTAACCCTTGTTACTTCCAAAACAACCTTATGTCATGATCCATGATCATGACCAATCCGGGTTAAACGATGATCCGAGCTACCACAACATAGATCGGGTCCAAATAACTACACAAATCAAATACTACAAGTTTTACACAACAAACAAGCTTTTAACCATCACTACAAGCATTTTTAGTAAACTTTTGTGTGTCATTTTGTAAGATTACGAGTTTTAACCGTTACAAATCATATTAACCACTTCAAAATAGTTCGAGAGGGTGATTATAGCAACTTACTACTAGCTCGAGGCTAGGGAAGAATCTAAGCGCAAAATGAGAGGATAAAAGCAATTGAGTGAGGTCCTTCGCCTTCCGATTGCACCAAACTTCCTTGTAGGTGATCCTTAACACTTGAATGATCTTGGAATGGCTTGAACTAAACTCGAAAATGGATGGGTGCTCAAGGGGGTGTTCGGCCGTGAGTTTAGCAAGGAGAGGGAGAGAGAGTTTTGTTGAGTGTTGTGATGAAAGTGTTAGTGTGCTATGGTGTGAACTTATAGACAAATATTCAAGATAATTATCCAAGAGTTCATATGTCTACTAGATATTAGACATATGTGATTTTTATAATCAACAAAGTACAATGGGGGGGTCACATAGTGACCGAACTCGGTTGGGGGGGGGGGGGGGGGGTAATCCGGTTGGTTTCCGACTAAACATTAGGTAATTAGTTAGGTTAATCTAGTTAAGTTTAGGGATTAACCCGGTTAGTAGTGTGTTGTGCTTTATTGCGGGTGTTAGGGTACTCAGGGACCCTAACTGGCTCAGAAAAAGATAAGTAATGTTATTAACAACATTTTCATGTTCCGGGTATAGTCCGGTTGTTCGGTTGGATAGTAATCCGTTAAAGCGTTAAACAAGCTTTAAAGTGTCGTTAATACCCTTTTTAGTGACACAACTTATTTCCGACACTTTGGAAGGTGTCTAGTAGCATTTTTCTCTTGTTTTGGCACTTTATTAGTTAGCTAAAAGCTGGATTGTTTATTAAAGTGCTGAGTTTTTGTGCTTTAGAGCACGTTTTAGGCACATCTGGTCACTGTAACTTATTCCTAGAGACGCAGTTCTACAACCCTTGTATCCCTACACTCACCACTAGTGTAGTAAAATATTTCTGGCTCATACAGGCCTTAGAGGCAGTGTCTGCCTGATGCTGGCTTTATCAGCATGTTCAATAGGTTATCCGTTTATAGTGCTACTGTGCTTTTTGTGCATCATGTTTGTCACTAAGGTTCAGCATGTAAATAATGTAGTGACGGTAAGTAAAGTATGATGCAGGTATATGCATGTATCAGAAATCAAGTAGCAGTTCATCAGTAATTTCAAACAAGCACAGTAATTAAGCAGTAATTAGTTATTAATTAAGTCGTACGGATACCTGGTTTAGTGAGGGTTGTCACATTCTCCCCCCGTTAGAAAAATTTCGTCCCGAAATTTTAAGTTCTGCTTGTAGATGCAGGGTTCTTAGGAAATAGGTGGGGGTATTTCTCTTTCATCCGGTCCTCACGCTCCCAGGTGTATTCAGGACCATGTCTGGCATTCCAACGAAATTTGACGAGCTTGACACTGCTCCGGCGGGTCTTGTTTACTTTCCAATCCGTAACCTCAACCGGTTCTTCAACGAAATGGAGCGTGTCGTCAACATGAATCTCGTCGATGGGAATGGCAATGGTATCTTGAGTTGGACTTTTCTTCAGGTTGGATACATGAAATGTATCGTGAACCGAATGGAGTTCAGCAGGCAAGTCCAGTTTGTATGCTACTAGTCCTATTCTTTCCAAAATTCTGAAAGGACCAATGTAGCGCGGATTTAACTTCCCACGCTTTCCGAAGCGTGCCACACCCTTCCAGGGTGAAACTTTCAATAAAACCATTTCTCCAACTTGGAATTCCAAGTGTTTCCGGTTTGGATCTGCATAGGCTTTCTGTCTGTGGCGAGCTGCTTCGATGCGTTTTCGAATCTACGCAATCTTGTCTGTCGTCTCTTGGACGATTTCGGGACCAGCAAGCTGCCTATCACCTGCGTCAGCCCAGCATAGGGGTGATCGGCACTTGCGTCCGTAAAGAGCTTCAAATGGTGCGGCACCAATACTGGTGTGGTAGCTGTTGTTGTATGAAAATTCGACCAAAGGCAAATGCTTATCCCAGCTACCGCCCAAATCCATAACACACGCTCTCAGCATGTCTTCCAAAGTCTGTATCGTCCGCTCGCTTTGCCCGTCGGTCTGTGGGTGAAATGCGGTGCTCATATTCAATTGCGAGCCAAAAGCTTCTTGGAAGGATTGCCAAATCCTTGATATGAACCTTCCGTCTCTATCGGAAATGATTGAGAGAGGCACTCCATGCCGTGCAACGATTTCTCTCATGTATATTTCTACCAGTTTGCTAGTGTTATCCTTCTCTTTGATTGGCAGAAAGTGTGCGGACTTTGTTAGGCGGTCAACTATCACCCAGATAGTGTCATGACCTCTTGGCGTTCTTGGCAACTTTGTAATAAAATCCATGGAGATTTGTTCCCATTTCCACTTGGGAATCTCAGGTTGTTGCAGAAGTCGTGAAGGCTTCTGGTATTCCGCTTTCACCTTAGCACACGTTAGACACTTGCTCACATAAACAGCAACATCGCCTTTCATCCTAGTCCACCAATAGTAACCCTTGAGATCTTGGTACATCTTATCCGCTCCTGGATGGATAGAGTACCGTGATTTGTGAGCTTCATCAAAAATAACCTTCCTTAAACCACCAAACAGAGGAACCCAAATCCTTTTCTCAAAACATAACGTTCCTTCCTCGTTTGGTACCAAAAGCTTCTCCATCCCACGGAGGTATTCTTCTTCAAGATTTCCTTCCTTGAGAGCTTCTTTCTGCGCGGCACGAATGCGCAAGGAAAGATCGGTTCGGATAATCATTTCTAAAGCCCTAACCCTTATGGGCTTGATCCTCTCCTTTCGATTTAGGGCATCGGCGACCACATTCGCCTTCCCTGGATGATACTTTATCTCGCAGTCGTAATCGTTCAGCAACTCAACCCAACGTCTTTGCCTCATATTCAGCTCCTTCTGGTTGAATATGTGTTGTAGGCTCTTGTGATCTGTAAAAATTGTACACTTTGTACCATAAAGGTAGTGTCTCCAGATCTTTAATGCAAAAACCACTGCGCCAAGTTCCAAATCATGTGTGGTATAGTTCTTTTCGTGCACTTTCAATTGACGTGATGCGTAAGCAATAACCTTTTGGCTTTGCATCAAAACACAACCCAATCCTTGACGTGAGGCATCACAGTATACCACGAAATCATCTGTACCTTCTGGTAGTGCTAAGATTGGCGCATTGCAGAGCTTATCCTTCAATATCTGGAACGCTTCTTCCTGTTTGATTCCCCAAACAAACTTCTTATCTTTCTGCGTGAGGAGCGTCAATGGTTGAGCGATCTTCGAAAAATCCTCAATGAACCTTCGATAGTAGCCAGCCAAACCCAAAAATTGTCGAATCTCGGTTGGCGTTTTTGGCGTTTCCCAATTCTTGATCGCTTCGATCTTGGTTGGATCCACGTGGATTCCGTCTCCATTTACCACATGTCCAAGAAATTGGACTTCACGTAGCCAAAATTCGCACTTAGAGAATTTGGCATACAGATGTTCTTTCTTTAGCAGCTCCAAAATAGCTCTTAGATGCTGTTCGTGCTCAGCCTTTGTCCTTGAATAAATCAAGATGTCGTCGATAAACACAATCACGAACTTATCCAAGTACGGCTTGCAAACTCTATTCATCAAGTCCATAAAGACTGCAGGTGCGTTTGTCAAACCAAACGGCATAACAAGGAACTCGTAGTGTCCATAACGAGTTCTGAAGGCTGTCTTCGGGATACTTTCCTCTTGTATCCTTAACTGATGGTATCCAGATCGCAAGTCGATCTTTGAGTAAAAGCTTGAACCTTGCAGTTGATCAAACAGATCATCAATTCTTGGCAGAGGATATCTATTCTTGATCGTCAGCTTGTTCAGCTCCCGGTAGTCGATGCACATACGAAAACTACCGTCCTTCTTCTTGACAAACAGGACCGGAGCTCCCCAAGGCAAGAAGCTTGGTCGGATAAATCCCTTGTCTAACAACTCTTGAAGTTGTGTCGACAATTCTTGCATCTCAGACGGAGCAAGTCTATAAGGTGCCTTAGCCACAGGCGCGGCGCCTGGAACTAAGTCAATGCGAAACTCTACTTGCATCTGAGGTGGCAGTCCAGGTAAGTCCTCTGGGAAGACTTCTGGATATTCCCTCACGACAGGGATGTCTTCGATCTTCGGTTCTGCAGCTTTCTTGTCTACAATGTGTGCCAGGAAGGCAGCACATCCTTTCTGCAAACACTTTCGCGCTTTCAGGTAGCTGATAAACCTTAACGGCGTATCACGCTTCTCACCATGAACCACAATTGTTTCACCCTCTTTGGTTGGGATACGAACAACCTTTTCGTGACAAACTATCTCAGCCTTGTTGCCTGATAACCAATCCATTCCTACCACCACGTCGAAGCTTCCCAACTGGACTGGTAGTAGATCCAAAGTAAACTCACGTTCTCCTAATTCGATCACACAACCTCTGACAACTTCATTGGCTTCTACTAACTTCCCATTGGCCAATTCGATTGAGTAGGGAATATCTAACTTACTAGCGGTTAAACCAAGCATTTTCTTAAATTCTAACGATACGAAGCTATAATCGGCACCAGTATCAAATAAAACGGATGCATAGCATTGGTTCACAGGGAACGTACCAGTAATGACATTGGGATCCTGGCGCGCTTCCCTCGCTTCGATGTGGAACACTCTTCCACGGGCTTGGTTCAACTCTGGGCAGTTCCTCTTAAAGTGCCCGATATCACGACAGTTAAAGCATCCAAGTCTTTGCCCGTTTCCACCTCCATTTCCAGCTTGGTTATTCCTTTGGTTATGATTCATGGCGCCCGCTTGATTAGCATTGTTGCCTCGATTCCCATTACCTCCATTGTTTCCTTGTGGGCGATTTCCATTCCCACCCCGGTTGTTATTTCTGCTTCCGAATCCTCCCTGGCCTCCCTGGCCAGCAGTGGCCCAACAAGTGTCCTTCAAGTGGCCCGGCTTTCCATATGCTTCGCATACTTTCACACTACAATGGCCAGAATGGTGGCGTTGGCAGGTATTACACTTGGGCTGGGTGCCCATATATCCTTTTCCTTTCTTTCCACTACCAGCTGTAACCTGAGCTGGCGTGCCTGATCCTCCTTTCTTAACCACCACACTGGCGCCCTGCTTGAAGTTCGAGAACTTCCATTTGTTACCTCCTGATGACTCGACGTGAGTCTCTTTCTTCTTAGGCTAAGCCTCATCGAACTTGTTCAGGCGAATAGCCTCCTCTGTGAGAGCCACGCTCAGATCAATTGCCTCAGTAATTGTCGCAGGCTTGGATGAGGTCACCATGCTTATGATTTGAGGAGCTAATCCCCAAATGAAACGTTCAATCCGCTTGAACTCCGGAGTGACCATGTAGGGTACCACATGCGATAAGTCATGGAACCTCTGAACGTATTCTGTGATCTTTGGACCTTCCATTTTCAAATGCCAGAACTCAGTTTCCAATCTTTGGATTTCCACGCGAGAGCAGTACTTTTTGCGCATAAGTTCCTTCAGTTCGGTCCAGTTTAGCGCGTAGGCAGCAGCTTCACCAAGTGTCTGTACTTGCAAATTCCACGAAGAGAGGGCTCCATCCAAGAATAGCCCCGAGATATAGGTGACTTGCTGATCTAGTGCGCATTTTCTCATGCGAAGAACAAATTCAGTTTTCTCCGCCCAACGAACAAAGGCGACAGCACCTCCTGTGCCATCAAAGTTGATCGGTTTGCAGTCTAGAAACTGCTTGTAGGTGCACCCTGCACACACATTGTAACATGTGAACGACATTAGCATCTTTGCTATAGATATCCAATTAGGTCATGGTATGTCTAAATGTCTTAGTATTACCATGAGGTGGATTGTTGGTGCCATTGTTGTTTGAGCTGCTTCCGCTGGGTCCTCCTTGCGAGACGGCGTATTGTGCGATGGCAGCATCGATGACTTGTTGGAGTTCTGCCTCATTGGTAGGCATCGGCGTTGGACGTTTAGGCGGCATCTTCTAAAAGATGTGTTTACGTTGGTCAGGCCATAGTAAAGATCCCATGTTATAATACGTATGCTTTATTATGATAGTAATAGTACATAACATCTCATGTTATAATCATATCAATCACACAACATCCCATGTCACAAACATCAATCACACAACATCCCATGTCATAGAATATAAATAACCAAATCAAGCATCAAATATGGTGAGAATACTGCGATTGCCATATATTGAGACCACATAGTAAGCGTACAAGTACATCACAATGTCATACAACATCAGTCGACTAAGGGCTACATCACCCTAGTCCAAAAACTATATCAAATCAGTGTCAGTACATCAAATACATGTCAACAAAAGTCAGAATCATAATGTAGTCTCCAAAAATGCTGTGCAGTCAAAAGCATTCGCCGTCTTCTCACCAACGTCTACCCATACGGTACTGAAGAGCTCTACACGGATGGCGGTGGAGGAGGGGGAAAGTGAGTGTAGAACAAACGACGCAACTGGAGCCAGTCCTCCTCCATGGCTCTCTAGGTACGCAACCAAGAAGCAACCTGCTGCTCAAGTGCCAAAAGGCGTGCAGCATAGTCAGGTAACAATGGTCGAGAGTGCTGCGAAGAAATAGGGTGGGTCTGACCCTGACACTGGCACGACGGTGGCTGAGCTCTCTCAAGCTCCTGTATGCGCCGTGTGAGTGCCTCCTGCTGGACAACAATCGATATCAAAACGTCCTCAATAGTATACCCCATATGGAAAGGATGGTAGGGGTCGGTCAGTGGCATAACAGACGGTGACGTCCAGAGAAACGGCTCACTAGCTGGATCAAAAGGTGGCACAAAGAATGGTGGTACAGGGGGAATAGCAGATGAAGACTGTGGCATAACGGGAACAGACGTCGGCACATGCCCAAAGGGATGTGCCAAAGAACCCTCTCCAGGTCGTGTTGGAGGTGTAAACCGAGGAAATGAAAAGGAGGTATCAATGTGACGGGTATCAGTGATCTGAGGGGGAATAGGTGGGACCTCGTCATCAGCAGGAATCCACCCATGCTGGGCGTGCTCATCTCGTGGGTCCATCTGTGCCTCAAAAAGTGCTCGATCAAACTATACAGGCATAGGGTCAAGGTGGGGTGCAACGAGAGGGTCAGCAGGTACATCAGCGATAAGTGGGGGATCAACATGATCAGCAGCAATAACATGGTCACCCTCCAGTAGTGGTGCATCAGCAGGGTGATCATCAATGGGTAGGTCAGCAATCACAGGATCGATAGGCATACCAGCATGAGCAGGGTCATGCTCAAGCACTGGGTCAGGAGCAGGGTCCAGTGGCTGCTCGGGATCATCAAAGGCCATCTCAAAATCAAACTCAGGGTCGATGGGATCAACTGGGTCAACTGGGTCGACCGGATCCTCCATAGGCTGATCCATGGGTATAAACTCTATATCCAGATCTGGGTCGAATCCTGGGGGAAAGACAGGATCGGAATCCTCCACATCATCGTGGTCGAAAGAAAAACTAGGAATAGGGGCAACAGAGGATGCCTGGTCGGGATCTGATCCATGAGAAAAGTGCTGCGCACTCTGAGTGTGTGAAGGTGCGGAGGCCACAGACTCGAAAGAGTCTGGGACCGGAGAGTGAGCAGGTGACTCCTCGGCGGGAGCATCTGCGATCATCAAAAGATCTCCAGCAGCAAGAAGGGCCTCGCCCTGAACCTCATCCTCTAAGGGCTCGTCATCAAACAGATCGACGTCGGGAAGCAAATCGTAAGCAGGATATGAAGCAAGTGGTATGGGAGCAGGGATCTCCACTAACGGTAGGTCCCCGGCCAAAGGGCCATCAGCGAGCTCATCAGCACCATCAGGTAAAGCAAAGGGCTGAAAGTCGTCCTCGTCCGTGCTAGTAACGTCGGATGTGTGGACCTCGCGCTCTGAAGACTCTAGGTCGTCTGATACTATAGGTCTAGGGCCTGTGGTGTCTGAATCACCAGTGCCGGTCGAGTCCATGTGTCTGTAACATAAACACAAATGTGCACAAATAATCAGTCATACAATCAGATAAGCACATTGGTCACCAAGTAAGCAATCAAATAGTTCTCCTAGTCCCACTAGCCTCCCAGCCTCCCAGACTGCTCTTCCTAGTCCCACTAGCCAATTCTCCTAGTCCCACTAGCCAATTCTCCTAGTCCCACTAGCCAACTACCTCGGCCTCCCAGACCGAGCCTCGGCCTCCCAGACTGAGCCTATAAATAATAAATAAAATGTGCTCAACATTTGTTTATAAAAAGTTTTGGATCTGGACTTAAGTGGTATGCAGTAAAAATGTTTTCGTGAGAGCCCTAGTGATCATAGTCTAGACTCGAGAAAGAATCCTAGTTCGCTATGATCAGAGCTCTGATACCAAGCTATCACACCCTGGCTTTGCGGAAGCGTGGTTAATTTGGTGTGACTTCTCAATACCATAGCTTAACCATAACAAAGCTATATGAAATAAAATCATGCAAGATCATCCATTCGATTAAGTTTTAAAAACCAAATACAATAACATTGTCTTAACGGAAACACATCCTAACGACATAAACATTGTTCAACAAACACAACATAACATAAGCATAGTTTAAGGACTGTGACTTGTCCAGGAAAGAGTCACATTCCCTAAACCCGGATGACCTCGTAACTAGTGCAGCGGGAAAACGTGTCATACCGCGCCAGATCCTTTAATTCCCTGAAATACATGTAAGTTGAAAAATCAACAATAATGTTGAGCGAGTTCATGTGTAAGTGAGTAAATAAACCTTTGTAAGTATAAAAATAATCCTGGTATGTAGCAAATAAGGGAATTGAGATCACCAATGGTTTGCAAGGCCACTGATATGTGTGAAGTGCAAGTAGGGAGACTCAAACCTAGCGGATTTATGCGTCGGGCACGAAGTCATCCCGAGGTCTGTTTCTAGTTTGGCCTGGGGCTGGGCTCGCTACACCCAGATAGATCTACCGCTCCTGTCCCTCGGTCCTACCATGAGGACTAATGGCCTCATGTTGCTCCTACCCACTCACATGATCTAAGTAGTAAACCTCCTTACGCTAACCATACCATGTATAAAGTACTTGTAATCAAAGTAACATGTATTTCACCCCCGTAGTTTAGAAAACTGAAAACAGTTAAGAGAAAAGGGGGACATGAACTCACAGTGGTGCGTCTCTACCAAGTATACCTCCAAATCAAGCAGCTGTGTGACGACCTACACGTACTAACTCTATTAGACGGACGGCCGTGCCTTAGCTTTAAGGTTTAAGTTTTTGGGAAATAGTTAGACAACTATTTCGTGTTTACATTCTGTATACTTGGTAATCTTTTTCCTTCCCAAGGATGGGGGATTTAATAAATGTGTGTTCGAAATATATTATTAAGTCTCACTTAAAATATATTTTATTTCCAACTCCAAAATATAAATATTCTTCTCAAAAATATTATATTTTCTATTACATAAATTTTTCCCAAAATAATACCTTGACAAAAATACACGTTAAGTCATATTTTCTTAAAGTGCGTAAGTTACGTTTTAATGATCGAGTGGTAATAATAATTACCGGTGTAACTTATATATTTATCGTAGAGGAGTTCGCATTATTTTGGATCCATTAACATTCGATAGTATTATTTTTACCCTAAAAATAATACTAGTATTTTCACAAAATAATCATAAACACATATCAAGTGACTTTATGAAAAATATATACTAAATATATATTTACCAAGTTTTATTTTGTGAAATCCCACCTCCGATGTTTTGTAAATAAAGTCGTGGCGAAATCTATAATTTGAAAACAAGTCGAAAAGTATTTCTAACACTTATAGTGAAAATAATTCTAAGTGTTAGGTTTTTAGAAAAATTTCGCCAGAGTTTCCTCTGTAACTGGAGGTGGCCACGCTTTCAAGCGTATCATTTTCTTTTATAAATCAAATCAACCATTTTTCTTATTTAACCAAAACAATATTCAACGCATCAAACTAGTTAATAAACATGTAATTCGCAAGAATCTCATGAACTTGTAGTTTTTCCAACACTATGATGTAAATCCCCATACTTTTAGCGGATCTGTATATAAAACAATCCGATTTCGTAAAAACCTAGTTTTTAGGGAAGTTCCGTCTTTACAACTTCTCGTCATCCTTTTCAAAAATAGTTATTTTGTCGAAAGTGTGTGCTACACAAGTGTTTACACACTTGTGTGTTCTAAAAATCATTCGTGTTAGTGTAAGATCCGTCTTTAGAAAACATGATTTCTTTGATACTTGGTTCTTTGAAAATACCGCTTGTAGATACGTAGATCTATTAGTTTTAAACACTATTTCACAAGCAAAATCGCTTTTACACAAGTTCATGATTCGTGTGTGGTAGAGTTTCATCCTTTAACCCTTGTTACTTCCAAAACAACCTTATGTCATGATCCATGATCATGACCAATCCGGGTTAAACGATGATCCGAGCTACCACAACATAGATCGGGTCCAAATAACTACACAAATCAAATACTACAAGTTTTACACAACAAACAAGCTTTTAACCATCACTACAAGCATTTTTAGTAAACTTTTGTGTGTCATTTTGTAAGATTACGAGTTTTAACCGTTACAAATCATATTAACCACTTCAAAATAGTTCGAGAGGGTGATTATAGCAACTTACTACTAGCTCGAGGCTAGGGAAGAATCTAAGCGCAAAATGAGAGGATAAAAGCAATTGAGTGAGGTCCTTCGCCTTCCGATTGCACCAAACTTCCTTGTAGGTGATCCTTAACACTTGAATGATCTTGGAATGGCTTGAACTAAACTCGAAAATGGATGGGTGCTCAAGGGGGTGTTCGGCCGTGAGTTTAGCAAGGAGAGGGAGAGAGAGTTTTGTTGAGTGTTGTGATGAAAGTGTTAGTGTGCTATGGTGTGAACTTATAGACAAATATTCAAGATCATTATCCAAGAGTCCATATGTCTACTTGATATTAGACATATGTGATTTTTATAATCAACAAAGTACAATGGGGGGGTCACATAGTGACCGAACTCGGTTGGGGGGGGGGGGTAATCCGGTTGGTTTCCGACTAAACATTAGGTAATTAGTTAGGTTAATCTAGTTAAGTTTAGGGATTAACCCGGTTAGTAGTGTGTTGTGCTTTATTGCGGGTGTTAGGGTACTCAGGGACCCTAACTGGCTCAGAAAAAGATAAGTAATGTTATTAACAACATTTTCATGTTCCGGGTATAGTCCGGTTGTTCGGTTGGATAGTAATCCGTTAAAGCGTTAAACAAGCTTTAAAGTGTCGTTAATACCCTTTTTAGTGACACAACTTATTTCCGACACTTTGGAAGGTGTCTAGTAGCATTTTTCTCATGTTTTGGCACTTTATTAGTTAAAAGCTGGATTGTTTATTAAAGTGCTGAGTTTTTGTGCTTTAGAGCACGTTTTAGGCACATCTGGTCACTGTAACTTCCTAGAGACGCAGTTCTACAACCCTTGTATCCCTACACTCACCACTAGTGTAGTAAAATATTTCTGGCTCATACAGGCCTTAGAGGCAGTGTCTGCCTGATGCTGGCTTTATCAGCATGTTCAATAGGTTATCCGTTTAAAGTGCTACTGTGCTTTTTGTGCATCATGTTTGTCACTAAGGTTCAGCATGTAAATAATGTAGTGACGGTAAGTAAAGTATGATGCAGGTATATGCATGTATCAGAAATCAAGTAGCAGTTCATCAGTAATTTCAAACAAGCACAGTAATTAAGCAGTAATTAATTATTAATTAAGTCGTACGGATACCTGGTTTAGTGAGGGTTGTCACACTAACCACGGAGAATCTGGTTAAAGCATTTAGGTAATTAGAAAAGTCATTTTGGTAATTAGTAAAGCATTTTGGTAATTAGAAAAGTCATTTTGGATTTCTGAAGGTTTAGATGTTTGCTAAACAATATAAAGAGTAATCACAAGTTTTATTCCAAAACAGTTATAGAACGTAAGTAAACTGTGAAACCAGTTATTAACAAATAATATTTCAAGAAAACAAATTACTCTATACAACTGTAATTGGAAAAATAGTTATTGTACAGGGAAAACATTTCAAACCACATGCTCACAATGTTACAGAATCACTCAAGTCTCCAAGGGATGTCTTGATAGTTCGATGCTTGGAATGTGAGATTTAAATGGTTAATAGTAGTAGATCAAGATTAGGATCCGTTTCAAAAAATAAACCAATTTATTACTTCATGTTTTGGACATATTTTGACAACTATTTGTATAGATTTTTTTAATGAATTAGAATCAATATAAGATATTGAAATTTGTGACACATTTACACTACAACAAGTAAATGTAATCTATCACCATTGCCACTACCAACTTGTCACATTTACATTACACATTTACATTACTAGTCATCATGACCTTTACCCTCTAACTACACTACCATTGGCTGCATCAATCTTCCATTGTCGTCGGCTTCACCACCTCTACACCTTCCCCACACTGCTGCAACAATGCCCATCTCTTTTGCCACCCATCGCACTGTCGTTGAAACAACCATTAACTTTGCCACCCACCTTGTATATACCACGATTTTCATAAATTTTAACTAGAGGGACTGTTATTGCATCATTCTAAAAGATGAAATTCATGGACTAATTGTGTGGATTATGAAAGTATAATAAAACCTAAATTAAAAAGAAAATAGGAGACCACGGGACTCGAACCCGGGTGCCAGCGGTACACAATCAGCAAAAAAACCACTGCACCACGCCAGTGTTTGGTGCAAGACTTATCCAGACATATTATATATACGTGTCATAGTCCTTTTTGAATAATTGAAGTTTGCCACCCAAACAACAGCCGATGGAAACAAGGACATAAGATGTACCACGCGAATAAATGATGGAAGATGAATGATGGTGTTGTAGTGGTGGTGGAGTGGTGGCAAGTAAGAGAGAAGTGGTTTGCCAATGGATGGTTTGGAATGGAACCAAGCACATCTATTTATAGCTAAAATCAGGGGCTTCACCACGGCCCGTTCCCGCCTGGCACGGCCCCGTGCTCATCTCTCTCTCTCGCTCTCTCTCTCTCTTCCTCATTAACTGTTGTGTCAGGTCTTGTACTAACACGGCCCCGTGGCCAATGTACTTACTGTACTATCGCAGATTCTGAAAATCTTTGAGTTGACCACGCCCCGTGTTGGCTTAGCACGACCCCGTGTTGGCTGTCTGTTTTGTCCTTTGTTGTTGTCTTTTTTTTCTGCACATCATCCAGTCTCGGACACGGCCCGTGTCAGGTCTTCTGATCTTGCTATTCTTGTGGTTTGGATGTGGATTGGGGCTTGGTGAGTTGCGTCAATTCCTCCTTCTTTGTATTTATGTTGGTTTTTGCTGGTATTTTGCTCCTTTTGCACATTTAAGCTCTTTTGACTCTGTAAATTAAAAAGGAACAGAAAAACAAGCTTTTTCCAACATTAGTACTGAAAAGGGTTGATTTTACGTCGTATTTGATATAATTTATATGTTGTATTTTATGCACATCAAATACCCCCACACTTGAATATTTGCTTGTCCTCAAGCAAAACTCTATTACGTGGCTTACACACCCAAACGGAATAGGTAGAAAAGAAGATTTTGGTCTCAATTTTAGAGTCTTGGGATCCAAGATTTATAGAAATCAAAAAAGAAATACATAAAAGATTTGTCTTCACCAAGTGATGTAAGAGTTTAGCCAATACATAAACTGCTTGACTTTCCATATAGAATTGAACTCTAAACAAGAAATGACGAGTTGGACATGTTTAGACATGTCCTAAATTGTTTTATAAACTGATATGATGTCAAAACTTCAAGTTTTAAACTTTTAATAGTTAGAAACTTGATTAGCGTAATTTGCAAAGTTTATGTTTTTGACCTTTTATTTAATATAAAGTCGACTTATCATTTCGCCTACTTAACGTGATCTTTAGAAGGTATGATCCCAGGGGATTATAACATTCATTATTACGATCACGTAGTCATGTTCGAATCGAACATTGGCTTGACCATAATGGTCATAACCGAAAGTCAAACAGAAAGCCAAACTGTTTGACTTTTGGCTAATAACTAGCCTATAACTTGAAATAGACTATGAAAGAACATTTACTTGTGTTCTAGGAGAAGATTAACTTTAGTAGGAGGCTTCCTTGAATTAGGAAACAACTCCAAGAAGATAGAGAGAAAGAATGAAGGAAATGAGCAAAGGAAAAATATGAAAAAGGAGGCTATTTATAGTTGAATGATCATCACAAGATGTTGCCATGTGTTAAGGGGTGTTCTAAGATTATCCCAGGTGTGCAATGATGTGTTCAAATTGGATGAAAGAGTGGCAAATTGAAGCTAGGTGTCAAGTTATGAAGTTATGCTTGGAGACTAAGCATAAAACTACCAGTGAGGCCCCTTACGGACTGTAAGGATTAATGCTTACGGTCCTTAAGGACCTCAGCGCATCAGCAGATTATTCAGCTTACAGCCCGTGAGCACCGAGGGCTTACGGTCCGTATGAGGTTGCCAGGAAGGTTATTTTGAGATTTTGCATCTTTAACCCTTGGACTTTGATTCTTTTTGCCATTTGGCACTTTTAGTCCCTCTCCTTCCTCATAGTTGAGATTAGTCGGAGATTCAGGACGCGTTTTAGTTAACGCACAATAATAGTTTCTCTCCTTCCCAGAACCGGGATCAGTCGGAGATACAAAACACATTTCAAAGAACGTATAATGTAGGTCCTTCCTCCTTCCACATAGTCGGGATTAATTGGAGGTTCCTCCCTCCACATAGTCGGGATTAGTTGGAGGATTGGACATGTATCGTTACATAGTTGAACAATAAATTCTCTCTCCTTAGTTGGAGATTCGGGACACGTGTCATCTCATAGTTGGACGAAAATTTTACGGGTGTTACACACTTATTGAATGTTACTAGAGCTTTACTTTTCCAAAGTAGTTTACCTGTGAGATTTTGGCATGAAAGTGTTCTTACTGTTGCTTATCTTATAAATAAGACTCCTTTTGTGCTTGGTGGTAAAACTCCTTATGAGCTTATTTTTGGTTTTAACCCTTCTTGAATCATTTAAGAGTGTTTGGATGTCTGTGTTTCTGTACAGTTCTGAATGAAAGTGATAAGCTTAATAGTAAGGCTGAAAATGTGTTTTTATAGGATATTCTCATGAAAAAAAGGGTATAAACTATTTAGTCTTGATTCTAAAACAATATTGTTTTCAAGAGATGTCAAATTTTACGAAGATGTATTTCCATTTAAAGAACAAATTGTTTTTTTAAATGTGTGATACTAATCAAGATAAAACTGTTACTACTCTTAATTTTTTGACATGTATGAAGAATCAGTATCCAAACACAAACCTGTGGATGAACCCAATGATGATAGAACGGGTTCATGTGAGGTTGATGTGGGAACACATGAATCTCAGCAATCTGAGATACATGGTACACCCACTGTCAGGGCTGATATTTAGCAGACAAGTGAGTCAACTGTATCTGCAGATAAGGCTGATCATGTGAGTACTGCAAATGAAACCATTGACACTTCTGACGGAGATGCATGTGGATCTGAGTATGTCTTTGTGCCTAGAAGATCTTCTAGAACTACTGTTTTTCCTAGAAAACTTGATGATTATGTAGTTAATAGTAGAGTTAAGTTTGGAATTGACAAAGTAGTAAATTTTTCTAAGTTGTCTCTTGATTCGAAATGTTTTGCTTCTACTTTAACTAAAAGTTTTAAACCTAAACATTACAAAGAGGCTATCACTGATCCCAAGTGGATTGATGCTATGAATAATGAGATTCAAACATTACATAGAAATAATACTTGGGATGTTGTTGATAGACCTAAGGACAGAAGTATAGTTGGTTGAAAATGTATCTATAAAATCAAGTATAGATCAAATGGAAAATTTGAACGATATAAAGCTAGATTAGTAGCTAAAGGTTTTAGTCAAAAAGAGGGAATAAACTATGAAGAGACATTTTCTCCTGTTGTTAAACTTGTCACAGTTAGGTGTATTGTGTCCTTAGCTGTACAGAATAACTGGAAACTTTTCTAGTTAGATGCGAATAATGCTTTTTTATATGGTGACTTAAATGAAGAAGTTATACGAGTTTACCTGAAGGTTATGGTATAAATGATAACTCTAAAGTGTGTAAGTTGAATAAATCTTTATATGGGCTTAAGCAAGCCCCAAGAATATGGAATGAGAAATTAGTAAGTATGTAACGCCCGTCTTATAAATCAAGATTTTAATAATAAGATACACATTTTAATGCTAAAATGTGACTTTACAAAAACTTGTCATACTAACATTCCCATATGTTTACAACATTTCAAAAACATATTATAAGTGTTTACATAATTCACTTCTAGCAAAACAACTCAAGATTTGACGCGGAAGCTTCATTTAACGTGTGTTCGGTTCTTGCTCGCCGCTTGATCTTCATCGGGGACTCTCGACATTCACCTATGATCAAAACCAACTTAGAAGTCAGTTTTGATAGTTAAATAACAAGTACAACAAGATAATTGGGTCAAATAATCGAAATAAACAAGAAAAACAAAATTTTCAACATTTTAGGCCGTCGTCGCGCGCGACGGCAAAAGGCTCTGGCCGTGGCGCGACGCCACGGTCCTATTTTGACAGAAAGTTGATGCTGGTGCTGCATATTCGCCCAGCTGAGTTTGATTTTACGAAAACGAGCATAACTCTTTCGTTATTGATTCTATTTACACGATTCTTTTTCCTACGTGATTGTAATTTAATTCTCCATCACATGGAGTTAGAATTCGACATCCGGATTAACAAAATTTTAGACTTTTAAGCTTTCGGCTTAAAATAAAATCACTAAATTTTTTACCCGTTCATGTATTTATTAAACAAATCAGTTTGTTTGACCCCTATTTCTCATGAACCCATTAAATTCATTATTGTCTAACATATTAGGTTCAAATCACGGGTTTATATACCTTCTTAAACCCATTTTCGCTCATATTCTTATTTTGACCCGTTAAGGGTATTTAAGCACGAATTGTTTTCATTCATTTCTAGATTCATATTTCCACATTTCTTATCAAATGATATTCCACCACAACTATATTTGTGGTGGATTTAATGTGGTGATGTATATAATCCGAGTCTTACTCCTCGGATTGTTATTTTACGGCAAAGGCTCATATAGAGTCATTTGACCAAAGATTTACATCTTTCGCTTCTTATACTTATTCTAAGTATTCATTTTTATCATAAAACTCGTTTCCAAACAACCTTTAAAGGTCGTTAGCTCAATTTAGCTTGCAAGGGCGTTTTGGTCCCTCTTTGCCTTTCATTTACGATGAAGTCTTTTGAAAGCATGTTTGACCCATAATCCTTCATTCTAGTTATGATCTTGTTTGAAAAGTCATTGTGCTTTCCAAAACACTATGACCATCATTTAAAACATTCGATTTACTCATTAAAGTAACCCATTGTCTATCTTAGACTTCGTATAACACCCATTGAACCATACGTTCTAATTGAGTGTTTATTCTATTACACATGTTGGTGCACACATCTGTCGTCTTCGTCTTATATCGAGTCTCGGGTTCGTTGCAGATTTGAACAAGTGTGACATCATCAAAATGACATCACATTTTACAAAATCAAGTGAAAACAACATATGGAAACAGAATTGTTTAGACCATTTGAAGAAGTCACGTTTGAGAGCTGAGAAATTCAAGCAAATCACTGGAAGAGATGATCTTCGTGAGGCTGGTGTTTCTACTTTAGGTTTTGACAAATCTAAAGTCACTTGTTTTCGTTGCAGGGAGAAGGGTCACTTCAAGAGGGAGTGCACCAATCGCGATGCAAGTGGAGCTCAGAATCCTTTTAACAACAACAATGATTACTACCGAAAAGCCATCTACCATCAAGTTGCTCAGCAACCATCTCAACAACATCAACATCAAGCACAAACTGCACATGGAAGGAATCTGATTGAAGACTCTGGAAAGAGAGATTGTGTGGTTAATCAAGATTCTTCAAAGAGAGCTGATGGTAGTGCCTTGATAATAGATCAAGATGACGAAAAGTTACCTGAAGGGTTTAGCTGGGAAAATTTCACTTGGGATAATTATGTTCCTGATCAAGCTATAGCTCACACAGCTTTTGTAGCTTGAGTTGAAGAGGACAGTGATGATGATACTGAGTATTCGGCGAGAAAATTCGATGCTGATATGAAACTGATTGCAGAAAGTGACAGTGAAGATGAAAAGATTAAAAAGAAGAAAAAAAGGTCAAAACACCAGTCAGTAGTGATGATGAAGATGTACTAGTGATCAAGCAAAGGATGAAAGACGTTCCAAAGTTCAAGGTTGATGAGGAAGTTGATGCTAAAAAGATTCCGGTGAAATGTGAAAACTGTGAAGCCATAAAAAAGCAGAACAACACATTGATCTATAACTTGAACAGTTTGAAGGAATCTTATGATGTGTTGAACAAAGCGATGAATCAAAATCTAAATTCAACTGTTGAAGGCATGAAGGCATTTGAAGAGGATGAAGTAACTGAAGAAAAGAATGCTGAAAAAGTCTCTGATCAAAGGACTCCAGAAGAGAAGACTGACAAGAAGAGTGACACAAAGAAAAAGACTGACAAGAAAAATTCTGGTAAGAAACAAGGTATCAGTTACAACAAGTGTCCACCCCCATTGGAAAATGGATATTTGCCGAGAAATCCAAATTCTGAAAGAGTCCAAAAGGCTACAAATTTACAATGGGAGTCGGAGTCGTCAGTCAATTTGCCAGAAAGTATTGATGTTACGTTTACATCATCCGACACTGATCATGAGTCCGAGTTAATAAAGAAAGTGGTTAATCAGGTGTTGGATAAAGATGAAACTGAGGAGTCAAAGTTGGAGTCAAACTCAGAGTCAAAGTCAGAGTCAGAGTCAAAGTCTGGTTCTGAAAGTTCGAGTTCGACAGTCAATAATTCAAAGTCTTCAGTTAAAAGGGTTTACAACAAAGACTTCCTGTTATCAAAATCTAATTTGGATGACGAAATGTTTAAAGTTGCATATACTTTGAATGATTCTGACAAATTATATTCTGATGAGGAATTTCCAATAAAACGTGTAAAAACTGAGATGATAAAAAAGGTTTTCAAACTTACAGAAATTAACATTTCTGAAATAAAAGATTTAAATCTTACTGATAAACCTAAAAAATACACCTCAAGAGTACAACAAAGATTAAACAAGAAAAAAGGTTACAGTTCTGGTTCTGGTTTTCACAAGAAACCAAACCCTAACCGTAATTTCAAAAAGAAAGGTCTTGGTTTTACTCCAACAGAAAAACAGAAAAATGAAAAATATGTTCGTGATTTTAAAGCAAAAATGACATTTGTTTCAGGAACTAGCTCAGAAGAGGAAGAAAAGAAAGAATTCTGGAGGCAGTCAAACAGTGAGTTCCTTGCAAAGAAGCAAGATGACATGAAAAAGATGGCTGAGCAGAGGAAAGATACGAGAACTTGTTTCCAATGCAACAAAGTTGGACATATTGCCGGGGAGTGTTCAAAGGCAATACAATCAAAACAGGGAGTATCACGTAAACTAAAAGAAAAAGTGGTTGAGTTTGAACCACCAATTGACAGAACTAAATTGTTTAAAAATTCAACTTTTGAGATTGGTGAAAGTTCAAACAGATTTTACCAGAAAAGAGCTAAATCTGACAACCAGAAATGGGTTGTTAAAAGTTCTGGTGGTAGCTCTAGCAATGATTCTGATAGGTCTAAATCAGAGGAGCTATCTTCTGGCGATGAATCTGATTCCACAAAATCAGAGGAGCCACAGGTTGTTTTAAAAGGTGAAAAATCAGTTCTGACTGTGGATGATGTGAATTTTCCATCACTTCGGACTGAAAATTATAAAAAGAAAATTGGTAAAGTTGAGATTTCAAACCAATTTTATGATGACAAAAAGGTTTTCGATGTTGAAAAAGCTTTTAACTCCAAAGTTCACCATATTATTGGAAAAATGATTGACAGGAAGGTCAAAGGAGTTAAGGAGTTTTACGAGAAGAAGACGAAGAAAGATAAAGTTGAACCATCCCTGGTTTGTGACTGGGATGGTACATATTACGAACAGTAAGTCTCTGGACTTGCCGGAGCTCCCAGGTTGGTAAGAGTGGAGCAGGAATCGGCATCTATCTTTCTTGGTTGGTAATTTTACAAGTGGTAAAGATGGTAAAGTACAGGTGATATTATTTAAATTGTTAGTTTTCTACAAATGGTATGATTGGTAGGAAAACCTACAGGTGGTTGAAGAAGATTTACACTTACAGGTGGTAAATCAAGGACATTAAGTTGTACTTGCATTTTCCAACAAAATGGTATTTGGTTGAAAGACAATGTGATGAACCAAACCCCTAAATTTATAAATGGTAAAATCAATCAACAAAACTTATTTTCCGGAAAAAACATTTGATTAAAACAAACTTAAGTGTTTTGAAATCAATGGGAAAATAGTTTGTTGTGAGGGGGAGTTCTGATTGTTTATGCCAAGTGGATGGCGAATTGAAGCAATTTGATATCAGTTGTCACTTTATTGTACAGTTTGTTTTCAAATTTCCTGAAATGTATTTGTATTTTAGGGGGAGTAAGAATTTCAGAAAATCCAAAAACATTTGAAAATTTGAAAAAGACAAAAACATGATAAAATGAAAAATGAGTTTTTGTGTCAAAGAAGAGGAAATGATAGTACATCAGTGGACTATCACAACATGCTAAAGAAATGGAAAGTAAAAAATATGATAAACGGTCTCACTGATGATGTGCCAGTAGATTTTTACACATTTAGTAGATTGTGACGAGATATAAATCTAAATTTTAAACTTGCTTATATCGTGGGGAAACATCTCTCGGATATATGGGTAACCCCCGAAATCTTGTTTGAAAGGTCCCTCTTTCTGAGTTACTAGGTTTTTATGCTCAGTGATATCTGGGGTATTATTCCGGGACTTCTGCTGAATGGAAGTTCTGACCTAGTCCTCGAATAATACTTTCTGCATGCTTGAAAAATAGCGCCGCCCTCAGCAAATTGATGAAACAATAAAATTGATAGTCATTGCTGTTGTAATTCAAAAGATCATCTAAAGGGGACACACCCAAAAGTTGAGTCATGATCTCTCTGCTGAACGGTATTTCTGACCTGAGCTCTCATGATTCTTCATAATTTATAACCCCTTACAGATATCATCTGTGGTATATTCACCTGTAAGACTGAATATTGGGATCTGGATACGGGAGTATATTCTGAGGTGGGACACGCGATTAAGTTTAAGTTCTTAAAACATTAATCTCGTATCTCGAAGCAATTGAACTTTGTGTGAGAATTTAAGTGGATCAGTATACTGACAATCTAAGTGAATCGTTTAGAACTTAAAATGTTTAAAGCTTAACGGTGTTGGTGATTTGTCTCAGAAACTGATATGATCCTCTTACACAAACTCACAAAAATAGTGTCTGTAAATATTTCTTCTCTGCATTTTATTACTTTGAAAATTCCAAAAAGATTTTAGTGTGTTTTAGCATAAATTTTGAAAAATCCAAAAAGATTTTCGACAACTGGTGTTGGAGAGCTAATTTTCAAAATTACGAGTGCTAAACATGACAAACAGGTTTGGGAAAGTATTTGTTTGAAGATGTTTGAAATGAAAATGATATTTCTGTAAGTGGTTCATCAGAGATTATAAATGTTGAATCATTTTAAAATTTGCTCTACTAGTGGTCATCAAAAAATTTATTCTTGGGTAGAGCATGTGCAGGTTATTTGAATGATAGAGAGTCAGGTTCCGATACCTGAAGACTTTGTGATATCAACATGCCAGACTGCGATCCCAGCATATCGAAAGGGGGAGTCTGAAGACATCCGAGTAGAGATTGTTCGTGGGAAGTCTGTTGATTATGAAAAGCGAAGAGAGAAGATTTGAGGATTCTTACAGTGTCAGACACTTCAAAGAGTTCGAGAGGACTGATAAAGACTGAAGATGCAAAGATTCGACACTTAAGACTCGTCAACATCTGAGGGGGAGTCTGTTGGTGCACACATCTGTCGTCTTCGTCTTATATCGAGTCTCGGGTTCGTTGCAGATTTGAACAAGTGTGACATCATCAAAATGACATCATGTGACATCACAATGATGACATCACATTTTACAAAATCAAGTGAAAACAACATATGGAAACATAATTGTTTAGACCGTTTGAAGAAGTCACGTTTGAGAGTGACCGTTTGAAGCTAACCGTTTGAATAGGTGACCGTTTGAAGGGTGGCATGTCACCTTCAAACGGTCAGGGTCTCTTCCTATAAATACTCTTCAAACTTTCATCATTTGTAACTTTCCGGCCAGAGCAACGAAGTGCTGCCGAAGTGTTGTCAGGTTGTAAAACGTCTTCAAATCAATGTTACAACAGTTTATAGTGTAAATCTAGCTGAATTGAACTCTACACGTCTGTTTCCGCCTTTCGTTTAGAGATAAACTCTTCTGATCGACTCGTTCGGGTCTGAAAACGATCCTACAACACATACCTGGCTCAGATCAATATATTGACCCGTTTAATATCTTGCTTTAATTTCCGCTAAGTCATGGCGTTGCTAATATCCATTCGATATTTACTCCTGAAATCATATAACATCGACGGTATTCATTAGTCGAAATTGTCAAAAGGTGGTATCTTGACCTTTTGACCCGTTTGGTCTAGGTGACCGATTGTATTGGTGAGATGACATTTATTACCATCTCGTCTATATGACTCGCTCCGGTTTACACCGTGTGGTCATTTTACTTATAATTCATTTCTTAACACTTTTGGCCTATTACGACTTAATCCCCGTAATTATAACTTTGAAAATAAACATGCTTTTGAAATTAAATTTGATAAAAAGAGAATGACTCACATTGCAGATTTAACTATGAACAGAGTTTAGCCTACTGATTAGCCTTGATAACCTAGTTTAAATAATCAAGCACACAAACTAGGTTAGTAACTTAATACAGCATTTACGATAACTCACGAGATTCCAACCTTCACAACGAATGACAAAGTGCGATACTTAAACATCCATCGATTTAACGACGAATGACAAAGCATAAACCCTAATGTGGGCAGCACTTAAACATCCATTGGATAGTTTAATCAATCGGACATTGAATCGTAGCAGCGATCGAGTTATTACCCTGAATTGTGGCAGCACTTCGTGATCAGTGTGTGTTTTTAGAACCGTTTCGATTATAACTCAGCGTACAATTTGAAATTGAACATCGAACGAACACTCAATTGCATGAAACAGACGATCCTATTTATACTTGAAATTGAGTTCCCCCGCGTGTCGCGGGAGATGTCGTGACTCCTGTCGCGACTCGTCTGGGGTGTCCACCTATCCTAGAGTAGCCTTGTCACTAGTATAGGCCTGCTGAGTCGATTTCGTGTTATTTCGAATTTTTGACAGCGTTTTGTTAAGATATTACCGAATAGGGTTTACCCCCCTGAGTTTTAGGGGCCCTAATCCTGATTCCAAATGTTCTGAAATTTTTAGGGATTATACAGAATCACTTGGGTTTCTCAATTAGGGTTTCCTATTGGACAATTTGATTAAATAAATATAACTTTTGATGAGAGTTGTTACACCTTCCCAATGCATATCTTAATCATTTTACATGTTTGCAATCTCCGGGTTCGAGTGTAAGTACACCCCCTCCCAATGCATATCTAAATCATTTTACATGTTTGCATTCTCCGGGTTCGAGTGTAAGTACACTCCCTCCCAATGCATATCTTAATCATTTTACATGTTTGCAATCTCCGGGTTCGAGTGTAAGTACCCCCCCCCCCCCCAATGCATATCTTAATCATTTTACATTAATCTTTGTCCCTTCACTCGGGCTCATTATTCTAACGTAATACGCTTCCGTCACCCGGCTGTGCGTTTACATTATTATCCAATATTTTGCTCATTTGATTCATTTGAGTACTTTTAATTTGTCCCATTTACCCTGTCCTTACTACTTCGGATGTAAGTATGTCCATCATAAAAAGTTCATGGTACCACGTGCTCACCACTTACTTGGCCAGAGTAAGCGATCAACGCCTGGTATACATGACCTTTTTATAATTTCCACATTACACCCCATGTAAGTAATGCCTCTATTTGTTTCTCTTGAAAACAATATCCCGGATAGGTTTTCTATTCGGGTTTTTCCAAGTTTTCAACCTACATATGCAACTTTCAATCTCTACGTATTTGTTGCATATTACTATCTGTGCAATTAAATTTAAAATGTGCACCTGGTAATGCTTGCCCTAACGGACTTCTCTTGCTATTAGCCTTGTTCGTGATCGCCACGCGACTTAGGTCCTTGGTGAGCATGTTCTACTTGTCGTACTTTGGACCGTTCCTCCGTCAAATCCGCAATTTGTTAGACTCCCGCTATCTTTAGATGCGAGTGTCCTTCCACTAAAACATTTACAAGAGTTAATAATATAAACTTCAATAATTGCCCGTATTATAATACAAGGCTTTTTCTACTGTACGCTTCAACGCGCGTAATTTCGTCAACTATATCAATCATTTTAATTGGGGTAACATGTATTACATGATAACCCTATGTGTTGTTTACAACACTTTAGCATGCTAAATCATTAACATACATGTACTTACCGAATTTGCGATCAAGCCTCGAACCGAAAACTTTATTCTTTTAACCTTGGGCTCTGATTACCAACTTGTAACGCCCGTCTTATAAATCAAGATTTTAATAATAAGATACACATTTTAATGCTAAAATGTGACTTTACAAAAACGTGTCATACTAACATTCCCATATGTTTACAACATTTCAAAAACATATTATAAGTGTTTACATAATTCACTTCTAGCAAAACAACTCAAGATTTGACGCGGAAGCTTCATTTAACGTGTGTTCGGTTCTTGCTCGCCGCTTGATCTTCATCCGGGACTCTCGACATTCACCTATGATCAAAACCAACTTAGAAGTCAGTTTTGATAGTTAAATAACAAGTACAACAAGATAATTGGGTCAAATAATCGAAATAAACAAGAAAAACAAAATTTTCAACATTTTAGGCCGTCGTCGCGCGCGACGGCAAAAGGCTCTGGGCGTGGCGCGACGCCAACGTCCTATTTGACAGAAAGTTGATGCTGGTGCTGCATATTCGCCCAGCTAAGTTTGATTTTACGAAAACGAGCATAACTATTTCGTTATTGATCCGATTTACACGATTATTTTTCCTACGTGATCGTAAATTAATTCTCCATCACATGGAGTTAGAATTCGACATCCGGAATAACAAAATTTTAGACTGTTAAGCTTTCGGCTTAAAATAAAATCACTAAATTTTTGACCCGTTCATGTATTTATTAAACAAATCAGTTTGTTTGACCCCTATTTCTCATGAACCCATTAAATTCATTATTGTCTAACATATTAGGTTCAAATCACGAGTTTATATACCTTCTTAAACCCATTTTCGCTCATATGCTTATTTTGACCCGTTAAGGGTATTTAAGCATATTTTAAGCACGAATTGTTTTCATTCGTTTCTAGATTCATATTTCCACATTTCTTATCAAATGATCTTCCACCACAACTATATTTGTGGTGGGTTTAATGTGGTGATGTATATAATCCGAGTCTTACTCCTCGGATTGTTATTTTACGGCAAAGGCTCATATAGAGTCATTTGACCAAAGATTTACATCTTTCGCTTCTTATACTTATTCTAAGTATTCATTTTTATCATAAAACTCGTTTCCAAACAACCTTTAAAGGTCGTTAGCTCAATTTAGCTTGCAAGGGCGTTTTGGTCCCTCGTTGCCTTTCATTTACGATGAAGTCTTTTGAAAGCATGTTTGACCCATAATCCTTCGTTCTAGTTATAATCTTGTTTGAAAAGTCATTGTGCTTTCCAAAACACGACGAACATCATTTAAAACATTCGATTTACTCATTAAAGTAACCTATTGTCTATCTTAGACTTCGTATAACACCCATTGAACCATACGTTCTAATTGAGTGTTTATTCTATTACACATACCTGGCTCGGATCAATATATTGACCCGTTTAATATCTTGCTTTAATTTCCGCTAAGTCATGGCGTTGCTAATATCCATTCGATATTTACTCCTGAAATCATATAACTCGACGGTATTCATTAGTCGAAATTGTCAAAAGGTGGTATCTTGACCTTTTGACCCGTTTGGTCTAGGTGACCGATTGTATTGGTGAGATGACATTTATTACCATCTCGTCTATATGACTCGTTCCGGTTTACACCGTGTGGTCATTTTACTTATAATTCATATCTTAACACTTTTGGCCTATTACGGCTTACATCATAAGTGTCTTTCAAAAACTAACGATTACGGTCAACGTATGACCAAAATTACCGTTTTACCCTTATCGTTTGTTTTGGTTTACCATATAAGGTATCCATCAAGAATTCTATATTTATTAGTCATTGCTTGACTAAGTAACCATATTAGTCCTTTTTAACCATTAAACATAGTTTATTATCATCTTCGGTTATCTTGTTCCGTACGACTACACGTCGGAACATTATATCACGATTGTTAACTTATCTTATTCGTAGTTAATACGAAGAGAGAATATTCTATAATTCAAGAGTAGTGTAAGATATACTTACCTTGCACTCGAATCATGCTTTTTCTTCATTCTTGATTCGTTTGACCCGTTTTCTTCCCAAGCTTTCACCTAGCTCGTCAAGCGTCAAACTATCATCATAATTCGCGAGATGGTTAGGTTAGTCATAATCATTTACGACTATTCCATCCTACGGGTTTAATGTCGAATTTATCATTTGATCATATCTTTGGTCATTTTGACTTTTTAAAAGTCAAAGTGCCTATTGACGAAAATAGGTACACATTGTAATTCAACTACTCGTTTTATTACTTGGTCAATTACCCGGTAGCATCATTCTTAGGCTACCGTTTATCTGCTTTATTAACCAAGTTTTATAACCGTAATCCATCGAATTAACACAACATTAATCTTTCTTAACACATGATGATATCAAACATCATTTTTAACATGAATTTATCATCATTTCCATCCTTTTTATACTAAACCCAATTCATGGTAATTATGATTCACGTACTCAAACACCTAATTTGTTCAATACCTTGTCTTTACTAACTAACATGATGATTCTAATCGCAAGTTTAACACTAACATCATCATATCTTAAAAACCCATTTCAATCATGTATGAACAAATACCTAATCATGTAATTTGTTAAAGTACCTTGTTTCTACTATCAACTATGATGATTTTAAACACAAACTTATCATCATCTTCACTACATAATCAATACCCACTTGTCTAAGTGTGGTAAATCCTCAAATTATTCGAATCATAGCAAATTTTACTTCAAATTTATACTTAGGGTTTGTTCCTAAGCAATCACACTTCATTAATTCGGCCATAGCCTCTACGATTCATGCATAGATCACATCATGCAAAGTTAACTAATTTTCACAACTTCATGAATGTTAGAATTTCGACATACCTTACGATCCCCTTGACTTGGTGATCGTTTCTATGTATTCAATTCCAAATTTGGCCTTCGATTGATCTTCAAATTTGAAGGTTTTGTGAGTTTAGGGTTAGCTCCCATGGAGCTTGTCTCCTGGCCATTTTCACGCACGCACACACACACACACACTCTTGTGTGTGTTGTGTGATGTTTTTAAGTTTATAAAACCATTTTCAAGTTATACTACTTTGATCCCTCATGTTTGGTTAGTTATTAATTAGATCACAACCTAATTATTTTTTAACAATATTCCCACTTATTAACTAGGTTTGGTATTCCTAGTTATCTCAGTGGGTTCGGGGAAATTATGACTCAGTTTATTTTAAGTCCCGTTAACTCGGGCCTCTTATAACTTTACTTCCTTAAAAGCATTTATTCACGTTTTATTTAATATTAGGTTTAATTATTTAAATCCTAATATTTACCGGGTTAATTTTTATCACTAACGGTATTTTACCCGTTCATTAATATTAAGGTGGTTTGATTACCAAACCCGTTTTCGCGGTGTTACAAAGTACTTTACATGAATTTGGATTTGTGCAAAGTAAGTATGATACATCTTTATTTGTTAAAAATGTTATGGATGTCTTTGTTGTGTTGTTGGTCAATGTGGATGACATAGTGTTGACTGGAAATTCACTGGTTGAAATTAACAAAGTCAAAGAATGTTTTAAATCCAAATTTATGATTAAATACCATGGTGTTTTGCAATATTTTTTAGGTATTGAAGTTTTTAGTAGTGATAAAGGTATTTGTATGTCACAAAGAAAGTATTGCACTGATCTGTTGGCTGAATATGGAATGCTGGCGTGTAAGCCTGTTAATTGTCCAATGAGTCATAGTGTAATTGCTATTCTTAACAGTAATAATGGTCCTTTAGAAAATATTACAGGATATCAACAGTTAATAGGAAAATTGATATACTTGCCCCATACTCGACCAGATATTGCATATGTTGTACATTTTTTGAGTCAATACATATTAAAAATTGTTTTCCATTTGTTAAGGTACCTTAAATCTGCTCCTAGTAAAGGAATTTTATTTACCAAGTCAGATGTGTTTAACTTAACAGCCTATGCTGATGCTGATTGGGCTAAATCTTTGAGTACAAGGAGGTCTATTACTGGTTTTTGTGTATTTCTTGGTGATTGTCTTGTGTCAAGGAAAAGTAAAAAACTGTCCACAATGTTGAGATCATCAGTTGAGGCTAAATTTTGGGCTATGTGTGCTGCAACGTGTGAGGTCATTTGGTTAAAAAATTTGCTGACTGAACTTAATGTGGTTGTCAATGTTCCTATTAAACTGTATTGTGATAACACAACTGCACTTGCTATTGCAGCCAATCCTGTATTTCATGATCGGACCAAACATTTCGAAATATATTTATTTTTCTTAAGAGACTGTATAGCTAAAGGGTTAATTAGGTGTTTGGGAATAGAATCTGTGAAGCATTGCAGATATATTTACCAAAGGTCTTTTACTTAAAACACATATTGAGTTGTGTAAAAGGTTAAAATTGTTTGATCTATTCCAATAATGAAATTGTGGGGGGAGGGAGGTGTTAAAATATACATGTCATATAACTACAATTTCATTATTTATAAATTAAGTTTATAGGTTGTTCTATTTTACTTTGTTTTTGTCTTTTTAATATATAGGTGGGCTCAGGGAAACAAGTTGTATAGAGATGGGCTTATAAAAAAAATGTTGTTGGGCTGCTGCGTTGCTGGGCTACTGCACTGGATGTGGGCCTGAGTATGAAGACTGAAGGCCTGATGTAAAGACCTAATGTCTGTATTATATAAAGGGGTGTTGTGAGAAGGTCTCACACACACAACTCATATATTTCTCTCTTGTTACTCTCTCTCTCTCTTAGGGTTTGTTGCTCATGTTTAGATTAGTTTGATTTGTTGAAGATCTGTTGTTGAGATCTTGTTTGTTATATGAGATGTAGTCTTGAGTGTTGCAGATCATCAAGTTAATGATCTGCTTGTGAGAAGTTTGTGAGATCAGTTGTTGTTGTATTTCTTTTTTTGGTATCTTTCATTGAGAATAGAGTTCAGGAAGACTTTGATCCATGTTTTTTTTTTTTTTGACAAAGAACATGAGGATATCCACTAAAAACTAAGAAAATTTGCTCACACTTAGTAATAAAATTGTGAACAATATCAAAATGAAGTAATAAGCAAAGTAATGATGATCGATCAGATAGACAACTATTACAATCACAAGTTTTATCTCTCCACCTTCATCCATATCATGTTAGGCATGGATGACATGAGTTGCCCCATCCCTACAAGTGGCATTCATATTCCGATCATAAATGCAACCACAATCAGCGTATGTCCACGTTCTTTTTTGGTTTTATTTTGTTTTTTGTTTAAACAATGATATTTTATATTTTATTTCGTAACAGGTTTCTTGTGAAATTCCTATACTTCTTCAGATGGATGCCTTTGAAGTAGGGATGGGATTGGTACAGTACCCGTACCGGTACCGAATTTGAACAAAACTGGGTACCAGATATATTGGTACAGTACGAGTATTTCGGTACGGTACCCGCTTTGGTACCATTTTGTTTTTATTTAGTTTTTGAACACTCGTACGGTTACTAAGTAGGTAAAATTGACATGAGTACCATAATACGGGTACTATATAGTACGAGTACCAAATAGGTAAAATTGGTACGAGTACCAATACGATACGGGCATCATATAGGTAAAATCAATACAAATATTATAAATACAATAATACGAAATAAAACATAATATAAAAAAACTTCTAAAGGTTTATATAAAATTCGATACCAGTACCCGTTTTTACCCGTACCCGTACCAATACCGAAAGTACCGAATACCAAAATCAATAAAATTGGGTACCGATACATGTACCGAACACCTAAAATTGGTACAGGTAGAAGTACATGTATTTGGGAAAAAAGCCCATCCCTACTTTGAAGGGTTTGTGCGACATCAGTCTGAATGTATGTTTTGTTACATAACTTGTAAATGAAATTCATCTTAAGAAGTATAGGAATTTGAAATTCCTGTAATTGTTTTATATATTTTCTCATCAGTCATCATTCGAACGTTGGCTGTGCCACATTTGAAGGGTTTACTGCTATCATACCTTGAAATTTGAAGACGATTCTCTTTCTAGGTCAGTTTTTCATTGATTCAACCATTGATCGAACGTTGGCTGTGCCACATTTTTGTTGCTCCATTATTTATATGATCAATTTAGGGTTTAAGGTTGTGAATTCATCAAACGTTGTGTGCTTAGGGTTCTGCTTGTGTGTTTCGTTGTCGTACATGTTTTATCTTCAACAATTGTGTGCTTAGTTCCTGTTAGGGTTTTATCTTCATCATTTCTTCTATGCTTAGGGTTTTGCTTGTGTGTTTTGTTGCTGTGCAGGATTTTTCTTCATCAAATGTTATGTGTTTTAAGGTTTTGCTTATGTGTTTTGTTGCTGTGCAGGGTTTATCTTCATTAATTGTGTGTTTTGTTGTTATTAGTGTTTTATTTTCATCAATTCTTAGGTGTTTAGAGTTCTGCTTGTTTGTTCGTTGTTGTGCAGGCTTTATCTTCATCAATTATTATGTGCTTAGGATTCCGCATATGTGTTTTGTTGTTGTTTGGGTTTTGCCTTCATCAATTGTTATGTGTTTTAAGGTTCTGCTTGTGTGTTTTGTTGCTGTTAGCATTTTATTTTCATCAATTATGTGTTTTGTTGTTAAGGCTTTATCTTCATCAATTCTTATACGTTTAAGGTTCTGCTTGTGTGTTCTGTTGTTGTTAGGGTTTTATCTTCATCAATTGTGTGTTTTGTTGTTGTTATGGTTTTATCTTCATCAATTTATATGGGCTTAAGGTTCTGCTTATGTGTTTTATTGCTGTTAGGCATGAATGACACGAGTTGCCCCATCTCTACATGTGGCGTTCATATTCCGATAAAAAAAATGCTCAACCACAATCCGGGTATCTTCATGTTCTTTGTTTTGTTTTTTTGTTTTTTTTGTTTAAACAATGATATTTTATATTTTATTTTGTAATAGGTTTCTTGTGAAATTCCTATACTTCTTCAGATGGATGCCTTTTTTGTTGGGAACAACTCTTTATCTACTTTATCGATTACTTGCCACAAATGATAAGGATTATAAATAGTGCCCGCTAGCTAGGATTTTAATCATAGAGATTCTAAGGAATATGATAAGGATCATCTGATGGTTCTCTCTTTTATGTTGCTTTGCGTTTCACTGCTCAATGGTGTATACATGCTGTGTATTTACGTGCGTGCCAAGCAGGAGAAGGATCCTGGTTATTATTGTTTTGTTAGATTCACATCTATCGTGTTTTATGACACTAGGATTTTGTCCCTGTTTATAGTCAGCGAGGCTTTGTTTCTCCACTCTTCGATGTTGAATACATGCATCAATGTCACCACTGGCATGGGGGTTGCCATACTGGTCGTGTTAACGATAGTTGATAGCTTCAAAGTTTGTGCGACATCCAATAACTTTCCAGCAGCCCCCGATCCTCCTTATTCTGCAGCAGCTACTTTGACCGGCCTAGTTGGAACCCGTAGAGAGTGGCATCCCGAGTGGGAAAGCACTTGCAATTATCTTCTAAGTTTTTTATGTTTTGCAATTTATGAAGTCAAACATTAAACATGTCGAATAAACCGAACCGAATAACAAATTATGTTTTTAGTTTTAGTATTTTCGGTTCGGTTAAAAGTGAATTACTTGCATTCTGATTTACTATAGGAGTGTGCACATAGGATTGTAAACGAACCGAACGAATTAGGACAAAGCTTGTTCGTGCTCTTTCGTTTAACTTAACCGTACAAATGAACGGATACAATAACCCACTCATTAATGTTTCGGGCAGGAACACAACCTCAGGGATTTGATGTTATAACAACTTGTTTTGCCTCAAGATTTGATGGTAAAACAACTTTTACCTTTGCAATTCTTAATTCTAATAATGTTTACTTTAAACAATGATAACTGATAACGAATATTTATATTTTGTGATTTATTTTCAGGCTTGGTCTAACCATGGAGAATCTAGTTAAATGAAATACACACAAAGCAAAAGTAAAGTTTGTAGACTTTACTAAAAGTCATTTTGGTAGAATATGACATGAGAGAGATGATTACATATATCCAAATTAATTGGATTGGATTGGATTGGATTGTGTCGTGGATATGCTCATCATATGGAGAAAACTAATTTTTCCGAAAATACCTACATGTTACGTACATCATACAGAGAAAACCATAATTAATGTCATGGCTAATCAATATAATTTTTTTACTTAAAATATTTTATTTAATTATCTGTAAAATACATCCGACTCTGGTTCGTCTTCACCGTAATTAAATATTTGTTCTTGAAATTTAATTTTGTCATTACTACATATATAAACATGTTCCACACCTCATCTATTCAAGAAATAAATGGTTTAATAATAATGGATCACAGTTTAGTGGAAACGTAAATTCCATAAAGCAACTTATGGTGGGTTTTTTCTGTAAATGAAATAAATGGTTACGTGATTATGTTCTAGTACGTAATTACATACCGGAATATAATCAATGAACACCCATTACATGATTACGTGATTTTATTATATTATTTTATGTGAACCCCCACTAAATGATTACGTAACAATAGTTGACTATGTATTATTACGTGATTTTTGAAATACCCATTACGTGATTCCATGATATCATTATAGTATTTGTGTGAAACCCCACTAATTGATTACATAGTTACGTACCAACCATAAATATAATAAAAAACAAAACATGTAATAAACAATATTTTATGAAATACCTAAATATTTCAGGTCTAATCGTGTATTAAGTATAAATGTAATACAAAATATAGTCAATCGACCTATAATAACCACATAATGTCGTATATTAGAGATTTAATCACGTATTAACGCATAAACAATTAAGTTCTTATTATTGAACATGTAATCATGTAATAAGCATAATTGTAATAACCTCAAGAGTAAAGTACAATTTCAGTCCTTGGGGGTTACACCCAATCACTCATACATCCCTCCTTCAAAAAAATTGAACAATCAAGTCCCTATGGTTGTCAATTGCATTCAATCAAGTCCTTTTTGTAAACATCTGTTAGTTCAACATTACTGGATCTGTTAAATGACTATAATACCGTTCAGGGACGAAAAGTGCAAGCGAGAAACTTTCTCTTCCTTGTAATCTTTGTGAATATGCTTCATCTTCTTTATTCCTATTCTTCATTCATGTTTCCCCAAATTGGCATCTTCCACAACTATTTATGCAATATATAAGATCATTTCAGCACCTCCCATCCATGAGAAACAGCAACAACTATTTGTAACCAAACACTAATAAGACCAAATTCAAATTCTAACCATTAACTTTCCTTAAACCCTTGAAAATCACATTAAAAATCCAAACTTGTGGATCAAGATTTACCAAAAACCCACTGAACAATTAAACCAAATTTAAATTCTGATCACTAATTTCTCCTAAACCCTTCCAAATTAAACTGAATTTGGGATTCCAAATTCGGGATCAAGATTTGCCAAGAACCCTTAATTCCAAAAACCCACAAAATAATCAATAATTTCCCCTAAACCCTTCAAAATCATATTAAAAATAAAAACTTAGGGATTTGCTTATTAGGGTGGAGATATAATAGGAAGTTTATTTCGCTAGGAAGCATAGGAAGCAATCATAACCGTCCAATTGCACAATCTACGGTCTAGATCAAAATCAAATTAAAAACTGTCATTTAAACACGCTCTCCGGTCTTTCAAGGGTATTATCGTCAAATTCCAAAATAACCACCGTTGAATATACACAGAAACGCTTCGAAAAAAAGTGCATTACGTTTTACACTTCCATTGAACGATCACACACATACAGAAATTTGAGAAAATCATACTCCATTGAAGTTCATGGCGTCGTCGAGAGATAATTTGAAGGTTTACCTTCGAGTTACTGAAAAGAAATCCGTCTCTGAAAACCCTAAATCATCAAAGAAGCCAAAAACATCATCAGCTGAAGAGAACATAGATCAAAAAGTAAATATTAGCCGAAAATCAACAATGAAACAACAAAGTAGTAGAAAACGCAAAGAGATTTCAGACAATGGTAATTTTATGTATTTTTGCTTTTTAACTGAATTAAGTTACGTTTTATGAAGTGCAATAGACCTAATATATCATATCCCTTCCCAAAAATTGTTAATGAGTGATATCTTATCCCTATCTTAACATTTTTGTTATTAGAGACTACATTGCGTTTTATGTTAAAACTATGACCTAGGGTGCTAATGCTTTTTATGGGATTTATATATTGTGAACTAATGCATTTTATCTTAATAAATTTGCAAAAACAAAGAGATTATTATTATGATAATTGTAATCGAATTTTAAAACATTGCGTTTTATCTTTGAATTTGCTGAGATACATGTGTTGTTAACTATTGCGCTTTATCATAATACTATCAAAATGCTTTTTTTTACTTGACTAATGCGTTTTATATTAAAATATCATAAAAAACAAAATGAGATTATGTAATGTTAATTTGCTGTGTTAAATTTAATATGATGTAAAGTATTGCGTTTTATCTTAAAACTGTGAATTACTGCGTTTTATCTTTATAGTGTTAGCTAATGCGTTTTATCATAAATTTGTTAATTGACATTGTTTCATTATTCTGTTTAAAGTTAACAAACAAGAGGAAAAACAAAAAAAGGAGAAGAAAGAAAGTGGTGATTGAATCTTCAGAAGATACAGAGTCTGTTTCAAAGGATGAAAATTCTAGTCGAGCTATAGTTCTGCATACTTCCGAACAACAAGTAAACTCAGGTAACATAAAACGCATTTAACGAATTTCATGAAAAAAATATATGTTTCTAAAACACTTCAATGTATCAGATGATGATTTTGTTGATCCACCACCAAGACTGAAACAGACAAAAAATCAAAAGAAGGAAAAGGCAGAATCAAAACCAAAAAGATCATTGAGGAAAGATAAAACAGAAGAACAACCAGAACAACAACTATATTATGATTATGACGGAAAAAAATAAACATAAGATGTGCAGTCAATAATCTAAAAGATTATATTGAAAGTTTGTCAAAAGAGCAAAGGAAAGTTGTTAGAGAAATAGGGTTTGAGAGCATACTATCATTCAAGCTGCATTCAGTTCCACGCAAATTCGGATATTGGTTGGTAAAAAACTTTGATGCTGAAAATGATCAGATAAATACAGGAGATGAGAAGATTAAGATCACAGCTGAATTGATCCAAAAGGTATTTCAAATACCAAATGAAAAAACAGAGATTGAGGAAACATTGAGGCCAAAAGATACTGATCTTATCATTAAATTCTGGTGCGGTCAATTCAGCAAAGATATTTTGAAGAGAATGTATGCGGCCAACTTGATTAAATATTTAAAATCAAGAAATGAGCTTGGAAGAATGTTCAAACTAAACTTCTTGGTTATATTTTTTACGGTCATGGCAGAGGCAATGCAAAGCAGTAACGTTAATCAAAGATTCTTGCCATCGATGAAAAGTGACAAAAAAACCCAGGATTTAGTTGGTGTGAATATATTCTGTCTGTTTTAAGGCGTACAAGAAGACAATGGCCTGGAAATGACAAGCTCTTCAATGGACCTATTGCATTGTTAGCGGTATGAAATCTGATTTTTCGTTATTGCTACATATTTGCTGAATGCTTGTTTAGGCTGCTTGTTTATATTCTTTGTTTAAAATGTGTTTGTATAAAACGCAATGTATATAATGTTACAAAACGCAATGACTTGTTTATATTATTTGTTTGTTTAAAACTATGCTTTATTAAAACGCAATGTTTTTGTAAAACGCAATGTATTTAAAGTTACAAAATATTAGTTGTGTAAGTTGTTTACAATGATTTATATTATAAAACGCAACAAAATTAGTATTGTTTATTTTTTTAAAACGCAATGATTCATACAAATACTATATGCTTACAAAAAACAAGGATTTGACGATGCTGAAAACACTGAAGAGTTCTCTCTTGATAAAATTGACTCTACAACATTACAAGAATTTGAATATGAATTGGAAATTGCTGCGCAAAATGAGGGGAGAGGTCTTGTAATGGATAAAAAGAAAAAAGAGAAAAAAGTCAAAAAGACTAAACAAAAAAAGAAAGATGAGGAGGAGGAGGATGAATTTTATGTTTATCCATCTGAATCCGAGAATGAAAACGAAGAAAATTTTCAAGATGAATCTGAAGAAAAAGATGAAGACGATGCTGAAGAACACCCAAACATCAATATAAACTCAGAAGAGATAAAAGATGGAAACACCTTACTTAAAGCTGCAACAGACTGGATTGAACAAGAGAATCAAGAAGATGTTCAAAACAGCCAACTTAAAACCAATGAAACTGAGAAAACACAAACAGAAAGTGGAGGATCATGGGGGCAATTCTTCATTAAACCATCAACAGGAAATAGAGATAAATTGTGGGTAGACAGTCAATGCCGATTGCGTAATTCCATGCCATCACAAAATCAAAGTGAAGGTCTTTCTGACATTCATTCAACAAAAAGTGGCGATGAAAATATGAAGAACATTGAAGATAAAAAATCAAAAGAAGAATATGTTGTGACTGCCTTGGATAATCATTTTAAAGGATTTGAAGAAATTTTCGAAAGCATCCAATCACGCATAGATGAGATCATTGAAGAATATCCAAACAGTGAAACTGTTCATAACAAAGTAAACGAATGGGCGTCATTGATAGAAAAATTCAACCATCAAGCTAAAAAGCACAAGAAAGTTAATATTGATTCAACTCTGATGGAAACACCATCAAGATTTCTAAATTTGAGCCAAAATGAAGACACCGAAAATCAAATCATTTCAACTCCATTGATTGTAAAACGCAATGATGATGCTATAAAACGCAATGAAGTTAACACAGCTGTAGTCCAGTCCTCCAATCCAGAAAAAATCAGTGAGAATGAACCTGCATCGATTCTGCAAACACACATTGAAAACCCTTCAATGGTACAATCATCATTTAGCGAAGAAACTTCATCACTAATGTTGGAGATAATCCAAAATACAGATGAAGAAGAAAAAAAACCAAATCAAAAGAAAATTCAAAATGATGAGGTACCATCCTTTGATTTGAAAATTTCTCAGTTGTCTTCAAATGTTGATGAAAATGAAGTGGAAGTTGATGCTACTAGCCACGCTGCATAAACTGAAATTCAAGCGGAATCTAAAAATAAAACAATCGAAAAAGAAGTTCAAATTACTGGAATACAAACAATGTTTGATAGAATTGAAGAACAGAAAACTGAAAAGGAAATCAGTGATCTAATTCAAAACACATCATTCCTCAACCCACAAGAAGATCCGTATAAAACACCTGCAAAATCAGTTCATCAAGAACAACCAACAAGTGATATAACCAAAACAGAAGAAATAATCACAAGGATGGTACGACCAGATCGACAGAAAAATGTACCAGAAGTATTTTGTTCACCATACTATCTAAGACAAGTAGCAATGAAGGAAGCAAGAACGGCACACGAAAACAACATATCGGGATATGCTTTCTATGCAGAAGGAGAAATGATGTAAAAAATCATTTATATACACTAACACAAGACAAAAATCAAAATATTATAATTTAATTTATTTTTTTTTTGCAGGGACACTCTCTTTGAAATTAAAGATCATGTATTTCTATATAGATATGCTGCAGAAACAATGAGGCCAGGATTGGAAATCACCGGAGAAGTAATCAATTGCTGGGCATATATTTTGAATGAAGAAGAAAAAAGAAGATCAAAAGACAACAAAAATCCAAGATTTTTCTGTACTATTCGAATGCTGGTAAGATCTATAAAACGCAATTTGTCTGTATTATAGAAATAATATATGTATAATGAAGTATTTTGAAGTTTGATTGAATGAAGTTTTATAAAACGCAATGTATACTTTGTTTGAATGAAGTTTTATAAAACGCAGCTGTATGTTTTATTACCTTCATAAAACGCAGCTGTATATTTTATTACCTTCATAAAACGCAATAATATGTTAATGTGTTTAATGTTATGCAGGCTTTACCATCGAGTGATAAGGAAGAAACTGAAAATGAAGAAAAGATGATAGAAGCTTTCACAAAGAACATTGAAAAAATTCTTCAAGGTGCAAAGCTAAAAAGCATAAAAGATTTTAAAATTATCCTTGTCCCGATTCTCCTTTCAGAGCATTTCTTTGTGATCCCGTTCAATCTTGAAGAGAAACAAATATTCATCATTGACAACAGTGCAAAAGAAGCCACAAATAAAGAAAAATATGGTGATGTGCCTGAAAATACAGTAAGTATTCTTACTTATGCTTTTAAAACACAAATATAAACCACCTAATCTTTTTGTTTTTTTTTTCTGTAGAGGAATGCTTTGGCAGCTTACCTTAAATCTGTTGGACATGAAAAAGCAGATGAAATAAAGGGAATAACCCCTGTTAGAATGGAGATGAAATGGAGGACAAAAAATAACGGCATTGACTGTGGTATATTCTGTATGCATCATATGGAATGTTATAATGGTGAAGCAGTCGAAAAATGAGATTGTGGGTTTAATGTGGAATATGAAGAACCTGCAATTATCAAGAAGGGTAAAAACAAAAACCAAGTCAACAAGCAGACCGCACAACTTGATGATTTAAGAAGAAAGTTCATCGCAAAGATATTATTGCACGAAATCAACGAACTCAAAGATTATGTTATTGAGGACTCAAAGAAGTTTCGAAACCTCAGTGCGAAACTTAAAAAACAATCTTATGACTCTAGTTTAGAAAGGAATAAAGACAGGCTTGCTCTTGCTGGTTTACTTTGATTTTGAAATGCTACTTATTATAAAACGCAATGTTTTTTCTTTTAGCATAATTTTAATATAACTCAGTATTTTCTTGATCTTGCTGGTTTACTTTGAATTAGAAATGCTACTTATTATAAAACGCAATGTTTTTCTTTTAGCATAATTTTATTATAACGCAGTATTTTCTTGATCTTGCTGGTTACTTTGATTTAGAAATGCTACTTATTATTAAACGCAACGTTTTTTTCTTTGTGGATAAATTTCATATAACGCAATATTTTGTTGATATATTTAAAATGCTCTTATTTGTTTGTTATTTTAAAACGCAATATGTATCCTTTCTTTTAAACATATTATTTAAAATTTGTACAATTTATCAATAAAAATTTTATATAATATATTTAAAAGAAAGGATACATATATAGTAAAATGTTATTATTATAAAACACAACATTTTAATAGTATGCTATAACTCAACATTGTCTATTTATTTGTTGTTTGACATAAATTATTTATTCTATAACGCATTACAAAGTGTTTCTTAATTATTCATTTCCAAACATATAACGCAATATACCTTTATAACGCAATAATTTTTTTTTACTATTTGTATAACACAAAACAAATGAAAAGCTTAATTACAATAATGACAATGGTTGGGTAACGGGTCAAAACATGTGATAATGTAGGCCGGTCAGCTGGGTTGTCCACAAACTATTATGCCTTTTTATAGTTTGAAAAATAGTTAACAAAAGGGCTTCTAACTTAGTGGTATTAAGTTGTGTAAATTGTCATCCTCATAAGATTGAGGGTTCAAGTCCCATAATGGACACCGGTATATTATCAACTATTGAACATAAAGAAACTACTAAGGGTCGTGAGCAAAATATGAAAAGAATAAAGGATTAAATGAAGAGGGTGGAAGATGAACTTGCACTCGGGTTTCTTTGGTTTAGGAATAAGTCGAAGTATAAAGATTTAACATGGGAAGCGTGGCGTAAATTTGTATAGTGTGTTGTTGGCTGTTTGCCGCCCGATTTTTGGGTTGGTCGTGTTTTAATGAAGTTTTCCTTAAAAAAAACAATATGCAATGACATAATTGAGAGTATTGCTCCCATAATCAATAACTAAAGAATATGATTATATCATAAGATGTGAATATTTTCGATTAGGGATGGGATTAGTACAACATTCGTACCCGTATCGGTATCGAAAATACCGGTACCAAATTTGAACAAAACTAGGTACCAAAATACCGTACCAAATATATTGGTACGGTACGTGTACGGGTATTGGTACGGTATCCGCTTCGGTACCATTTTGTTTTTATTTAGTTTTTGAGCAGTTGTACGGTTACTAAATAGGTAAAATTGACTTGAGTAGCAATATAGTACGAATACCAAATAGGTCAAAGTTGGTACGCGGTACCAATACGATCCGGGTACCATATAGGTAAAATTAATACGAGTATTATAAATACCATAATACGAAATAAAACATAATATAAAAAAAACTTTTAAAGGTTGATATAAAATTCAGTACCAGTAACTGTTTTTACTCGTACTCGTACCAATACCGAAAGTACTGAATACCAAAATCAATAAAACTAAGTACCGGTACATATACCGAATACCTAAAATCGGTATTGATACAAGTATTTGGGAATAAGGGCCCATCCCTATTTTCGATTAGCGTTAAGGCTGGAGAGTGTAGGATGGAGCCCCTAGGGGCTTTATCAGGACACGTCAGCGCCACCTAGGATCCATGTCAGCCAGGGGGCTTTATAATGCCCTCCTTTAACTTGCATGGTATGGTATAAAGCACCCTATTAAACAAAATAAAAAAAAGATTGTATTGGTTGAAATGCATGTGAGCCCCACCTAACACTTCTTCCTCCTCGTTACCATGCTGGGGCCCCACCTTGAAATCGATGGTGTGGGGTGGCGCCACCACCTAGGTGCCATAGAGGCTGAGATGGCAAGGGTGACACCCCCATACCCTTTGGTCTAATAATGGTAAAAACAACCCAACATAAGTTTTTTGTATTTATTATTTAATTTTTTTGTAGTTGTTTCATTCTTTAACCTTTTTCTTACTTGTAAAAAAGCATCAGGGATGCAACCACTGTGAAAAAGAAGTTGAGTGTTGAACTGCCAAAATGTTGAAAGTTGTTTATACCATTCTATATTCTATACTATAATAATAACTAGGGTCGTAGTTATCTGCGTGTTGCGCAGCGGTGCGGTTGGAATTCAGAACATATGGTACACCACGACAATCGATAAATAAATTTGTAAATTAAATAAAATAATATCTAAATGTGTTATGTTATTTGCGTCGTAACTCTGCTCTGAACATCAAAATAATAAGAAAATGTAAAACAATATAGTAAGTAACAGAGGTAAAAGAAGGTAAACGAAAAAGAAAACGATAAAAACTCGATCGGCTTCGGTGCACTCGTTATAACAAAGAAAACAAATTAAAAAAAGATGTTCAAAAGAGTATCGACGCGTTAGTTAAAAAAACTAAACTAAAAACCCACTCAATGAATTGTAAAATACTAAATGCAATTAATTGGTGCAATGCAATAGTGATATATGATTGGCCGGTGCTCCCCCCACCTTGGTTATGCTTTTTTTTTTTTTAATTTGTTTTGTTTCTAGAGTTTTGGTTGAGTTTTTATCATCTATTAATTTAACCGAATAACATGAGAACAAGATTATTTGGACATTAAATACATCAACATATAATCTTGATATGTTTTCTAAAATCACAATTATTAGAATTGCTTTTTTTTGTTACGTTCTTGAGTGAAAATTTTCATTAATCGTAATAAATTTGGTTATGTCACACTTTGCAAACTTTACATTTCGGTTTTTCTTATGTTTTTTTATAATTTTTTTTCAATGTTAATAATGTAGCAATTGCAACAAGTCGAACATGTGTAGATGTTGATTTGGTCATATGCATATACTCTTTCGCTTACTATAGCACGCGACAATATCGTAACAAATGCACCGATATCGACCGAACTAACAAATGAACCAATATCGACCGAACTTCTACCGTGTCCCCGCCGCAACACGCGAGGTGGAAACCTACTAGCTATAATTAAAGTTAACTTTTAACTTTAGACATGTTTACTTAATCTGGTTGTTTACTTATTTTTATTATCGTTTAGATTAAAGCCTAGATCATTTATATTAACCCTTCAATATACTAGGTAACAAATTTAATTATTTTTTTATTTACCTTATTATAGTTAAAACTAATTTTTAACTCTAGACATGTTTACTTAACGGTGTCGATTGCCTATTTTTATTCTCATTTAGATTAAAGTCTGCATGGTTTGTAATAACTCATCGATATATCATGTAACAAATACATCATCATCAGCACCCTACTACTACGTAAAGTAGGCTCCAATACTAGTTACTTCAATTTCCAAAAAGAAACATAAATTTCTATTATATATTTTTCAAATAATGTATACACAGGCTGTTTTTACCATTATTAACCCTTGCACTTTTCTAAAGAAGCGTTACTAGAAAATTACACAGCTTTCTATTATATTATAGCCTTTATAGGGTTAATGTATGTGGAGGTCACATATGTATGCAACTTTATTTCATTATGTTCCCCATTTATTGAAACTACTCCATACCCCATCTTCTTTTGTAATATGTATTTAGTTTCATGTATACCTATTTCGGCCAAAAGTATGCCATATGATGAAAATGCCCTTAAAGTTCTTGAAAAGATAAGATAAAAATATCTTGATGAGGTGTCATTGTGTCAACATGTTATAGATTGGCATATTTTTTTTATCTGAAATTGATACAACTTCAACAAAATACTTAATGATAAAAGTTGAATACTTAAAATTGGCTTCCACATACTTATTCCTCTAACATGAATCCTGAATCCTTGATGAAGAATCATACAAGGATAGTTGTCTAATCATGCAGCTGATTAGGGATAATCTTACACTATATTGCTATAATAACTATAATCTAAATTACTGAAGAAAGACGACTTTCAACCTGTTTGACCCGAGTTTAAAAAATAACCCAAATCGGCCTGTTCATAAAATTCATGTTACAAATGTTGAGGGTCTTAAGATTGTTGGAGAGTTAATCTTTTCTTCTTTCTTTCATCAAAAATCTAGGTTCGCGATGATTCTTCTTGATTTTTTTTCCGTATATGCGTATAGCTCATGTTTTTGTGTAAAGTTTACTTGTTTTGTCAAAACATGCATTTTAAAAATAAATTAGCTAGCCTGTTTTTTTTTTTTGAGAAAATATTATTACATTTTTTGTTCACCTAAAACCAATCTGTGTTGAACATGACGTGTAGAGGTGACATAATGGACGTGTCACATTGGTTGGTTAACGGGTCAAACTATGTCTTGTCGATTGTGTTCAATGTAGTAATAGTACAATAAGTTCAATATCATCAGACTACAATAGTCGTATCAAGGCATTAAGAGTTAAGAATTATAAAAAAATTGAAAGACCCGAGAAATGGGTCATTGTTTTTACCATAGAAATTAGGTAGTAACCGTCGCTCCGCCATTATTGTGAAGATGTTGTTGATGATTGTGGTTGTTGGTGGTGGTGTGTTGGTTGAATTTGATGAGACCACAGTGAATCAAAATAAAATTGTTTGGATTGAATTGAGAGTCGTATAAAAACTATCAGAACGAACTATTTGATCGGTATACTTAAAAGTTCGAACGGATTAAACTCAATTCTTTCAAGAACATGATTGGTATTTGAGATGTGAAAAGATACCGTATACGTTCCAGAACTCCAGAACCGAATAGGACTTGTTTTTGTGTATACAGTTGTTTTGAAAATCTTGTCATGATCCCTTGATTCACGGATCAGTTATCTCCAAAAAACCAACTTATATTTTTGTTAAATATTAGATTTAATATATCTTATAACTAGGTTAGAACCCCGTGTATTACGGGTTGAATAAATATAATTTTATATATTAAATAATTAAAAACTCTGTACATTTCGCAAGTTGAATAAAACTAATTCTATACACCAAATAATAATTATAAAAAGTTTTATTTTTAAAACCCCCATGTATTACACGGGTTGAATATATGTAATTTTGTATCATAAATAATAAAAGAAATTATATCTTTAAAAAAACCTTATGCATTACACGTGTTGAATAAATCTAATTTTATATACCAGATACGATAATAAAAAAGTTATATCTTTAAAAAAACTAACGGATACACTCAATACACGATAGATAGAGTGATTGCGAGGATAGTTCTTGAATTTTTTTTATATTTATATGTCATTACACTCTCAAAACTAAATTAATAATAATGAGGATACACAATGTTTATGTTAACATGGGACTATAGTATTAATTTTTTTTTTTTTATAGTTTATGGTTCATATTCACATGTATGATGATAAAATTACACAATGATCTATGCTTGAATATTATATTTATATGTATATTATTTTAACAAAATATTTGATTAGATAATAATAATAATAATCTATACTATCTATAATAAGAGATTATGAGCTGATGTAAATCTGCTTACTTGTCAACTTCTAAGCTATGCCACATGGAGTTGCTGATGTCATAATTCCCTTTACAATATTTATATCTACATAAATGTATTTCAAATATATAATCTGATTTTATTATTATAAAAAAATGTTTTCTTTAGGAGGGAACTTTAAAATTGCATGGGGAGGAGAAATTGCCATTAATGCACTGTAAGAAGTAATCATATCTTTCTCTCTCCTTCTTCTTCACACTTTTTATTCAAACTTTCTTCTCATTATGTAACTTCACCGATTCCATTTCACCATTTTCTTCTCATATCAAAATGTCCGCATCTTCTGTGCAAACTCTGTCATCCGGCAAGAAATCCGACGGTCAACCACCATCTTTGTCACTCAGTTTCATTGATGATTTGAATCCGTCTAAAGATAAGTGGAATCTGAAGTGTAGAATCATCCGGAAATGGGTTCAGTCCTTTCGGATGGATCTGATCTTGCTCGATGAGAAGGTATTAGTGTTTGTCAATCATCTTTGATGTTTTTTTACTCTTTTTATCATTTTCGTTTTGAGTTTTGTGTAATTTAGGGTTAGACAAAAAGAAACAAAGAAGAAAATCTTTTTGTTTGTTTTTTTTATGCGAAATAGATGATTATTGTAAATTGATTGTTTGTTTGTTTGTTTAAAGAAATAAAGATGGCTTTTTGTTTGTTTTTTGGATCCTTTATAATTTAGGGTTAGATATAAAGAACCAAAGATGAATATTTGTTTGGTTTGTTTATGGTCCTTCGTAGATGATTATTGTTTACTGTTTTGTTTGTTTGTTTGTTTTAGGGTTATATGGTTATTTATTTTCTGTTTTGTGTAATTTAGGGTTGGTTTTTGGTCATTTATAGATACTTACTGTTTGTTTGGTTGTTATAGGATTAGGCACAATGAAACAAACATGAATATTAGTTACTTATTGATCCTTCATATGTTGAGACTTTAGCCACATGTACCTTTTATATTTTTTTGAGATACTGTTTGTTTGTTTGTTTCTAAAGTATGTGCTTTCACTTATTTGTCAGGGCCGTAAGATTCAGGCAGGGATTAAGGCTCCATTAATACCTGTGTTTATCTCACAGCTTCATGAGGATGAAGTTGTTATTCTCTCCAGATTTAGTGTTGGAGAAAACACTGATGCTTACAAAGTTATTAACCATGGTTACAATATTAACTTTTACCGAATAACGGTTGTTACACGTGCGAATGGTTGGCAAGGTGTTGATTACGGATTTAATTTCATCGCACATTCACACATTCTTAATGGAGATGCAAAGGATCTGCTCACGTGCGGTATAACTGTTTCTGATAATCTGATATATGTTTTGCCTCCCTTTTCAATGTCACTAATTTCTGTTGCTATGTTTACCATTTTAGATGTTGCTGGAATTGTTGTCTCGTGTGGAGATATGGAAATCTTTCCTAATGAAAGAAAAAAGATGAATTTGGATCTTCAAGACGTCTAGTAAATTCTAATTTGTCATTTATATAAATTTGTTTGTGTGTTATGATTGTATTTAATACAATACCAATGATTAGTTTATTTTATATAAAAGTTCATTAAATGGTTGTTCTTATTTAATACAATACCAATGATTAGTTCATTAAATGGTTGTTTTAAATGGTTGTTCAGTAAATGAGTGTATGAACTTTCAATGTTGTTCTTTTAATGCTATTTTTGAGTTAAAACATCTACTATATGATGTTCTTATAAGTTGGCTATTTGGTCGCGTTATAATAACTTTTAACCAGTGTTATAATGATCCATGGCAGTATCTTTGTGTTGCTCCCCCATCTAACAACCTAACAACCTTTAACCACTGTTACATATAACTACTGCTAACTAAGGTCTGATACTATTACAACAGACAAAGTAAACAACTGTTTCTTCATTCCACTGCTTCATTCCAAGCAGGGCTTTGGTCTTTAGCAGCACTTGACTTAGGGCAGTAGATTAAATAGCAGCACTTTGTCTTCAGCTGTTGTTGTACACAAGCAGTACTTAATGGACAGCAGTTGTAGTATACAAACAGTGGATGAGGGCCATCAGATGTTATAACCACTTTAAAGGGGAAATGTAACACCTCGTAAAAATCACGTTCAATGAAGTATTGACACGAGTAATAAACCCTTGTAAAGTCAAACCTTGAATATAAGGGACTAATTTTTTAAAAATCGAAAAACATTAATTATGAAAGAACTGGAGGTATTTAACATACCTAAAATAAGTTTCTAAATAACCTTTTACGGTTTTATATTCACAAATGAGCCATTTGTTAATCAAGTATAGTCGTTCGTGTAATTAATTGAAAGTTTTCGCAATAAAGGGTTAAAAGCGTCAACATGTTAATTCTTACCTCTGAGTGACCTTTTAACAAACCGAGAGCCTCATGATATTTGATTATACTCTTGGGATTGCCAATCATTGGCCACCCAAGGCTTTTATGCCCAAAAGTGAAGTTACGCGCAACTTTGCAAGTATAAGGGACTAAAAGTGTCAATATGTTTAATTATACCTCTGAATGACCTTTTATCGAACCCGAAGCATTATGATGTTTAATAATACTTTCAAGAATTCCTAATATGGATTAGATGAGGCTTCAATGCTATTAAATGATGATTTACGCATGTTTGCGCATTAGAGGGACCTAAAGCGTCAAACTGCTAAAGTATACCGATTCGTATGTTATCGGACCTTCCGGAATATGACCATGAGATAAACATACCCTATTTATCCTTAATATAGCTTAGATATAGGCTTAGAGGTGTTTGGTGCGCAAAAATAAGCTTTTAAGTCATGCAGGGACTAAAAGTGTCAAAAAGCGCCCAAGTTTGCGTTTACGCGCATATCTCACATTCTGAATATCCCCGGGCACCCAAAAATTTATGTAAGCACTAAAATATTTTATTTTAGTGTTTGGCATAAGAAAAATCCATTCGTCACGCAATGTGGATCGTTTTTCGCGCTTATGCGCATTCCGTCGTAATTAAGCGAACATCGCGATCGTACGACCAAACGAACCGACATCCGGGATATTTTTTAGCATGTTTCATGTCCACAATGTTTAGGCATCATTTTAGGGCCTTAAAGTTGACTTAACGAGCCTTAAACATGTCGAAAATGGCCTTAATACACAACGGGGACTGAAATGGAAGCTTTGGAAACTGTTTGATGATCAGAAGGACCTTAGCGTGACACCTAGCCCCCTTGGCGTCACGCGAGGCCCTTTCAGACCAACAAAAGTTGTTTAATCAGTTGTAATAGCTGCTAAACACCCCAAAGGCCAATGCCACATGTTAATCCCTGATGTTGGGGGGCCAAACTTGGGTACCAAGGTGTTGCAACAAGTGTAGGGGCAAGATCAAAGCACGGTATTCGAGGAACGATCCTAACGGTGGTCCATTTCCTATAAATACCCACCTTAACTTTCCCCCAAACTCACACCGTGATCTTGAATTCTCTAAGTTGGAGACCTTGCTCTTCATACCTGAGAATTTGAGATTCAAACCTCCTTGCTTGGACCCTTTGTAAGTGTCATTTCGTGCTTAGCTTAAATTTCTAGCGTTATAGCCGAAAAGTCAAGCGTTTTGATAAACGCTTTGACTTTTAAGCGGTTGAGCCATTGTCCGTAATGAACATGGCTACGTGACCGTAATTAGTAGGTGTTAAATCCTCAAAAAGGGCACCTCCTAATTACCACGTTTACTTAGTTTAATTGTCGGGTCAAATAAAGGTCAAACGGGTTTGTTTTGAGTAAAATTCATAACTATTAATATAGAAGTCATAAAAATCAGTTTTCTCACTTTAATAACTTGGTAATTATTAGTTGTACATGTCTAAGCATGTTCAACCCGACAATTCTAAGTATAGGCTCGGTTTGGGACCGAAAGTCGCAAAAGTTGACTTTTGCTTTTGACTTCAGTTCTTACCCGAATTAGATAGGTTTGGAAATGCCTTAGAGCTTCCTTAGGACCTGGTTACATGATAGTATAACCCTCTGTGGTTGGATCGTTGATTGTCCGATTCGTTTAACACGTTTCCGTTAAATGCTTAATGTTGACCATAATGCCCTTTTGACCATAAAACGAGAATTTTGGAAATATGAAAGGACAATAATCTTTACTACTGATTTATAAACATGTCCCTAAAATTTCACATCAGTTGGAGGTCTAGATTAGGAGTTATGCTCATTAGCATAATTATAACGTCTTTTAGTAATTTAACGGCGCAATTAGCATAAAGCCTATCTAAACCCAATTTTTGACACCAAACCTTTTACCCACTGAAGTAATATAATATTTTGAGATTTTTAAATATTTTTAATTATTTTTAAACTGATCATAACCTAAGGCTATCGCCTTAATTCGGTAAATACCGATTATACCCTTTTTGTGTATAAAATGAGTTTTACATGGTATTTTGACACCAATCCAATTGCTACTGATCTTATATAATAAATAAAGTATTTTTAAACTTTATAACCTGATCAGAAAACTCATATTTCCTGTATAACCCGGAAATTGCTTAAAATGGCTTTTTAAGCGTATTAAACGCATAGTTTGGGTTTGAAACCATTTTGGCATATAAGACCTATTACCAATTGATATGACCTAATAAAATAAGTTATTCTACAGATGTATTCAGAACCGAATCTCAGAATGTTAATTAACCTCTTTTATAATCTTTTAAATGACCAAAATACCCCTGCGGGGCTTAAATTGAGATTAAACTCGTTTTGGGCATAATGGAAGGTATCCTACTGATATCACAACATATTTAAGGCATATTAACTTAGGAAACCTGTATATGATTCATTTGGTTACTCGTTACGCACTTTTCGCGTTCGGATCGGCTTATGTAACTAGTTTGCATATATTAGCCGAAGCGGGTCAACCCTTATCATTTTTATCTCAAAATCCAGAAGGTGTTTAGATTACCCATATTACACAAGTCTTCAAACTTGTCGGGTCTAAATCACATTCTATTCCGGTCTTCGCTTAATCATGCGTTTGAACCGTAAACCTTTCCTTAAAACTAACCGGTCTAAGTTACGACTTAAATAAGACCCGTTAGGAATCTAATAGGTTAATAAAACCTTCGTTCCAGATTGAGAGCCCCAGTAGAAGTACTTGTGCTTGCTGATTAGAATATACGGCTGAGTATAAATTACATTTGCTAGCTCAGGTAAATACTTTTAACTTATTTTCCCTTATACGGGCTTGAAATACGGTATTATAAAAATACTGCTTGGTCGGGTGTAGAAACCTTTTAATCGGAGATGATTAAATTGCATAATCCCGTTTTAATCTGTATTGATTGATAACAAATAACATTAGGGGTTAATGACCATGTCCTGGATATCCTTGGCTCATTTAAAAAGTGAATGGCCAAAACTTAAGCACAAGGTGTAGGCATAACACCTCCTGTTGCGTATGTAAAAGATATACTCACTCGTAAGGCTGTCTTCTTGTGAGTTATATTTATAGTGTGTCGATTAATCTTGACCGGCTTGTATTGTATAATCACCGACCCTAAATGTTGGACAAGCATGTAAATCGGATACAAGATTTTTATTAATAAGATTGTCCCAAGTTATAAAAGATATTTTGTGCCTCGTGCATTCAAATCAATTTTCAAACTCTTTTCTAAAATGAGTTAGTTAATTGTATTTACCAGTGTAAACTGACGTATTTTCCAAAAAGGTTAAGTGACAGGTACTGAACGTAATTGGCTGGAAGCTCAGGGCGTTAATAAGGAATCTTGCAAGTTCTAGATGTCTGAAGTCTGTTGAACAGTTTTTCTTTTATTTGATCCGCATGTGGATCCTTTACTTTCCGTTGTAATACTTTGATATTACTTTATATTCGGATTGTAATATATTTATCTTTTGCTTCCGCTGTGCATTTATATATTGTGTTGTTTGACTATGATGATATTAACTACGTCACGATACTCCCCACCGGGCCCACCGGTAATACGTGGAAATATCGGGGTGTGACAGGTTGGTATCAGAGCCAACATTGAGTGAATTAATCACTAGTCTTTCGTGTTTAATCTCAATGACACAGTAGCACATTCCTTGACCTTCTGAGTCTAGACTTAACATAGGAATACTCTCAATCCTAATCTGTAAATTTTGCTTCCAATTTTTATATATTGGATATGTTGCCAAGCAAAGAAGCTGTATTAGAAATTCTCCACATCCGGAGCCTAGAATTGCTGAGCTTCGTACCGCGGCGAGAATGAAACGAGCATCCAGGGAGAGAACATTCGAAAGTAAAGTGAAGAAGAAAACTCCTTTTGCTAAAGATTGTTTCTTTAATAGTCCTTATAAGGACATATTTATCTTTCAGTCCCTTCGAGGACAACATTATTCCTTTCAAAGACCCGCTTAGGGCAACTCTGTACTTTTATTTTCATATAATGGATTGATTAAATTAAATTTTCATTCTAAACATGAAATATGAAATAAATGGAAAATAACATCCCTTAGAAGGGAAGTGCCTACGGGCTATAATTAACGTCCTCTGAGACTAAAGACAGTGGTAGCCTACAACTCCCTGTCAAGGAAAGGTAATGAACTTTGATTCAAACCTTAATGCCTCGATTCTCTGAAATCATGGCTTGTATCATCCTATAAGATGATCATATTATAAACATCCCTTAGAAGGGAAGTGCCTACGGGCTATAGTTAATGTCCTCTAAGACTAAAGACAGTGGTAGCCTACAACTCCCTGTCAAGAAAAGGTAATGAGCTTTGATTCAAACCTTAATGCCTCGATTCTCTGAAATCATGGCTTATAAATTTAAACTTTTCTACGTGACTGGGCCATTTGTGCTATTATTAACTTGTAAATTAGGATTTATGATAAAAATCCCGAATAAAATAAATATCATCCCTTTCCTACCTGTATACATATTGAAAAGAATCTTAAAGGTAAACCTAGCCTACATGTCATTTTAGACATGGCCAAGATGGTGAAGACCTATTCAAGAGATTCAGATCATTGTTAACACCTAAGAACGTGTTAGCACTCTTGACAAAAGTGATCTGAGAAGATCACAATAGTCATCCCTATATTGGAAATTTTCAAATTTCCTGATTTAGCATAATGATCTAGAAATCATGGCTTATATCGTCCTATAAGATAATTATGTTATAAACATCCGTTAGTGATGAAGTGCCTACGGGCCAAACTTGTTGTCCGATAAGACAACGACAGTGGTGGTCTTTGACCTCCTGTCTAAAAATGTTGGACCATGTCCAAGCATAATAGTCGGTATGATCCAAACGATCTTGACTAATAGCATCTGAAAAGATGATCATATCATAAACATCCCTCAGAAGGGAAATGCCCATGGGCTATATCTATTGTCCTAAAAGACAAAAGGCAGTTGTAGTCTTCGACTCTCTGTCAAGAAAAGTAACCGACTATGCTCAAACTTTAAATGCCTCGATCCCAAACGATCATGGCTTATAAATTCAAAACTGTCCTCGTGACAAGGCTGCTGTGCCACTTTAATATCCTTAATGTCTTATATACTAGGATAAATTATAATGAAAATACTAATAAAATTAACAAATTAACCCATATGGTTTATATTACCATGGTTAATAAATCATCAAAAATGATAATTTCATAATAACCTTTGAGTAAATCATTGTCAATATTTATGTAGCAATCAAGCTACATGGCTGGATCAGATGAAGTTAACAGCCACTTGAAGGTGAACAATGATACTACCAGGATTAATATAACTGGAGCGGAACTGCGGGCATTAATAGATGATGCTGTTACTCGAGCTCTTGACAGACAGTATAATGAATCAAATGATACCCACTCTAAGACTCTATATGTGGCTCGTAGTAAGCCCCCTTCTAAATCACATGAGTCAAGGGAAGAAGATGTTCATCACTCATCAAATCAGAGGAGTGTTCCGTCTAGACAGTTTGTATTTCATCAAGAGACACCAGTTAAGACCTGTTCATATAAATATTTCGTCTCCTGCAAGCCCAGAGACTTTACAGGAGAGGAAGGGGCCATCGACTGCATGACATGGCTCGATGAGATGGACACTGTTGTTGACATCGGCGGTTGTGCGGAGCAAGATGTTGTGAAATTTGTTTCACAATCATTCAAAGGAGAAGCGTTGGCATGGTGGAGATCATTGCTCCAAGCCACGGGAAAGGTCCTACTCTACAACTTATCTTGGGATCAATTTGTTGCATTAGTCAAGGAAAACTATTGCCCTCAGCATGAGGTAGAAAGGATAGAATCAGACTTCTTGACTCTGGTCATGAAGAATTTGGATTGTCAGGCATATGTGACAAGTTTCAACACTATGTCCCGCCTAGTTCCTTATTTAGTCACCCCTGAACCTAAACGCATAGCGCATTTTATTGGAGGCCTAGCACCTGAGATAAAGGGAAATGTTAAAGCATCTAGGCCTACCACATATAGGTCCGCGGTTGACTTATCCTTATCTCTCACTTTAGATGTTATCATGAATAAGTCTGTTAAAACTTCCGGCGAGGGAAAAAGGAAAGAAGACGAGGAAAACTTCCATCAATCTAATAAGAAGAAGAAGGGAAGCTATGAGCACGGGAAAGATTTCGAGTTTAGGAAAAGCTCGAGTCAGTTCAATAATAAGCCCAAATGCAGTAACTGCAGAAAACAACATTTTGGAAAATGTACGATTGACCCAAGTGCTAAATTGTGTGGAATTTGCAAGACCAAGGGTCACAAAACCTTAGATTGCAAGGAATTAAAGAACGCCACATGTTACAATTGTAACGAGGAAGGGCACATCAAAACCAACTGCCCAAAGCTTATAAAGAAGCCTGGAGAGGCCAAGGGAACAAATGCATGAGACTTCCAGAGGAACAACCAGGAGATGATGCAGAATGATGACGATATAGCAGGTACCTTCCTTTATCAAGAAATTTATGCATAAATTTATTTGATGACTGGCACATATGATCCTATAACGAACGATAAATGTTGAGAACTGTTGTCTCCGCCTGATTGGGACTCCGATCACTTAAACGCGAAATAGAAATTGGCCGATGATACTTTAGTGAATGCTTCAACAAACCTTAGATCGATATTTTATATCTATTAGGAATCACTCTTTTCTGATATCCTTATGGAAAGCTTTCAAGCTATCCAAATTCATCAATATAATAAAGACAGATGTGACATTCTGATCCCCTGTCAAAAAGGTGATGGACTAGGTCCAACCCTTAAATGCCATGGATGGTCTTTTGTGACCTAGGCTAAGTGATATTGATATTTTTAATAACGTTCATTAAGAATGTTAGTGCCATATTGGCCTGTATAGTTTAATGAAACCATGGTTAGTATATGTTAAGTCCATCAGGGTGATGAATAGCAGTTGTTGGATTGCAACTAAGTAAATGATTCATTTGGTAATAGGAACCATTTCTTCTGTTCATGTCAGAAATCTTCAGTCATAAAATTCTAATGTACTCTCTCTCCAGATAAATGCATTCAAATGTAATTGATATCTCTTTGATCCCTATTGATTTCGAATACCAAATGGTATGACAAAAGCACCATATGAGGATTGGTGTATCTTAATATGTTCCATAGATTGCTTCCATGCCTGATCAGTATGGAGGTTTAATGCATGGGACCACAAAGATATTCCAACGGTCATATGGTACTAAGGTCAACTAATGGTATTCAAAGATGATATCCAGAATGGAATTGTCTAAGTAAGTATCTCTGATTAAGAAATCCATGGATTCGTAACATAAATGTGTCACTCATTTGACACCAGCAAGGATGGATGAACTGGAGCCTGAGATTTGGAAAATCTCTGTAACCTCCTTGTATCTTGATTATCGTCTCCTAAGACTACCCTGTTTACCTCCCGAGAGACAAGTAGAGTTAAGATTAACATCCCGCTTAGGGTTGGAGTATTGTAAGAACTCCGTGTTGATCATAGAATAAGCGATACCCTAATTAAGTAAACTTTAAGATAAGAGATTCATATAGCCTAACTCGATATTCCGAGAGTTTGATAAGAAAGACGGTTCATTTTGCTTATGCATTCATTACCGTAACCCTATTTTAACAACAATTAAGAATCACCATCAACTACCCAGGATCGTTGAGTTATTCAACTAGCCATAAGGATTAGCTACTCCTTAAGATTAGTTTTAAGCAATGGTTGGGATAACCATCCCACCTTAAGATAAGCTTTTCTATAATAATTGATATGTAAGTATTAAGGCTGCTCCTTTGGAGACCTTGTATAGATGGAATGTTAAACATCTATTGTTAGATAGAGAATTGGTAAGTCCAATTATCGGGATCTGAAAGTTTCCTAGGAAACAACAAATAAGATCATACAAATCCATAATCGATTGTAAGTTGCCAGTATACGGCAGGAAATCAAGGATTTATGAAAATAGCAACCCTCCTAAGTTCTGGTTAAAAGATAAGGTTCAACAAAAGATAACACCCTAGAAGGGTGTGCCGAGTTGTAATTTTCAGGTTAGTTAAGCTCGGAATATATAAAGTCATTCAAAGGATTCGAATGTATCAAGACTAAATAGCTTATGAGCTAAGACCTAATTTAGGAGCTTGGTGGAACGCGCAATGTGACCCACACTGATGATTTAGCGACGTGCCACCAATAAGTCAAAAAGCACTATCACATAATGATATGCAGATCTATGATAGTATGAGCAACCTATGTCGATTGAGAATCGACAGGTTAAGGAGCTCCAAAAGAAAGTATGCACCTATTGTATAGGTCAACTGGGATACCCTTAGAGGCCAAATGTACTGGGGAAGATTGAGTTCAATATAAGACAGAAAGTACTTCCTTTACTTTAGCAAATCTCGAGGTCGAGATTTTTTTAAGGGGGTGAGGATGTAACACCTCGTAAAAATCACGTTCAATGAAGTATTGACACGTGTAATAAACCCTTGTAAAGTCAAACCTTGAATATAAGGGACTAATTTTTTAAAAATCGAAAAACATTAATTATGAAAGAACTGGAGGTATTTAACATACCTAAAATAAGTTTCTAAATAACCTTTTACGGTTTTATATTCACAAATGAGCCATTTGTTAATCAAGTATAGTCGTTCGTGTAATTAATTGAAAGTTTTCGCAATAAAGGGTTAAAAGCGTCAACATGTTAATTCTTACCTCTGAGTGACCTTTTAACAAACCGAGAGCCTCATGATATTTGATTATACTCTTGGGATTGCCAATCATTGGCCACCCAAGGCTTTTATGCCCAAAAGTGAAGTTACGCGCAACTTTGCAAGTAGAAGGGACTAAAAGTGTCAATATGTTTAATTATACCTCTGAATGACCTTTTATTGAACCCGAAGCATTATGATGTTTAATAATACTTTCAAGAATGCCTAATATGGATTAGATGAGGCTTCAATGCTATTAAATGATGATTTACGCAAGTTTGCGCATTAGAGGGACCTAAAGCGTCAAACTGCTAAAGTATACCGATTCGTATGTTATCGGACCTTCCGGAATATGACCATGAGATAAACATACCCTATTTATCCTTAATATAGCTTAGATATTGTAACAACCCTCATTAAAAAGTCCTAATTATTATATTAATTGTCTATTAGGAAACCCTAATTGAGAAACCCAAGTGATTTTACACAAACCCTAAAATTTTCAGAATAATCGGAATCAGGATCAGGGCCCCTAAAACTCAGGGGGGGGGGGTAAACCCTAGTCGGTAAAATCCACACAGTTTGCTGTCAAAAATTCAAAAGAACGCGAAATCAACTCAGCCAAGCTACTGGGACACGAAGCAACCCTAGGGTAGAATAGGGTGTCTCGCGCCACGCGACGCGCACAAGGAAACCTTTCGCGTGGCGCGAGGGGGGCATTTTTCAAGTATAAATAGAACAGTCTGTTTGATGCAATTCTGCATTGATGTGACGTTCAAAATCCAATTATACTCCGAGTTATAGTATTATCACTATCAAAACACACACGATTCACGAAGTGCTGCCGCAATTCAGGGTAATAACTCGATCGCTGATACGATTCAATGTCCGATCGATTAAACTATCCACTGGATGTTTAAGTGCTGCCCACATTAGGGTTTATGCTTTGTCATTCGTCGTTAAATCGATGGATGTTTAAGTATCGCACTTTGTCATTCGATGTGAGGGTTTGATCTCGTGAGTTATCGTAAATGCTGTATTGATTACTAACCCAGAATTGTGTGCTTGTTATTAATTTAGGTTAAAAGGCTAATCAGTAGGCTAGGCTCTGCTCAAATTAAATCTGCAATGTGAGTCATTCTCTTTTTATCAAATTACTTTCAAAAGCATGTTTATTTTCAAGGTTATAATTACAGTGATTAAGTATATGTAGTCACCAAATTACAGCCGGTATGTGGGGTATTGTGCACATTACTGTTGTTTTATCACTTTAGGTGGGCGTACCTAAATAGTGATATTCGTCACTATTGGGTGAACGGACTCAATAGTGGTATGACCATAGTCACAGATACGGTCGAGTGACAAATACTGTGGGTATTTTGGTTGAAATAAACATTGTAATCTCTCTTAATACTGTAAATTATAACAAATGGGTCATTTTTCATAAAAGAATGATTCACTCAGTATTTCCCGCTGACAAAACCTTTTTCAAACATGTTTCAGGTGATCTGTTGTGATCCAGGAAAAAGTGCCGCGTAGCACTACAAGCTTAAGGAAGTGGCTCAATATAAAATAAGGAAACATGTTTTGTAAAATAAAAGATTTCTCCGTGAAATCTTACGATTGTAAATTACCGGGGTTTTATCCCGAGTTGTGAAATAAAATAATCGGGAAATATTTCAGTTTTAAAAAGATCCTGAAGATAACTTCCGCTGTTAAATTAATACCACGGGATTTTCTGTCCCGCGGCTCCTGAAACGGGTCAAACCGGGTCGGGGGCCGTGACAGAAAAAGGTGGTATTAGAGCCACTGATTTAAGCCAATTAAGTATTTAGAAATACTTAAATTTTTCTGATTTCCATTATGTGATTATATGTTTTATTAACTGACTATTTGTTAGTTACAGTATGGGTAAACAAAAGCTGTCAAACGTCTATCTTAAATTAGATAGGTCATCCAACGAGAAGGGAGGTTCATCCCAAACCAAATTCTCAAATCAGTCTGTAATTCCTGAAGAAGGAATATTTGTGCGAAAGGCACAATATGAGGAACCACTTTCTCCTAGTAAAAGAAGTCTGATTATTAGGAAAAGTAAGGAGAAAATGAAGAAATCCCGAGAGAAGAAAGTTAAACAGGAAACCCAGGAATTAACCAGTAATTTACCTTGGGAGGACAAGTTAGATGAAAAATGGGCAGATCTTTATATGCTAGCCACTATAGCAGTAAATGCAAATCTTTAAATATCTTAACTCAAGTTTTAGTACCCTTATCATCTATAGTCCAGAAACCTTATCCAGTAAATAAATAAATCTAGTATGTTTTAATTTTCAGTCGTTTTATTATAAAATAATATTTAAAGGTTTTCTATTAAAATTTTGTTATAAAATTTTAACTTAATAATCGTGTGTATTTTGCATAACAGCATGACTGACTTGTCTGACGCCCTTCAGAATTTAAATCTCTATCTAGTAAAAATAGAGGTTTCCAGAGATTTCAATAGGTATATACCAGATATAGAAGAACCTATTGAATTCAATGCTCCACCTCCGGAGAAACCCAAGCTCAAGAAAAGGAGGAGATTTGTGGGATGGAGACGTGTGCGTAGGAGGAAGCCTACAACTAGGAAAATCCCTTAGATAAAGGGAAGGGAATTGAAGTCGGGGAAGAGTCTAGGCAAATGGGGATACAGTTTGAAGAATATTCTAAGCAAACAGAAATGGAAATTGGAGGAGATTCTAGGTCATAAGTAAATGTGCCAAAGATGATCAGGTCATGTACGCGTCAAATCTTTTCAAAGAAGGAGCTTTAGAATGGTGGAACACGGTGTTACAGGCTAAAGGAAGAATGAGGGCATATGCCATGAACTGGGAAGAATTTAAGAGTCTAGTAGAAAGAAAATTATGTCCCGAATATGAAAAAGATCAAATGGCAAATAAGTTCTTAAACCATCGAATGATGGGTGTAGATTATCGCGGTTATACTTCGACATTCTTCGAATATGCTAGAGTGGTACCAACACTGGCTTCGCCAGAACCGGTACTCATTTCTCGGTATATTTGGGGACTAATTAGTAAAATCCGTAACATCGTTAAAGCTGCGAGACCTCGTACTATTGACGATGCTGTGGAATTAGCTAACACCCTAACCGATGAATTGGTACGCACGCAAGATGAAATCAGGAAGAAAGAACTGGCTCAGAAAATTACCCAAGGATTTCGCGTGGGTAATAATAGCAACTTCAAGAAAAGAGGAACAGGGCAATTTTCAAATCCACCTTTCTGCAGGAATTGCAAAAAGAAACATTATGGAAGATGTAATGTAACCTGCAATTTTTGCAAAGTTGTAGGACATCGGGAAGAAAACTGCAGAGAGAAATTCACAATTTGTTACAATTGTGGAGAAACAGGGCATTTCAAAACAGAATGTCCTAAATTGGTTAAACCAGCAGACAACAAAATCAAGCTAGCCGACGGAGCTACTAAGAAGAATGTTCGAGCCTTTCAGTTAACTACTCAGGAAGCCGAGATGATTCCAGATGTGATAGCTGGTACGTTCTTAGTTCACAATATTTACGCAAAAGTATTATTTGAATCTGGTGCAAACCAAAGTTTTATAAATACTTCATTCTGCCAAGCTCTTAATTTACCTTTAACCCAACTTAGGCAGATTTTTACAATAGAAACGGCAGACGTAAATTTGGTTAACATAGATAAGGTTTTGCAACAAGGAAACATAGAACTCTTAGGTCATAAATTCTCTGCAACCCTATTACCTATGAAATTAGCTAAATTTGACGTTGTGTTAGGAATGGATTGGTTAGTAGCCAACCATGCTCGAATTCTTTGTGATAAGAATTCCATAGAAATTCAGGCACCTACCAGAGAAGTAATTATAATTACAGGAGATAAACCACGTAAACCTCTGAAGTTCATATCAGTAATGAAAGTTGCTAGTTATGAACGAAAGCAAGGAATAGTATATATGATTTCAGTAATCATTAGTACTAAGGGTAAAGAGCTTAAGGAAATACCAGTAGTCTCAGAATACCCAGATGTATTCCCAGAAGAATTACCAGGGTTACCACCAGATAGGGAGGTAGAATTTAGGATTCATCTAATTCCAGGAACTATACCAATAGCCAAGGCACCTTATCGGTTAGCACCCACAGAAATGTTAGAACTGAAAAAGCAATTAGATGAATTACTAAGTAAAGGTTTCATACAACCTAGTTCATCCCCGTGGGGAGCACCAGTATTGTTTGTAAAGAAGAAGGACGGTTCGATGAGAATGTGTATTGATTATAGAGAATTGAATAAGGTTACCATTAAGAATCGATACCCATTACCTAGAATTGATGATCTTTTCGATCAACTTCAAGGAGCTAGATATTTTTCTAAGATAGACTTACGCTCCGGATATCATCAATTGAAGGTACAAGAATAAGACATACCTAAAACTGTTTTCAGAACTAGGTATGGTCATTACGAGTTTACAGTCATGCCCTTCGGATTAACGAATGCACCTGCAGCATTCATGGACATGATGAATAGGATCTGTAAACCGTATTTGGATAAATTTGTAATTGTCTTTATAGACGATATACTTATTTATTCCAAAAGTCAGGACGAACATTGTCAGCACTTGCATGCACTCTTAACTTTGTTAAGAAAAGAAAAGCTGTACGCCAAATTCTCAAAATGTGAATTTTGGTTGCAAGAAGTGCAATTTTTAGGCCACATGGTAAATCATGAAGGTATTCATGTAGATCCTGCTAAGATAGAGGCAATTACCAAATGGAAGGTTCCACAATCCGCAATGGAAATAAGAAGTTTTATAGGTTTAGCTGGATATTATAGACGGTTTATTAAGGATTTTTCCAAGACAGCTGTACCATTAACTAAGCTAACCTGTAAAGCAGTTAAGTTTGAATGGGGACCTAAGCAAGAAGAAGCCTTTAGGATCTTGAAACAGAAATTAACAAATGCTCCAATCTTAGCCTTACCAGAAGGAACTGAAGATTTTGAAGTATATTGTGATGCTTCAAAACTAGGATTTGGATGTGTGCTAATGCAACGCAAGAAGGTAATTGCGTATGCCTCAAGACAATTGAAAAAGCACGAAGAAAACTATACGACTCATGACTTAGAATTAGGAGCCGTAATTTTTGCCCTTAAGATTTGGAGACATTATCTGTACGGAAGTAAATTTACTATCTATACAGATCATAAAAGTTTAAGATATATATTTGGGAAAAAAGAGTTAAATATGAGGCAAAGAAGATGGATGGAAATCTTAAGTGATTACGACTGTGATATTCAATATCACGAAGGAAAGGCAAACGTAGTTGCAGATGCCTTAAGTCGTAAGTATCATGAGAAGCAACGAAGAGTCCGTGCTCTCAGATTAAATCTACAATTAGATTTAATGGAACAATTGAAGAATGTTCAGGAAACAGCAATCAAGGATGATGCTGAAGGAATGAAGGGACAAATAAAAGAATTAGAGCAAGGAGCTGATGGAATTTGGAGATTCCACAAAAGCAGAATTTGGGTACCTAAGCAGGGAGATTTAAGAAATAAGATTTTAGAAGAAGCCCATAAGTCTAGGTATACCATGCACCCAGGAAACAATAAAATGTACCAAGATTTAAGAAAGAACTTCTGGTGGATAGGAATGAAGAAAGATATAGCTAGATATGTTTCTAAGTGTCTTACTTGTTCACAAGTTAAGGCAGAACATCAGAAACCTTCAGGTCTACTACAACAATTAGAAATGCCAGTATGGAAATGGGAACTCATAACAATGGATTTTGTTACTAAGTTACCCAAAACCAGAAAAGCTAATGATGCGATTTGGGTAATTGTGGATCGATTAACCAAATCTGCTCACTTCCTACCTATGAAAGAAACCTTTAGCATGGAAAAGTTAGCAAAGTTATATGTAGATGAAGTAGTATCCTTACATGGAGTTCCACTCTCCATTGTTTCGGATTGGGATAGTCGTTTTACTTCTCATTTCTGGAAAAGTTTCCAAGAAGCAATGGGAACTCGACTAAACCTAAGTACTGCATATCATCCTCAAACAGATGGACAAAGTGAAAGGACGATCCAAACTCTAGAAGACATGCTCCGAGCATGTGTAATAGATTTTGGTGGGAATTGGGACGATCACTTATCATTAATTGAATTCTCCTATAACAATAGTTATCATTCAAGTATTGAAACTGCCCCATTTGAAGCACTCTATGGAAGAAAGTGCAGAACTCCAGTTTGTTGGGCAGAAATAGGAGAAAATCAATTGTCAGGTCCTGAGATAGTGCAAGAAACTACTGATAAGATTACTCAAATCAAGGAAAGGTTGAAGACGGCTCGAGATCGCCAGAAGAGTTATGCAGACAATAGATGCAAGCCGTTAGAATTCCAAGTTGGAGACAGAGTTCTGTTAAAAGTTTCCCCTTGGAAAGGAGTTGTTCGATTCGGTAAAAAGGGAAAACTAAGTCCACGATATGTAGGACCATTTTCAGTGATCCAACGTATAGGACCAGTTGCTTATCGTTTACAACTAACAGAAGAGTTAGCTGGAGTACATGATGTATTTCATGTATCTAATCTCAAGAAATGTCTATCAGATGAATCTTTGGTAGTACCTCTCCAAGATATAGAGGTAAATGAAAAGTTGAAATTTGTTGAGAAACCTCTTCAAATAGAAGACAGAAAGATTAAATTTCTCAAACACAAGCAACTAGTTCTAGTTAAAGTCAAATGGGATTCAAAGAGAGGAGCTGAATACACTTGGGAGCTGGAATCAGAGATGAAGTGAGAGTATCCTCATTTATTCCAGTAAATCTCGAGGACGAGATTTTTTTATTAAGGTGGGGAGAATGTAACAACCCTCATTAAAAAGTCCTAATTATTATATTAATTGTCTATTAGGAAACCCTAATTGAGAAACCCAAGTGATTTTACACAAACCCTAAAATTTTCAGAATAATCGGAATCAGGATCAGGGCCCCTAAAACTCAGGGGGGGGGGGGGGGTAAACCCTAGTCGGTAAAATCCACACAGTTTGCTGTCAAAAATTCAAAAGAACGCGAAATCAACTCAGCCAAGCTACTGGGACACGAAGCAACCCTAGGGTAGAATAGGGTGTCTCGCGCCACGCGACGCGCACAAGGAAACCTTTCGCGTGGCGCGAGGGGGGCATTTTTCAAGTATAAATAGAACAGTCTGTTTGATGCAATTCTGCGTTGATGTGACGTTCAAAATCCAATTATACTCCGAGTTATAGTATTATCACTATCAAAACACACACGATTCACGAAGTGCTGCCGCAATTCAGGGTAATAACTCGATCGCTGATACGATTCAATGTCCGATCGATTAAACTATCCACTGGATGTTTAAGTGCTGCCCACATTAGGGTTTATGATTTGTCATTCGTCGTTAAATCGATGGATGTTTAAGTATCGCACTTTGTCATTCGATGTGAGGGTTTGATCTCGTGAGTTATCGTAAATGCTGTATTGATTACTAACCCAGAATTGTGTGCTTGTTATTAATTTAGGTTAAAAGGCTAATCAGTAGGCTAGGCTCTGCTCAAATTAAATCTGCAATGTGAGTCATTCTCTTTTTATCAAATTACTTTCAAAAGCATGTTTATTTTCAAGGTTATAATTACAGTGATTAAGTATATGTAGTCACCAAATTACAGCCGGTATGTGGGGTATTGTGCACATTACTGTTGTTTTATCACTTTAGGTGGGCGTACCTAAATAGTGATATTCGTCACTATTGGGTGAACAGACTCAATAGTGGTATGACCATAGTCACAGATACGGTCGAGTGACAAATACTGTGGGTATTTTGGTTGAAATAAACATTGTAATCTCTCTTAATACTGTAAATTATAACAAATGGGTCATTTTTCATAAAAGAATGATTCACTCAGTATTTCCCGCTGACAAAACCTTTTTCAAACATGTTTCACGTGATCTGTTGTGATCCAGGAAAAAGTGCCGCGTAGCACTACAAGCTTAAGGAAGTGGCTCAATATAAAATAAGGAAACATGTTTTGTAAAATAAAAGATTTCTCCGTGAAATCTTACGATTGTAAATTACCGGGGTTTTATCCCGAGTTGTGAAATAAAATAATCGGGAAATATTTCAGTTTTAAAAAGATCCTGAAGATAACTTCCGCTGTTAAATTAATACCACGGGATTTTCTGTCCTGCGGATCCTGAAACGGGTCAAACCGGGTCGGGGTCGTGACCGATATAGGCTTAGAGGTGTTTGGTGCGCAAAAATAAGCTTTTAAGTCATGCAGGGACTAAAAGTGTCAAAAAGCGCCCAAGTTTGCGTTTACGCGCATATCTCACATTCTGAATATCCCCGGGCACCCAAAAATTTATGTAAGCACTAAAATATTTTATTTTAGTGTTTGGCATAAGAAAAATCCATTCGTCACGCAATGTGGATCGTTTTTCGCGCTTATGCGCATTCCGTCGTAATTAAGCGAACATCGCGATCGTACGACCAAACGAACCGACATCCGGGATATTTTTTAGCATGTTTCATGTCCACAATGTTTAGGCATCATTTTAGGGCCATAAAGTTGACTTAACGAGCCTTAAACATGTCGAAAATTGCCTTAATACACAACGGGAACTGAAATGGAAGCTTTGGAAACTGTTTGCTGATCAGAAGGACCTTAGCGTGACACCTAGCCCCCTTGGCGTCACGCGAGGCCCTTTAAGACCAGCAAAAGTTGTTTAATCAGTTGTAACAGCTGCTAAACACCCCAAAGGCCAATGCCACATGTTAATCCCTGATGTTGGGGGGCCAAACTTGGGTACCAAGGTGTTGCAACAAGTGTAGGGGCAAGATCAAAGCACGGTATTCGAGGAACGATCCTAACGGTGGTCCATTTCCTATAAATACCCACCTTAACTTTCCCCCAAACTCACACCTTGATCTTGAATTCTCTAAGTTGGAGACCTTGCTCTTCATACCTGAGAATTTGAGATTCAAACCTCCTTGCTTGGACCCTTTGTAAGTGTCCTTTCGTGCTTAGCTTAAATTTCTAGCGTTATAGCCGAAAAGTCAAGCGTTTTGATAAACGCTTTGACTTTTAAGCGGTTGAGCCATTTTCCGTAATGAACATGGCTACGTGACTGTAATTAGTAGGTGTTAAACCCTCAAAAAGGGCACCTCCTAATTACCACGTTTACTTAGTTTAATTGTCGGGTCAAATAAAGGTCAAACGGGTTTGTTTTGAGTAAAATTCATAACTATTAATATAGAAGTCATAAAAATCAGTTTTCTCACTTTAATAACTTGGTAATTATTAGTTGTACATGTCTAAGCATGTTCAACCCGACAATTCTAAGTATAGGCTCGGTTTGGGACCGAAAGTCGCAAAAGTTGACTTTTGCTTTTGACTTCAGTTCTTACCCGAATTAGATAGGTTTGGAAATGCCTTAGAGCTTCCTTAGGACCTGGTTACATGATAGTATAACCCTCTGTGGTTGGATCGTTGATTGTCCGATTCGTTTAACACGTTTCCGTTAAATGCTTAATGTTGACCATAATGCCCTTTTGACCATAAAACGAGAATTTTGGAAATATGAAAGGACAATAATCTTTACTACTGATTTATAAACATGTCCCTAAAATTTCACATCAGTTGGAGGTCTAGATTAGGAGTTATGCTCATTAGCATAATTATAACGCCTTTTAGTAATTTAACGGCGCAATTAGCATAAAGCCTATCTAAACCCAATTTTTGACACCAAACCTTTTACCCACTGAAGTAATATAATATTTTGAGATTTTTAAATATTTTTAATTATTTTTAAACTGATCATAACCTAAGGCTATCGCCTTAATTCGGTAAATACCGATTATACCCTTTTTGTGTATAAAATGAGTTTTACATGGTATTTTGACACCAATCCAATTGCTACTGATCTTATATAACAAATAAAGTATTTTTAAACTTTATAACCTGATCAGAAAACTCATATTTCCTGTATAACCCGGAAATCGCTTAAAATGGCTTTTTAAGCGTATTAAACGCATAGTTTGGGTTTGAAACCATTTTGGCATATAAGACCTATTACCAACTGATATGACCTAATAAAATAAGTTATTCTACTAATGTATTCGGAACCGAATCTCAGAATTTTAATTAACCTCTTTTATAATCTTTTAAATGACCAAAATACCCCTGCGGGGCTTAAATTGAGATTAAACTCGTTTTGGGCATAATGGAAGGTATCCTACTGATATCACAACATATTTAAGGCATATTAACTTAGGAAACCTGTATATGATTCATTTGGTTACTCGTTACGCACTTTTCGCGTTCGGATCGGCTTATGTAACTAGTTTGCATATATTAGCCGAAGCGGGTCAACCCTTATCATTTTTATCTCAAAATCCAGAAGGTGTTTAGATTACCCATATTACACAAGTCTTCAAACTTGTCGGGTCTAAATCACATTCTATTCCGGTCTTCGCTTAATCATGCGTTTGAACCGTAAACCTTTCCTTAAAACTAACCGGTCTAAGTTACGACTTAAATAAGACCCGTTAGGAATCTAATAGGTTAATAAAACCTTCGTTCCAGATTGAGAGCCCCAGTAGAAGTACTTGTGCTTGCTGATTAGAATATACGGCTGAGTATAAATTACATTTGCTAGCTCAGGTAAATACTTTTAACTTATTTTCCCTTATACGGGCTTGGAATACGGTATTATAAAAATACTGCTTGGTCGGGTGTAGAAACCTTTTAATCGGAGATGATTAAATTGCATAATCCCGTTTTAATCTGTATTGATTGATAACAAATAACATTAGGGGTTAATGACCATGTCCTGGATATCTTTGGCTCATTTAAAAAGTGAATGGCCAAAACTTAAGCACAAGGTGTAGGCATAACACCTCCTGTTGCGTATGTAAAAGATATACTCACTCGTAAGGCTGTCTTCTTGTGAGTTATATTTATAGTGTGTCGATTAATCTTGACCGGCTTGTATTGTATAATCACCGACCCTAAATGTTGGACAAGCATGTAAATCGGATACAAGATTTTTATTAATAAGATTGTCCCAAGTTATAAAAGATATTTTGTGCCTCGTGCATTCAAATCAATTTTCAAACTCTTTTCCAAAATGAGTCAGTTAATTGTATTTACCAGTGTAAACTGACGTATTTTCCAAAAAGATTAAGTGACAGGTACTGAACGTAATTGGCTGGAAGCTCAGGGCGTTAATAAGGAATCTTGCAAGTTCTAGATGTCTGAAGTCTGTTGAACAGTTTTTCTTTTATTTGATCCGCCTGTGGATCCTTTACTTTCCGTTGTAATACTTTGATATTACTTTATATTCGGATTGTAATATATTTATCTTTTGCTTCCGCTGTGCATTTATATATTGTGTTGTTTGACTATGATGATATCAACTACGTCACGATACTCCCCACCGGGCCCACCGGTAATACGTGGAAATATCGGGGTGTGACAGGAAAGTCTAAAAAAACAGCTGCTTAAGAGATATACACTGATGTGTACCAGTTTTGGCTCTTATTATCTGTTTCTCACAAGAACACAAATGATTGTATTTAACTTTTAATGTTGTTCTTTTATCTTTTTCTTTTAGGGGAGAGGTAGTCCGTTGTACTTTGTGGAATGTGTATGCACAAGAATTTAATGATTTTTTGTCTCAAAACTCTCCGAATGAGACTGTGATGGCTGTTATTCAGCATGCGAGGATTAGGAAGTGGCAGGGTAATTTATATTTGACTGATTTATTTCGTTTAGTTTTCCCAATCTCCGTTTTTATTACATTTTTAAGAACATTTTTTTATTTCTTTAGTGATTTGTAATGAATTGTTGGATATGTATATTGTTTTTTGCAGGTCAATATACTGTTCAGAGTGATAAGTTTGGAAGTCGTCTATTTCTCAACCAAGAAATTGATGAGATTAATGAACTTCGCAAGAGGTACTATCCGTGATATATATTTCATATTTTTCATGTTTTTATTAACATAAGTGTGAGTATTAACGCTAATTGTGTTTTTATTTTTATAGTCTTTTAGTGAAACAATTTGAAGCTGATGCTTCTTCTTCTCAAACCATTCTTTCATCTCAGAGTGTATTTCCAGTCCGTCAAGAATTTCTAATTGAGACTCCTAAGAGACATGTTGATGAAATTATTGAGATTGATAGTGTACGAATAATTCTATATATATTCATAGGCATTTTAATTTTGTTAATGTTTTCTATGTTTTATCAATTGAGCATGTTAATAAAGCTTTATCTGTGATATTGTAGGGAATGTCATGTGTGGTAGTTGCAACGATCAAAATTGTTCAACAAAACTATGGATGGTTTTATCCGGCATGTCGAGACTGTAACAAGAAGGTGTTGACCAAAATTGAGTACTTACAATATGCTAAAACCATTTCTGATGAGGTCATGAATCTGTCACCTGCTTCATTGGTTTGTCCGAAATGCGATAAAGAATGCACATCGATAACCATAAAGTAAGTTAACGTCCGATCTTTTTATGTCCAGAACTGCTATGGTTTTTGCTGTAATTTACTTGGCATTTATTACAGGGTCAAAGTACATCTGAGAGTGCAAGATGAAACTGGCAGCGTTTCTTTTGTGATGTTTGATAAAGATGCAATGAAGCTTATTGGTTCAACTGCGAATGACATAAGGGAACGCCAAGTGAAGCTCGATGATACTGAAACTTTTCCCCATGAAATATCACGGTTGCTTGAAAAGAAGTTGGCGTTTAAAATTGAAGTTTCTTATTACAACCTTAACCATGACTACCACGTCTACACTATCCAAAAAGTATGTGATGATCCGGACATAATTGCTGAATTGGTTGGTGGTAATGGAAATGCTCTTGAGGTTGCTGATGAGGTAAGAGTTTTTGTATATCCTATATTGTTTTTTTTTTCTTCCCAATTTTTGTAGTTTAAATATCTTAATTAAATTCCCTTTTGGTAATATTTTGATATTAGGTGTTTAGTCAAGAAGGTTCAGAAATTAAAGCTGTTCAATTATCAGAATCCTCACAGATGGCCGGTGCTGATATTTCAAAGGTGAATAAGAATTCTACAGTTTTGTTTTTTGGTTTAGTATAGATTATATTACATTATTTGATACCTTAGTAGTTGTTTTGTGATTTAATTGAAGGATGTTGTATCTGTTATGGCCGACTCTTCCGTTGTCAAAGCCGAGAAGGATTCGGCCACCAGTCCTAATGGTAAACGTTCGTTGCAGGATGTGGAAGGTCAAAATGTTGGGGAACTCTCTTCTAACAACAAAAGGAGCCGGAGGAAGCCATCTAGGCTTAACACTTAGCTTCTTTCACGTCGTTATATTTTGACGGTAAACATGCTATGTTTTTGGTATGTACTTAAGTACGTGATTGTTTGAAGTTTGGTTGTCGTTGGTAAGTGTTAAACTACTCAAACAGTTGTTTTCTATGTTTTAGATGTTGGTAACTTATGAACTTGGAACATGTGGTAAACCATTATGTGGTTTACTTTTTTGTCTTATGCTGGGAAGTATAATCTTTGGTTATAATGTGTGCTTTTGATTTGTGAATATAGTATATGGGATGTCTAAATTAGTTTAACATAGTCTAAATTCTACTTTTTTAATATAGAGTTTGAATGTATCTTCAGCAGTTGTTGTACACAAGCAGTACTTAAGGGACAGCAGTTGTAGTATACAAACAGTGGATGAGGGCCATTAGCTGCTTATTATCTGTTTCTCTTTAACCACTGTTACATATAACTACTGCCAGCTAAACACTGATACTATTACAATAGACGCAGTAAACAACTGTTTCTTCAGTCCACTGCTTCATTCTAAGCAGGGCTTTGGTCTTTAGCAGTACTTGAGTTAGGGCAGTAGATTAAATAGCAGCACTTTGTCTTCAGCAGTTGTTGTACACAAGCAGTACTTAAGGAACAGCAGTTGTAGTATACAAACAGTGGATGAGGGCCATCAGCTGCTTATTATTTGTTCCTCTTTAACCACTGTTACATATAACTACTGCTAGCTAAACACTGATACTATTACAATAGACATAGTAAACAACTGTTTCTTCGGTCCACTGCTTCATTCTAAGCAGGGCTTTGGTCTTTAGGAGTACTTGAGTTAGGGCAGTAGATTAAATAGCAGCACTTTGTCTTCAGCAGTTGTTGTACACAAGCAGTACTTAAGGGACAGCAGTTGTAGTATACAAACAGTGGATGAGGGGCATCAGATGTTATAACCACTTTAAAGGGGAAAGTCTAAAGCAAACAGCTGCTTATGATGAATCCACTGATGTGAACCAGTTTTGGCTCTTTTTAGCTGTTCCTGTTTAAGCACTGTTACATATAACTACTGCTAGCTAAACACTGATACTATTACAATAGACAAAGTAAACAACTTTTTCTTCATTCCACTGCTTCAGTCCAAGCAGGGCTTTGCTCTTTAGCAGCACTTGAGTTAGGGCAGTAGATTAAATAGCAGTACTTTGTCTTGAGCAGTTGTTGTACACAAGCAGTGCTTAATGGACAGCAGTTGTAGTGTACAAACAGTGGATGAGGCCTATCAGATGTTATAAACACTTTAAAGGGGAAAGTCTAATGCAAACAGCTGCTGATGATGAATCCGCTGATGTGACCCATATTGTTTACCTCTTATGAATCAACAGTGAATAAGCTTTTGACAAATGTTTTGAGCATCTGCGGTTCTGATGAAAGGGATGATTTAAAGTCTAATGCAAACAGCTGCTTATGATGAATCCACTGATATATTATAATCTATTTTTTAGTATTTGATCGTTCAACCATTCACCAGTTTTGGCTCTTATTATCGTTCCTCTTTAACCACTGTTACATATAACTACGGCTAGCTAAACACTGATACTATTACAATAGACAAAGTAAACCACTGTTTCTTCATTCCACTGCTTCAGTCCAAGCCGGGCTTTGGTCTTTAGCAGCACTTGACTTAGGGCAGTCGATTAAATAGCAGCACTTTGTCTTCAATTTTCGTTATATTTTTTTGAGTTAAATCGATTTTTGTTATGACAGGATACAATTCATAAATATAATTCTTTGAGTTAAACTTCAACTTTAAATAAGTTGGCTATTTGGTCGCGTTATAGTAACTTCATTGTAGTAACCAGTATATTGGTCAAACCAAAACAAGGATGATTAAAAAATATGTAGTATTTAAATCCATATAAATTTTGATGTTTCTAAGGGGTCCAAAGAAATTTATATGGATTTAACTACTACATGTTTCTAAACATTATGACAGGATATAATTCATAAATATAATTCTTTGAGTTAAACTTCAACTTTAAATAAGTTGGCTATTTGGTCGCGTTATAGTAACTTCATTGTAGTAACCAATATATTGGTCAAACCAAGACAAGGATGATTAAAAAATATGTAGTATTTAAATCCATATAAATTATGATGTTTCTAAGGGGTCCAACGAATTCCTAATAAAACCAAGACAAGAATGTTTAGAAACATGTGGTAGTTAAATCCATATAAATTTCTTGGTGCACATAAATTATCGGACAATGTGACTCGGTAAAAATCTATCATTAAACTTCAACTCCAAAATATAAATCTTGTGGATCGCGTTGTAATAATTTTATTGTAGGAACCAATATATTGGTAAAACCAAGACAAGGATGATAATAAAATATGTACTATTTAAATCCCTATAAATTATGGATTTTTCAGTTTCACTTGGTTATATTTTTTATACAAAACCAAAAGAGCCAACTAATGTGGCTTAATTTTGCAATTAAATGGTCTAATTCTTTCAATAATTTCTGGCCCATAAGTTGTGAACCATAAAATCCTGTCAAAGGCCCACAAAATGAATCAGGTATGTTAAATCACCATTTCATATTGTCCGCTATGTTTATAGCTTCTTTTTTGAATGAATCAAATTGAAGATTTAAAAGTAGCGCCAAAAACTCAACCTATAATTCAAGACGCTCTTAGTTTGGAAGCAATCGATGAACACTAAATGGTAGGTTTTTCTATCTCATTTGTTTAAATCTATTCTCAACATTTGATGTGATCATCCACTTATTTAGGTAGGTTTTCAATAGGGATCTTCAATCACCACTAGCTGTTGAGAATAAATGTTTTTTTTTTGGACAGTGATTACAATAATTACCTATAGCTAGCCCTAAATCACACATATGTGCTCAATTCTTATTTACAGTTATGGAGAGTAAAAAGATACTGATACCAAGACATAGAGAGTATTTTCCACAGTGCAGTCCCCAACAGTCCAAAGAATCAAGAAAGATAAGAAAGTCTATCTTGAATAAGCGTAGAAACAGGGGTGTGGTTCAATTTGTACAGACACCTCCTATTATTGATACACTTCTGGGAAATGTTACTATCACAAAAAACCGATAATGGAGGTATGTCTTTGATGGTCATATGTGAAAATTGTAAGTGTTTGTAGCATAAATTAACTAAATCTCTTCATGTACAGCATGTCACACGCCTGACAATTTAGATCGAACATGTGTTAGTACAATCCCTCTGACTTCATCCAGTCTTGGTAAGGTTATAAATCTTATTTTTTTTAGGTATGCTATCTGATTTGACCTTATCCCTTTGTTTGAATTTTAGGACAATCTGGAAAGGCTAATTATGGTGTTTATGACTCTAGAAAGAGGAAACAAAGTTTGAAAACCATGAATATAAGTAAATTTGATTTATCCATTGTAGCTGATTTAAGCAGGACATCTTCAATGGTCACTCCTCTTCAACCATCAAATCATAAAATTGATAGAAGTCCATTAACAGATATTACAAACTGTATGTTATATACACTTTTGTTATTACTGTTAATCATTTATTGAATGTTAATGTAAGTTTGATAACATTTATAAATTTTGTCTTGCAAGTGGATTGTGTTACAGTAAGGTCCCGTCGAAGTGATATTCCAACTCCTCAGAATATTGACAATAGAACTTCTCGACAGTTGCCAAAATGTTCCGTAGTAGCGTTTAGTGGTATGTGTTTTACTTTTAATGCAAAAATAAATATAGTTTTCTGAGTCACTATATTTGTCGAATCTATTGCTTATCTTCCTATCTGTTGTAACCGATGTTAATTTGCCTTTTTCCAAAATGAAACGGCAGGAAAAGAAAATTCCTACCCTGGTGAAAGGTCTAACTTTGATGATCCCGATTCGGAGGATTGTTTACCATCTTCTATCGTAAAAAAGATTTACGGAATTGCAAGAGGTAACTACCCTCTTTAAACTTATCAAAGTATCTTTCCAAATAACAGTTTAATCTCCTAATATTTCACTTATATCATCGTTTTTTTATCTGCCTATATAATTTTGTAGAATACGTTGATCATGGAGATGCTATTTTTGTATGTTCTTACTGTCATGCAATGATTTGGAAATATGAAATGCTTAGGGGTAATTTGGATTCTAAGAAATCTTCTTTTTCTCTTTGTTGTTCGAACGGAGACGTTGAATTGCCTTCCTCACCTGCTCCTCCTCCACTGCTCGAAAGATTTTACAAAAGAGTTACTCCTGAAAGCCGCAATTTCATGAATAACATTCGAGCATTGATGTGTAGTAAAATACACATATTTGTCCTGTGTGAAATGTATAATTATTGTATGATTTTTATTTGTTTTTATCTAGTTTTAAGTTTGTTTTATTTTATTTTGTGTTTTACCAGGTCCTGGTGCAAATAGAGCAAAAAAAAGGTGAATAAAACGGAATCCGAATGAAGAAGAAATGAAGAAAAGAACATAAATACGCGCCAGAAACAGTCAGAACTTCATCTTGACATATCCGGAGCTAGAAAATGAGTTACGGGAGCCATAATATATGCTTTTGGGGTAGCTCGACGAGAGGAATCCAAATATGAGGTTAAAATCGAGTGACTAGAGCTTGGGCAACCGTTTCTGGAAGGCATTTAAGTGGTGACGGGATTTTTATTTAAAAAAACAATTTTGGTTTAACTTTGGTCAAACTAAATACACTATGGTGAATTATTTAAAGCAAAGTCAAACTAAATACACTATGGTGAATTATTTAAAATAAAATGGCAAGGATTTGAAGCCTATAAAAGGCCATGGAAGTTTACAACTTAAACACACCTCAAGACATCGCAACACACCTTGAAATGTAGTCTAAGAAGAAGTTGGAGTGCCTTGGAGCTTCTCGGGAGTCTTGGAAGCTTTCGGTTCGAGTTCTAAGCCATCCGGGTTCGGTAAATATTCGTTTTTCAGTTTGTATTCGCTTTGTACAATGTTTTTTGTTGTTTTCAGTCTTTGTTCAGTTGTATTATTGAATATTATATTGTACAAAGCGAATACAAACTGAAAAACGAATATTTACCGAACCCGGATGGCTTAGAACTCGAACCGAAAGCTTCCAAGACTCCCGATAAGCTCCAAGGCACTCCAACTTCTTCTTAGACTACATTTCAAGGTGTGTTGAGATGTCTTGAGGTGTGTTTAAGTTGTAAACTTCCATGGCCTTTTATAGGCTTCAAATCCTTGCTATTTTGTTTTAAATAATTCACCATAGTGTATTTAGTTTGACCAAAGTTAAACCAAAATTGTTTTTTTAAATAAAAATCCCGTCACCACTTAAATGCCTTCCAGAAACGGTTGCCCAAGCTCTAGTCACTCGATTTTAACCTCATATTTGGATTCCTCTCGTCGAGCTACCCCAAAAGCATATATTATGGCTCCCGTAACTCATTTTCTAGCTCCGGATATGTCAAGATGAAGTTCTGACTGTTTCTGGCGCGTATTTATGTTTTTTTCTTCATTTCTTCTTCATTCGGATTCCGTTTTATTCGCCGTTTTTTTGCTCTATTTGCACCAGGACCTGGTAAAACACAAAATAAAATAAAACAAACTTAAAACTAGATAAAAACAAATAAAAATCATACAATAATTATACATTTCACACCGGACAAATATGTGTATTTTACTACACATCAAATATTCCCACACTTAACCTTTTGCTTGTCCCTAAGCAAAATCTTAAACAACTGTACAAACTGACATTCAAACGGTTATTTTAAAATGGAAAATTAAACACACATAAAAATTAATGTACATAAATGATTTAAAATTAGCTAATAATGATAGAGATGAGAGAACAAATGTGATTTTTCAAAAATAGAGTTTTATCATTAATTACTCACTTACTTGCATCTTTGATTTGTTTCCCTCGGCTCACTTGTGTAAACTAGTGAATGGTGCACTAGTATTTTTCTGTGATCACTCAAAAACCGGGCCATATAGTAACATTATCATAGGCTTGTAATGAAATCTCATCTTTACCAATTAACATATATAAATCATATAAATCAAGAGGACTTTTATTGTGGGTTGTAACGTGGCTAGGGTTTAAAGGTAGGAATATATGGCTATTTACTGGGTGAAGTGTTTCAATCCGGTCTAGCAAATTATCCTAACAAACCTTACACTTTTTTTTTTTTTTGAAACTTAAATTATTTACTTAACAAGAACAAACCATAATCACACAATACCCGGTAAAAATTACATTTTAACAAGTGTTCATCGCAACCTAGATAGTTTTAAAGTTTAGCTACACATAATATTCAATAATACAACTAAACAAAGACTGAAAACAACTGAAAACATTGTACAAAGCGAATACAAACTGAAAAACGAATATTTACCGAACCCGGATGGCTTAGAACTCGAACCGAAAGCTTCCAAGACTCCCGAGAAGCTCCAAGGCACTCCAACTTCTTCTTAGACTACATTTCAAGGTGTGTTGAGATGTCTTGAGGTGTGTTTAAGTTGTAAACTTCCATGGCCTTTTATAGGTTTCAAATCCTTGCCATTTTGTTTTAAATAATTCACCATAGTGTATTTAGTTTGACTTTGCTTTAAATAATTCACCATAGTGTATTTAGTTTGACCAAAGTTAAACCAAAATTGTTTTTTTTAAATAAAAATCCCGTCACCACTTAAATGCCTTCCAGAAACGGTTGCCCAAGCTCTAGTCACTCGATTTTAACCTCATATTTGGATTCCTTTTGTCGAGCTACCCCAAAAGCATATATTATGGCTCCCGTAACTCATTTTCTAGCTCCGGATATGTCAAGATGAAGTTCTAACTGTTTCTGGCGCGTATTTATGTTCTTTTCTTCATTTCTTCTTCATTCGGATTCCGTTTTATTTGCCGTTTTTTTTGCTCTATTTGCACCAGGACCTGGTAAAACGACCTGGTAAAACACAAAATAAAATAAAACAAACTTAAAACTAGATAAAAACAAATAAAAATCATACAATAATTATACATTTCACACAGGACAAATATGTGTATTTTACTACACATCAAGCATATAACATGATGTTTTCCTTCACATCCCTTGGTGGCAAGGTTTCTAAAACTTTTCAAAAAACCAAAGGTCCTTATGTTTTTGGACTGCAAGGACAAAATTACCATCGCATTGGTAGTCTGCTACCGAATGATGGTGAAGAGCCCAAATTTTCACAGCTTTATATTTATGATTCCCAAAACGAGGATTTTAATCGTCAAAAGGCTGTAAGGTAAATTATGCATTCAGTAAATTCTGATTTATGTCAAGTGTTTTATATATATCTGATCTATACAATAATGTCGTTTTTTACACAGTGTCGACCAAGGTTCGAAGACAGACACTAAACAACAACTTGATCTTGCCATCATATCGAGTCTTAAAAAAATGTTGGATTCATGCAATCCACTTGTGAAGTCATTTAGAATGGTACGAGATTGTTTTAAACAAAATGATTGGCAAAATGTAAGACTCAAGCTCATTGGAGTAAGGGATAAGGATGGTAGAATTTTTAACTTGCCTACTGCTGAAGAAATTGCTGCCTTAATAATTGGTGATTTTGATGGAGCATTTGATAAAAGGGATATCATAGTTCAAACAAAATCAGGCGATCTTCAGAGAATCAATGAGCTTCATCCCTCTTATCTTGCATTGCAATATCCACTTATCTTCCCATATGCAGAAGATGGATTTAGACTTGGTATTAAACATCGAGGTATTTCAGTTGATTGTGACATACTTAGAACCAGTACCACAATGAGAGAGTTCTTTAGTTACAGAATACAAGACAGAGCCAACCAATTTTCGTTGTTACTCAATGCCCAAAAGCTATTTCAACAGTTTGTAGTTGATGCGTATACAATGATAGAATCTGCACGGTTAGCTTACATAAAGACACAACAACCCAAACTTAGAAGTCAAACATTTAAGAATTTAAATCAAAGTGTTCAAAGTGGCCAAAGCGATGCGTCAAATTGTGGAAAACGAATTTTGTTGCCATCTTCATTTACCGGTGGAGCGAGATATATGATGCAAAAGTATCTAGATGCTATGGCAATCTGCAAAGTTGTAGGATATCCGGATCTCTTCATAACAGTCACTTGTAATCTCAATTGGCCTGAGATTTATAGATGTTTAAAAGACAAACGGTTGAACCCTCAAGATAGACCGGATATTATCGCACGGTTATTCAAAATTAAAATCAATCATCTAATTCAAGATTTCAAGAAACATAAATTCTTTGGTGAGATACAAGCAAGTAAGTCATTGTAAATTGTTTTAATTAATTTCTCAAATAATACTTTTACTAACACTTTTTTGGATGTAATCTTTCAGTTATTTATACAATCGAATTTCAGAAACGTGGTCTACCTCATGCTCATATATGTTTGTTCTTAAGTGCCGAGAGCAAATTTCCAACGGCTAAAGAAATCGATTTGGTTATTAGTGCTGAAATACCTGACAAAGAGATGGATGCTTCACTGTATGAACTTGTCAAACAATTTATGATCCATGGTCCTTGTGGTACAGACAATCCTCATTCTCCATGCATGGTTAATTTAAAATGTTCGAAGAAGTTTCCGAAAAAATATGTAGATGAGACTTGTGTTGATTCTGAAGGATATCCTGTCTACCGACGTCGTCAATCATGCAACACAGTAGAAAAAAATGGCGTCTTACTTGACAATAGGTTTGTGGTTCCGTACAATGCTATGCTACTCAAAAAGTATCAGTGCCACATAAATGTTGAGTGGTGTAACCAAACAGGATCCATCAAATATCTCTTCAAATACATTAATAAGGGTCCGGATAGAGTGACAACTTCTGTTTACGAAAGTACCTCCACTGCTAATGTGAACCCTCAAAACAAGGAAATGACAAATAATGAAAATCTCTCAAACGAAACAGAAGTAGATGAAGTTAAAGCATATCTTGATTGTAGATATATTTCAGCGTGTGAAGCTGCTTGGAGAATCTTTAAGTTTGACATACACTATCGGCTTCCATCTGTTGAAATATTACCTTTTCACTGTGAAGATGGTCAGGCTATTGTTTATGACGATAATTCAAACTTGTGTGACGTGGTCAGTAACCCAACTGTGAAAATGTCTATGTTCACAGAATGGATGAAATGTAATCAAACGGATGCATTTGCTAGAACTTTGAAGTATATAGAGTTCCCCATATACTTTGTATGGATACGCAAAACACGAAAGTGGGTACGTAGAAAAAAACCTTTTGGTGCAGTTGGTAGGATACATTATGTACCTCCATCACTTGGTGATTGTTATTTCTTGAGAATTTTATTGAATCACGTTATAGGACCAATGAGTTTCAATGATATAAAAACAGTTGATGGAAAAATATATCATACTTTTAAAGATGCATGTTTCGCTCGCGGTCTGTTGGACGATGATAAGGAGTATTTAATGGCCATTAATGAAGCAAGTGCATGGGCTACTTCTGATTTCTTGCGTACATTTTTTGTAATGCTCTTGATGTCAAACTCCATTTCTAGGCCGGGTATTTTCTGGAAGGAAACAAAATCTCTATTATGTGAAGATATATTATATCAGCAACGGAGGATTACTGGTATTCCTGGTAATTTTAAAAACTTAACTAAAATTTCATATTCCATTTTACTTTAATCAAGTGTTTAAAAAATCTAATTACTAAACATCTGTTGTATTTTTTAGATTTGGTTCTTAAAGAGGAAGAGATTGAAAATATTTGCTTAGCACATGTCGAAAAACTGTTACTTGGTTATGGAAGTACGTTAAGCAACTTTACTGACATGCCAAATGTTCCTGACAACTACACTTCAGCATTGAACAATCAATTGATAATGAAGGAACTTTCGTATGATCGGGCTATCTTAAAAAAGGAACTTGCAGCTTCCCTAAAATCTTTAACTGATGAACAGCGAAAAGTGTATCAAACCGTCATGAATGCAGTTGTTAAAGGAAGTGGAGGAGTTTTCTTTCTATATGGTTACGGTGGAACTGGTAAAACATTTCTGTGGAAAACATTTGCAGCTGCGTTACGTTCCAATGGTGAAGTTGTGTTGAATGTTGCATCCAACGGTATTGCATCACTTCTATTAGATGGTGGTAGAACGGCTCATTCCAGGTTTGTAATTCCGATAAATGTTAACGAGGATTCTATATGCTCTATTGAACCAAACAGTGAGCTAGGAGGCTTAATCAAACAAACTAAGATGATAATCTGGGATGAAGCGCCAATGACACATAAGCATTGTTTTGAAGCTCTGGATAGAACAATGAGAGATATAGCCCGTTCCAATAATCCGTCCTTGCAGAACAAACCTTTTGGTGGAAAGATTGTGCTTTTTGGCGGTGATTTTAGACAAATCCTTCCAGTCATTCCAAAAGGTACCAGAAGCATGATTGTAAATTCTTCATTGAATTCTTCTTATATATGGCAGGATTGTCAGTTACTCAAGTTAACTGAAAACATGAGGTTAAAAATGGGTACGAAATCAAGTAATTTTAACGAGACCAAAGAATTTGCTGAATGGATTTTAAGGCTTGGTGATGGTCTACTTGGTGGTCCAAATGATGGAGAAGTGGAAATTGAAATTCCAGATGATTTACTTATACTCGATGCAGTCAATCCTATATCTTCATTGATCACTTTCACATATCCGGATATGCAAAAGTTTTTATGCAATTCAAATTATTTCCAACAAAGAGCCATTCTTGCACCCACAAATGAAGTTGTGGATTCAATAAATACAGAACTGTTAAATAGTATGCCTGGTGAAGAAAAGATATATCTCAGTTCAGATACTTTATGTGAGTCTGAGGATCAAACCGACCTTAACATGGCATTATTTCCTCCGGATGTATTAAACAAATTGCATCTGTCAGGATTACCTAACCATAAATTGGTTCTCAAAGTTGGAGCTCCGGTAATGTTACTTAGAAACATTGATCAAACAAATGGTCTGTGTAACGGTACACGACTTCAAGTAACAAAACTTGGAAAACTTGTAATCGAAGCAAAGATTATTACTGGAAATAATATAGGTCATCATACTTTGATTTCAAGATTGAAAATGACACCGTCCGATAAAAGAATACCAGTGAAAATTGCACGAAGACAGTTCCCATTATCTTTATGCTTTGCAATGACCATCAACAAAAGCCAGGGACAATCACTTGAACGTGTAGGCTTATATCTTCCAAGGCCGGTTTTTAGTCACGGACAACTATACGTTGCTGTATCACGAGTAAAGAGCAGGAAGGGTTTGAAGATCTTGATATGTGACAGGGAAAAACAAGTGTGTAAAACCACAACTAACGTGGTCTACAAAGAAGTTCTACAAAATCTATAGTCGTTGTAGAAATAGCATTTTGAAGAAAAGTCTTTTAATGTTTGAAGTTATTTGGTATTATGTTTTGCACATCCTATCAATATGTTTCTTTTATCTAATGATAATGGATGTTATTTTACATAATTGTTTTAAAATATAGTATACATTTTTAAAAAATGATACCTTTAACAATTATAAAATAATGAAAGCTAAATAACAATAACATATATCTAAAAGACAAGAAATAACTAATACAAGTAATACTTTCAACCGTTTGTTTTGTGGTTCAGTAACATATGAATTAAAAACTTTTCAGTAGCTAACCTTTCGTACCACCAACATCAAAACTAAATTACCAACCTTTACAAAAGTGTTTTGAGCAAACCAGCAACCACAAACAAAAAACATTGTTTCCATACAAAATAACATTATCTGAAAAAGCGCCACAACCATTCAGTCAAACAAGAAAATACCTTTACCCATGACGAACTTAAGGGTAAACTCTTCACGAGGAACCAAGTTTTTATCCTTCACAAACTGTTTCATGTTTTTTATGTAAAACCGATCATCAGGAGACTCGATACCAACTCGAACATCCCAAACATTTCCAGCAGCATCTACAATCTTTAAAGTTCTTTTCCTATCCAAGCCAAGTTTTTTAGCAAGAAATTTTTTAATACGCTGTAACAAACAAAAAATAATGTTAACAAAGATAGTATTATAATATGGTTAACACAATGTAAGGTCCTGTTATTACTTTTTGGTTACAGAAACTTACAAAATGATTGTCCACACGGAAAACTACTGGAATAGTTTCGTTGTTCGTAGTTACAGCGAGCATTTCAGTTTCATTGTCCTTAGTTATGTCATCCACATCTTCACCATCAGAGATACTGATAACCTCTTCTACCACTTCTTCCTTAATAGCAGCATATAATTCCGGTGGCAACATTAAATCAGCATCCTTGGAACAATTGAAAACAGACATATCAAAAGTGTGAAGATCAATTATTTCAAACACAAGAAGATGTTCATCACTTAGTGAAAATTTCTTCTTAATCCGATCCCATCCAGTTGTTATGTAAAGCTGATTGTCACCAACATCCATTCGAACAAAAAATTTATGCTTCCCAGGACCTCTAATAACAACCGGATAATTTGGAATGGTATTGTCCATCTTGTGATGTACAAATAAACGATTGATATGCTACAACGAGAAAAATAAATATTAGTAGTTTCATATACGGAACCATAATAAATAAGAAACAATAATAAATATACCGAACCCAGATTGCGAACTACATACCATAGCATCAGGTTTATCAAAATCGCCATTGGGTCTATAGTAAAAATAATCAGATGGAGCAAATGCAATATTGTCATAGAAATAAAATATCCGGAAACTTTGTAATGCTTCTTCATACTGAAATACGAGCCATGATCCAGATTGTAGTTTCATCCATCTGTTAACCAAAGTCAACAGATGTATCAACAACAATGATTTTAAGTTGATGAGCATTATTTATGAAAAACGTTAAAAGATTATTCTAATTAATGCAATTAAAAAGAGTATAACTAATAGACTAAAATATTATATAACATTAAAAGGTTATTCGGGTATATTCAATGTCAACAATGTGAAATACGAAATGTTATTTTCGATGCCGAGAGTTTCTAAAGCTTATTAATATGTTCTATTTTTGATAGTGTGATACAAAACCCCAAACATGTGAAATATAATCTGATAAAATCTGTCAAGAACACCAACTGAAAGTTTACTAAACATCATAATCTTAAAAAATCTTTATACAACAACTGATAAACAATCATTTTTAACATAGCCCTAAATATCTACACCTCAATCGAACATCCATACAAAAGTAAAAACTTCAATCGAACATCAATACGAACATTCATATGATGGAATCTGAAGTATAACAAATCAAATAAACAAACATGATCACAAATTACAGTTCATATAAAAGAACAAACCTAAGATAAAAAATCATACATGCAAGCGTGGTATAAAAAATTACATGAAGCAAAGATTTCAGAAAAACAAAATCGAATCAATACGTTTTCGATTACCTTTTGCTGATAAGGAAAAATCTTTAACACTCCCTGTCGTTAGTTTGTCGCCCTTCGAAGTTCGGAGATAGAAATGGAACGGTAGATGAGTGATTAGAATTTGGGGCCGGATTTGATATAAGGGTTTTAATGGGCCTACAAAATCTAATCTATTATTAAGCTTAATTGGATCAAATATAAGGGGCTTTATTGAACTGATCAATAACATTTGATTAGTTGTATTAAATACAAACAATATAAATGATGTATTATAATCTATTTCGATGGTTATTAAAGCTACCCGTGTGGTCACACATACTTTTTTTAACATTACTTTATAAAGATATATAACTAAAGACCAAAATTTAAATGATATATTATAATCTGTTTTTTAGTATTTGATTTCGATCATTACTAAACCTACCCGTGTGGTTACACGGGTGCTACACCTAGTAATAATAATAACAATAATAATAATAATATCGAATGATTACTAAACGGTGATTTGAAATTTGTGATTATATTATGTTTATATTAATTGAATAACATAATATTAGATTTTAAGGATAAATAATTAAATCTGATGAAAATTTCAAAATATTATATTATCTCCTATATGAATTGTTTTTATGAAGTTAAGATATGAGTGTAAAATTAATAATTAAATTTATATTAAATTCAATTGTATAATTATCTTTTAATTAAATTAATTATTGATAATTTGGTAGAATAGATAAGTGAGAAAACTAAAAAATAGATGGCTCCAATGACATATGTCCCATAAATGGTATCTTTTATTATATAGTATAAATTAGGCGTTATTTTTAATTTCAGTCAGTAAACTATTTACGAAAGTTTATCTCTTAGTTGAAAATAATACATAACTTCCAAAAAAAATTTAATATCTAGGTTTTACCCTAGTAATAATAAAGTAAAAAATAAAATAAAAAAAACTTGCATTTTTTTATCGGTTTTCAGATCACAATTAAAAAAACGTTTTTACGTGATTTGAATATATTTGAGATAAAATGTAGAAGGTAAAAGGGTAAAAAAAAATTATATATACGCAAGTTTATCTCTTAGTTGAAAATAATACATAACTTCCAAAAATAAATTTAATATCTAGGTTTTACCCTAGTAATAATAAAGTAAAAAATAAAATAAAATAAAACTTGCATTTTTTTAATTGGTTTTCAGAACACAATTAAAAAACGTTTTTACGTGATTTGAATATATTTGAGATAAAATGTAGAAGGTAAAAGGGTAAAAAAAAAAATTATATATTGAAATCGTATTTATTAACACTAAAAATATATTTAAAGAAATCAAATTTTAAAGATTCTATCCATTAACACTAAAAAATATTTAAAGAAATCAAATTTGAATAGGGCTTGATTAAATACATTTATCTGCATATTTTTCTTCTTCATATATGAATTATTTTTATGAAGTTAAGATATGAGTGTAAAATTAATAATAAAATTTATATTAAATTCAATTGTATAATTATCTTTTAATTAAATTAATTATTGATAATTAGGTGAGAAAAAATAGATTGCTCCAATGAGTGACATGTGTCCCATAAATGGTTTCTTTTATTATATAGTATAGATATATCTATCTTTGTAACGAGATAACGTAGATTTTCGAATCGTTGACTAGCCAAAGGCAAAAGCCCACAATCACTAAATTACCATACTGATGTAATTTATAGGCCCAATCAATTCATATATTAACAAATCAATTAAATAATTAGGTGCATATATATTTAATTAGGCCCAAATCCGGTTACACACACACTCGTTATAACAACCAAGCTCGTCATTCCTGCATCACCTAACTCGATTAATATATAACAAGAATGCCTATTCAACGAGTTAATCCAATAATACCACCACAAATGTTGATAATCACTAAAATTACCAACATGGTGGCGGTGGTGGTGGTGGGAGTGGTGGGAGTGGTAGCCGATGATGGAAGAGGCGGGACTGGAGGGACTAAAAAGGACTCAAGGTGTTTGTAGAATTCCTTTGGTTTTTCTGCAATATAAGCATGCCCTGTATCCTTAAGCACCACCATGTCCGCATTGTCACCCAAATGCCTGCATATCAAATAATTTAAGTTCACATTCTTCAATCATTGACTCAATTTTATCTCGTTGACTTCAAAAGTCAACAGACACTATATAAAAGTCTTATTGTTAATTAAAGTCAAACCTTTTTAATCTGTAACCCAATTCAAGTGGGAAAACTTGATCTTTATCACCCCATATTATCTTTGTTGGCTGCAATTTAAAATGATGTATATATAATATATTGAATTCCCTTATATACTGAAAAGAGTCAAAGTTTAATTGTGTGAAAGTTGACCTGGGGTATTTTGGGGATTTCAGAAAGTTTACGGTCTTTGGCTAGAGCATGAATCAACTCCTTTTTTCTCCTCTAAATGTTCTTTGTTCATTTCCTGCACTCAAAACACTTAATTAAACTTAATAACTTAATTGTTTTTAGAGTTATGTGGTTTGGGCCATTTTGTCAGATTAGTCCAAAGGTTTCATTTTTCGTCTGTGGGTCCAAAAAGGTTCCACCGTTGCCATTTTAGTCCACTGGGTTAACTTCATCCATTATTTATGTTAACGAGAAGGGTAATTCGGTCATTTTATATGTAATTCTGTTAACTAGAAGGGCAATTCGGCCATATAAAATGACCGAATTGCCCTTCTCGTTAACAGAAATAATGGATGAAGTTAACCCAGTGGACTAAAATGGTAACGGTGAAACCTTTTTGGACCTACAGGCAAAAAATAAAACATTTGGACTAAACTGACAAAATTACTCAAATCACAAGGACTAAAATAACATTTAACTCTTGTTTTTAATAAATAAATACTTTAGTTTGATTAAAATACGTCACACTTTATTGTGTCATAATTGTAGCATCCAAAAGCCGGTAAGATCTTTCCCCATTTGTCTTTTTTTTTTTTTTTTTTTTAAGGTGAACTTCAATAAAAACCAACCAAGGCGAACTTCTCCAAGTTAGAGAAGAACCGTCCAAAAAAAAGTTACATCACAGAAAAATTAAAATTACACCAATTTCGCCAATCAACCGATCCCTCTTTATGTCTACTCCTATACCAAATATATCCCAAGGATTTGACGTGCGCAACAATTTCCCCATTTGTCAATACAAAACTCCTTTAACAATACGTGGAATTTCGTCCTTTTCTATTTTTATATATTATACTTTATATTATCATGTACAATTTATTAAATAACTGTACATAAAAAACTCTAGTGACTTTATACGTTCACAAAGATATATAACAAAATAATTCTTTTAATAGTAAGTGTAACATCAAATTCCATGTGATTAATCAAAAGAAATTACCAATTAACCATACTTCTTTATAGGTAAATTGGATACAATGATCCATCGGTCGGTAATAATTCATACTGGAAATTTAACTATGTCACTTATAGAGGGAATTTTACTCTAACGAAAAAGTAACATTGTTAAAAACAACTTTTAGCATTTTGATCAGCGGAACAAACGACGTTAGTTAGTTCTTCGTTACATTGGGATTCTCTTAAGGGAAATTACGAAAATGTCGGTTACCCAAACCACTTTTCAAGCTTGGGATGCGTCTTTCAAGCACGGGATGCGTCTGTGAGCGAAACCCAATAAAAAAAATGGACACGTGGCCACGGGATGTGTCCTTGGAGTGAGGCATGATGCACGGGATGCGTCCGGCTAGCTTCTGAAGCGTCCGGTGTGTGTTTCCGGCGAGTTGCAGGTTTCCGGCGAGTTGCAGGTTTTCGGCGAGTTCAACATAAAATATAGGTTTTGGTTTATGGGAATTCGGTACTGATTTCTTGAATTCGTTCTTTGATAATGAACAGAAAAATATTCAAGATCTGTTGAGTCCGTCATCTTCTTAAGAGACAAGGTGTCCGTCATCTTCAAGATCTAATGGGATCTATTTGCGGCCAAATTCATGTGTGATATTGTGAACTTGATTGGTGTCTTACAGAAAGAGATAATAAGCAATGAGAACTTGCCGCAAACCTGCAACTCGCAGGAAACCGGCAACTTGCCGGAAAACACACCGAACGCTTCAGAAACTAGCTGGACGCATCCCGTGCATCATGCCTCATTCCAAGGACGCGTCCCGTGACCACGTGTCTATTTTTTATTGGGTTTCGCTCACAGATGCTTCCTGTGCTTGAAAGAAGCATCCCAAGCTTGATGCGCCTCTCCACCGACGCAGGAGGGTGACATTTTTTAAAAATGTTTTGGTCAACTGATATTTTGGTAATTTTCCCTTCTCTTAATTTACGTGTCATTGGTCAAATTACCGGTATGAATACAGAATTACCTGGATGAAGTCAATAAGTATACAATTCGGAGTCTTCACGGGCGGCTTAACAAACGTAAACCGCATCAATTCCTTCATCTTCTCCGGCGTCTGCGGGAGCAATATCTCCGCCGCCTCCTCCAAACTCTTCACCGGAAACAACCCATCCTCCAAATCCTTCTCCTCCAAACACACCCCGGCGCAACATATCACCACCCTCTCCACCATTTCCTTAAACTGCGCCGCTAAACTATACGCCACAAACCCCCCATAACTCAACCCCACCACCCTAATTCTCTTCACTGAGTTCACCTCCATGACTCGGTACACACACTGAGCCTGGAACGAGTCAGACCGATCCGACCGAGTCGTGAACGAGTCACCAAAAAACACCAAATCCGGCACGTAGACATTGAAATGGTGAACAAGTTTAGGGAGGATATGTGGGCCCCACTGCCACATGGCATTGGCTCCGAGCCCATGGAGCAGGAGGAGATAGGGTCGGGTTGGTTTACGGGTTTTGGGTACCCAGCAGTGGATGATTGTGCCGTCACCGAGGTCGGTGGTGGTTGACCGGAGACCGGAGGTGGAGAAAGTTGACCGGAGACACCAGTTTCTGAAGGCCACTAGACTGAAACACTTTGGCATGTGTGATTGGTTAAGAGCTTACACACAGTTGAGGTGTTTTCAGTGTGTGTGTGTGTTGAAAATAAGTGGATCACTCTACAGTTTACAAAAGCAATTCAATCTCCAAAAAGAAACATTATATATTTTCCAAATAATGTTTTTTTTTTTTTTTTTTTTTAAACGAGAACTTCATTAACGCACACCGAACCCCGAAACCGAGCCGGCAAAAACAAAATTACATATTTACAAATTTACACCAATCTCCCCAATCTAACGAACCCTTCTTAGCCCTATATTTATACCATAAAAAGCTAGCCGATCTAACCTCACTAAAGACCTCTTCGACATTACGTCTCTTACCAGTGAACCTAAGTTCGTTCCTGGCCTTCCACAAAAACCAACATGATACTATGATAACTCCTTTCAATGCCTCCTTCCAAATAATGTATACACGCTGTTTTTACCATTATTAACCCTTGCACTTTTCTAAAGAAGCAATTCAGTTACTAGAAAATTACATACCTTTCTATTATAGCCTTTATAGGGTTAATGTATGTGGAGGTCACATATGTATTGCAAATTTATTTCATTATGGTCCCCATTTATTGGAACTACTTTATACCCCCTCTTCCTTAGTAATATGTATACAGTTTCATATATACCTGTTTCGGCCAAAAGTATGTCATATGATGAAAATGCCCTTAAAGTTCTTGAAAATATAAGATAAAAATTATCTTGATGAGGTGTCAACATGTTATAGATTGGCATTTTTTTTTCTAAAATTGATACAAGTTCAACAAAATATTTGATGATAAAAGTTGAATACTTAGAAGGTGTTTGGGATTACGTTTTGAAGTGATTATTTGATTATTGCGTTTGTAAAACATAAATAATCTAAAAAAGTGTTTGAATGAAAAAGTGATTATCTGCCTCCAAAAGTTTTGGAGAAGCATGTACCTTCATGTTTTTTTTTTTCAAAACGCAGTTTTGAAAACGCAAAATCTATATTGAAAACGCATAATCTATTTTGAAAACGCAACACCAAACACCCCCTTAAAATTGGCTTCCACATACTTATCCCTCTAACATGAATCTTGAATCCTTGATGAAGAATCATACAAGGATAGTTGTCTAATCATGCAGCTGATTAGGGATAATCTTACACTATATTGCTATAATAACTATAATCTAAATTACTGAAGAAAGACGACTTTCAACCTCTTTGACCCGAGTTTAAAAAATAACCCAAATCTGCTTGTTCATAAAATTCATGTTACAAATGTTGAGGGTCTTAAGATTGTTGGAAAGTAAATCTTTTCTTCTTTCTTTCATCAAAAATCTAGGTTCGCCATGATTCTTCTTGATTTTTTTTCCGTATATGCGTATAGCTCATGTTTTTTGTGTAAAGTTTACCTGTTTTGTCAAAACATGCATTTTTTTAAATTTAGCCAGCCTGGTTTATTTTTTAATTTTTTTTTGAGAAAATATTATTACATTTTTGTTAACCTAAAACCAATGTGTGTTGAACATGACATGTAGAGGTGGCATAATGGACGAGTCACATTGGTTGGTTAACGGGTCAAACCATGTCTTGTTAGGTTGTCCTGCAAACACTTTTTTGTCTATCTTTTGATTTATATAATACTCAAACTATTAAACCTTGTTACAAAAACTAAAGAGTAACAATGCAACCCTTCTGAATAAATCGATTTTGAAGTTGTAAGCACTTAAATACACTTTGAGAAAACTTAGACTTGTAGGAAATAAAAATTCACTTCGACCCGTTTACATGAAAACGAGTTTAAATTGCCACCTTTTAATCCATATATCATGCCACTGTCGATTGTGTTCATCATTGTTTTTACCATAGCAATTAGGTAGTAACCGTCGCTCGGCCATTATTGTGGAGATGATGTTGATGATTATGGTTGTTATTGTTAGTGATGGTTGTGGTGGTGTCAGAGGCGGTGGTGGTCGTGGTGGTTGATGAAGGAAGAGGCGGGACCGAAGGGAGTAAAAAGGACTTAAGGTGTTTGTAGAATTCCTTTGGTTTTTCTGCAATATAAGCATGCCCTGTATCCTTAAGCACCACCATGTCTGCATTGTCACCCAAATGCCTGCATTTTTTATAATTTAAATTCACATTCATTAATCATTTGACTCATTTTTATCTCGTTGACTTCAAAAGTCAACACACACACACTATAAAAGTCTTATTGTTAATTAAAGTCAAACCTTTTTAATCTGTAACCCAATTCAAGTGGGAAAACTTGATCTTTATCACCCCATATTATCTTTGTTGGCTGCAATTTAAAATGATGTATATATAGTATATGAGTCCCGTGTATATGCTGAAACGAGTCAATATTTAGAGTAAAGTACACGGATGGTCCCTGTGGTTAACCAAAATTTTGGATTTAGTCCCTAACTTTTCAAAAGTACACGGATGGTTCCTGTGGTTTGCTCTTTGTAACGTATTTGGTGAAAACCCGGTTAATCTCTTAACATCACACACACTTAGTTAGATAGTTAGAATATATATTACATAGCGGTTATGAACTTCAAGGACCAAAGTTGACAAAGACAAAGATGATAACTACCATCATTAACCGAAAAGGTGTGTCCCTCCCTCACACCATTTCCGAATCGGCACACAAGGCAAAACAAGAAGGAGACGCACCGGTTGATCGAATGGACAAGAATCATCACACCTCTTCAAAGATTGATCACAACCACACATCCAAGAGATATGACTTTTCACGAAGAGACACGTCTATTCATTCGTACCCGTAGAAAACTATAAATAGGATCATATAGTTTCATTTGTATTGTTACTTACTCTCATTCGATTTGTACATACATTCAAATTATTGTTTATGCAAGTTTATTTTATCACGCTCATTAGAGATCAAGATCCATTTTCGGGCCAACAAATTGGTATCAGAGCATCAGGCTCTAAGCGTGGGAATCGCAAGACATCGCAGGGAATTCGCGATCAGGTTTCAATTCCGTTTTAATTCGCAAAAGTTTATTTCAGAATTTTATTTTCGGTTCTAGTATAATCGGTTGAACCGAAGGGTTGGTTAGGAATCTAGGGTTTGTTTTGATTCCGGGGTTTAGTGCGAATTAGATTATTTGGTTGTTTGATTATTACACGATTAGGGTAATCGTGGGTTTGTAAGATCTATTGAAACCAAGAAAATAAAAGTTTAGTAGAAGTGAAGATTGTTCGGCAGGAAGTTATGTCAGGAGCATCCGAACAAAATCAGATAATAATACAGAAGGAAGGAAGTTCTCTTTCCCAGTTTCAGTGTCCGATTCTGAAACCTACAAACTATACGGTTTGGGCTATTCGTATCAAGACGATTCTTGAAGCGAATAGTTTATGGGAAACGATTGAACCGGCAGAAAATGCAACGGTAGACACTAAGAAAGACAAGTCTGCAATTGCATATCTGTTTCAAGCAATACCAGAAGATGTTGTATTGCAAGTTGCAAGTTGTAAGACTGCAAAGGAAATCTGGGATAATCTAAAGGTTAGACACGTTGGTGTTGATCGGGTACAAAAGGCACGTATGCACACGTTATTGTCAGAATTTGAATTGTTGCAAATGAAGGATGACGACACTATTGATTCGTTTACCGCAAAAATTAATAGTATCGTTACCCGGGCAACTGAAGTAGGAACGACATTGAGTCAACCGACTCTAGTACGCAAACTCCTAAATGGCGTACCGGATAAGTTTATTCAAATCGTTGCCTCCATGGAACAATACTCCGATCTGGAAACTATGACGCTAGAAGAAGCAGTCGGAAGATTAAAGACATATGAAGAACGGCTCAGGTTAAAGAAAGGAAATCAAGGAGAAAGCCAGGATAGGCTTATGTTCACACATCATGATAACACCCGAGGAAGACAATCTGGAAACCGCGGACGTGGTAGGTTTAACCAAACACGTGGAAATTGGCGAAACAACGGAAATAGGCAAAGTCCCAGAAACGAAGGATCTACATTTAGACCTAGAAATGGAAATTCTAGAAATTGGAGGAAGTTTGCAAGAACCGACCTAAGTAAGATCCAATGTTTTAAGTGTCAAAAGTTTGGACACTTCAAAAAGGACTGTTCTGAGAAAGACGAAGTACAAGAACATTCAAACCTCGTCGAGGAAGACGAAGCACCCGTATTACTAATGGCAATACAGGAAGAAAACGTTGTTCAAGAAAGGGTTCTGCTAAACGAGGAACGTATAGAACCAACAAGTTACACCTCAGTAGATGAAAGTCTATGGTACTTAGACAACGGGGCTAGCAACCACATGACAGGAGTGCGAAGTCACTTCAAGGAATTAGATGAAACGGTGACAGGACAAGTACGGTTCGGTGACGGGTCACACGTAGAAATTAAAGGCAAAGGTTCAATACTGCTGGAATGTCTGAACCAAGAACAAAAGATTGTTTCTCAAGTATACTACATTCCAAGCCTGAAAAGCAACATATTAAGCCTCGGACAACTTACAGAAATCGGTTGCAAAGTGGTTATGGACGGAGATTTACTGACCATTCGAGATCGAAATAGAAAGCTACTAATGCGAGTCAAGAGAATGAAGAACAGGCTGTACAAAGTCAAACTGAAAACTGGAAAACCAATCTGCCTACTCTCAAAGACCGAAGACATAGCATGGTTATGGCACGCAAGGTTAGGCCATCTACACTTTGATGCTATTAAAGAAATGACTCGTAAGAACTTGGTATATGGAGTTCCTCAAATAAGTCATGCTAGTCAAGTCTGTGACGCATGCTTATTAGGAAAGCATAGTAGGGCACCATTTCCAAATCAGGCAAAGTTCAGATCTTTAAAACCTCTGGACTTAGTCTATGGGGATTTGTGTGGTCCTATAACTCCACCAACACATGCTGGGAAGAAGTATATATTCTTACTTGTAGACGATTGTACTCGCTACATGTGGGCATATTTACTAACTTCCAAGGATCAAGCATTCGAAACATTTAAGGAGTTCAAAGAAAAGGTGGAAAAGGAAGCGCAGACCAAGTTAAAAATGCTAAGGACAGATAGAGGAGGAGAATTCACATCGGCTGAATTCAACAAGTATTGCAAAACCAACGGCATAGCAAGACAACTTACAGCACCATATTCCCCACAGCAAAATGTAGTAGAAAGGCGAAACAGGACGATGTTATCCACTACTCGCAGTATGCTAAAGGCAATGAACATGCCACAGAACTTTTGGGGTGAAGCAATACGACACACGATATATGTACTAAACAGGTTCCAACAAAAGCCCTAGTGAACAAGACACCATTTGAAGCATTGAAAGGAAGAAAGCCAAATCTGGAACACTTGAAGGTCTTTGGCTGCACTGCTTACGCTAAGGTACTACCACTTCAACAAAAGAAGTTAGATGATAGAAGTGCACCTATGGTTTACCTTGGAATAGAAGAAGGATCAAAGGCATACAGATTATATGATCCAGCAAAGAACAAGATATGTGTCAGTAGAGATGTAAAGTTCATGGAAGGTCAACCATGGAACTGGAATAGTTATATGGAGACGGTAGATTCAGGGAATCCCGAATGGACAAACTTTGTCATTCAAGAAGATGACAACCCACCAGAGTTAGAAGAAAATGAACCAAGTAGTCCTGGCAGTAGCGGGCCACAACATGACAATTCAGGAGTAGATCAGATAGAAGAACAAGACTCCTATGAAACCCCACCAGCACATTCGTACAATCAAAACTCAGCAGGAAGTTCAAGCAGTTTATCAAGTGGAGGTCCATCCACCTCTGAAAGTACAACAGAAAGTATTAGTGACACTCCAGTAAGACTAAGAAGTCTCGAAGAACTATATGAAGAGACATAAGAAATTCAAGTAGATCCACATGAATTATTACTTGCTGAAGAAGAACCAAAGAATTACAAGGAAGCATCTAGCGACAGAAACTGGATTGAAGCAATGAAGACCGAGTTAGACTCGATAAACAAGAATAACACTTGGAAACTGACGGAGTTGCCAAGAGAGCACAAGGCAATAGGTCTAAAGTGGGTATTCAAGACTAAGAAAGATGCAAGCGGAAACATTGTCAGACACAAGGCAAGGCTGGTTGCAAAAGGATATGTTCAGCAACACGGAATAGACTTTGACGAAGTCTTTGCACCAGTAGCATGTATGGAGACAGTACGACTAATATTGGCTTTAGCAGCATATCAAGGTTGGGAGGTACATCATTTAGACGTAAAATCGGCATTCTTGAACGGAGACCTCAAGGAGGAAGTCTATGTATCTCAACCAGAAGGATTTATAAAACCAGGAAATGAAGGAAAGGTTTATAGACTATCAAAGGCACTGTATGGATTGAGACAAGCACCAAGAGCTTGGAATACGAAGTTAGATCACACCCTAAAGTCACTCAACTTCAAGAAGTGCACTTTAGAGAGTGCAATCTATACAAGAAAAGTGAGACTTCTACACTGATAGTTGGAGTCTATGTTGATGACTTGATAGTCACGGGAACATCAAAAAAGGAGATAGATGTTTTCAAATCTCAGATGAAAAACAAATTTGATATGAGCGATCTAGGATTGCTAGCATACTATATGGGAATAGAAGTAATTCAAGCAGGGGGTGAAATAGGCATCAAGCAGACAGGATATATCAACAAAATACTCAAAGACGCAGATATGTTATCCTGCAATGACACAAAGACTCCCATGACTCCAGGAACTCAATTAACAAAGACTGAAGAAGGAGATCTAGTAGATGCAACACATTACAGAAGCCTGATAGGTTCTCTCAGGTACTTATTGCATACAAGGCCAGATCTCTGTTATCCAGTCAGTCTACTTAGTAGATTCATGCAAGAACCAAAGGAACAACACCTGAAAGCAGTAAAGCAGATACTACGATACATCAAAGGAACTAAAGAGCATGGAATCATCTACAAAAGACAAGGAGGATGTAAGATCACAGGTTATAGTGATAGTAGTTTTGGAGTTAATACAGACAAAGGAAAAGGAACAACTGGTCTGGTATTCTACTTTGGAGAATCACCTACAACCTGGTGTACACAGAAGCAGCAGACAGTGGCATTATCATCATGTGAATCAGAGTTCATGGCAGCCACTGCAGCAGCATGTCAAGCACTATGGCTTAAAAGATTGTTAAGTGAAATCACAGGCTGGAAGGAAGAGAAGATAACACTCAGAGTAGATAACGTTTCAGCAATAGCACTCATGAGAAATCCAGTCTTTCATGGAAGAAGCAAGCACATAGACACACGCTATCATTTTATAAGAGAATGTGTGGAAAACGAAGATATCACTGTGGAACACATAAGTGGAGAACTACAACGGGCAGATATACTAACAAAGGCACTAGCAAGGATCAAGTTTGCTACAATGAGAGAACTGCTCGGAATTCAAGATTTGAAGCAACTTACGGATGTTCGAGATTAGGGGGGTGAATGAAAACCCGGTTAATCTCTTAACATCACACACACTTAGTTAGATAGTTAGAATATATATTACATAGCGGTTATGAACTTCAAGGACCAAAGTTGACAAAGACAAAGATGATAACTACCATCATTAACCGAAAAGGTGTGTCCCTCCCTCACACCATTTCCGAATCGGCACACAAGGCAAAACAAGAAGGAGACGCACCGGTTGATCGAATGGACAAGAATCATCACACCTCTTCAAAGATTGATCACAACCACACATCCAAGAGATATGACTTTTCACGAAGAGACACGTCTATTCATTCGTACCCGTAGAAAACTATAAATAGGATCATATAGTTTCATTTGTATTGTTACTTACTCTCATTCGATTTGTACATACATTCAAATTATTGTTTATGCAAGTTTATTTTATCACGCTCATTAGAGATCAAGATCCATTTTCGGGCCAACATTTGGTCCTCAACTTTTGCCAAAAATACACAAATGGTCCATATAGTTTGCACTTTGTAATGCATTTAGTCCTCAACTTTTGAAGACTAAATGTGTTACAAAGTGTTTACCACAGGGACCATCCATGTACTTTTGGTAAAAGTTAGGGATTAAATACGTTACAAAGTGCAAACCACAGGGACCACCCGTGTACTTTAAGAAAACTGGGGGCTAAATCCAAAATTTTTAGTTAACTTTAGGGACTATTCATGTACTTTACTCCGATATTTAATAGGGTCAAAGTTGACCTGGGGTATTTTGGGGATTTCAGAAAGTTTACGGTCTTTGGCTAGAGCATGAATCAACTCCTTTTTCTCCTCTAAATGTTCTTTGTTCATTTCCTGCACTCAAAACACTTAATTAAACTTAATAACTTAATTGTTTTTAATAATCAAATACTTTAGTTTGATTAAAACTAGTGAGATTCTCCCATGCTTCGCGATTGGTGCTGTTATCATGCCAAACCATACCGAAATCAATTGAACATCTGTATCAGAATCTGCTATTATTTTTATTGCTTTTGATTTGGATAAACTGACACCATATCACTACCGTACTAAACAACACACATACCTTATTGCATGTATCGTTTCGGTACTATAACGAACCAAATCGATACACTGCTCGTGGTAACTTACCGTCACAATGCGTGGCCAAATAACTTAGAATGTTAAAAAATAAATAAAAATAGATACAGATTTAGATTTTTTTTTTAAATATAAAAAACACAAGTTATTACTAAAAGATCAAACTTAAAACAAATTATATAATAAAGATCATTACTAAAAAAATAAAAATAAATACCAAAAAAATTACAAAATAATATTCTATCAAAAGTTTGTTTTCATGTGTATAATGTATAATAATAATACGTCCCACTTTATTGTGTCATAACTGTAGCGTCCAAAAACCCTTTCCCCATTTGTCCATACAAACCCCTTTAACAATACGTGGAATTTCGTCCTTTTCTATTTTTATATATTATAACTTTATATTATCATGTACAATTTATTTAATTAATAACTGTACATAAAAAATCTAGTGACTTTATACGTTCACAAAGATATATAACAAAACAATTCTTTTAATAGTAAGTGTAACATCAAATTCCATGTAATAAAATCAAATGAAATTACCAATTAACCATACTTCTACATAGCTAAATTGGATACAATGATCCATCGGTCGGTAATAATTCAAACAGGAAATTTAACTAAGTCACTTATAGGAGGAATTTTACTCTAACGAAAAACTAACATTGTTAAAGACAACTTTTAGCATTTTGATCAACGGAACAAACAACGTTAGTTAGTTAGTTAGTTAGTTAGTTAGTTCTTCGTTACATTAGGATTCTCTTCATTTACGTGTCATTGGTCAAATTACCGGTATGAATTCAGAATTACCTGGATAAAGTCAACGAGTATACAATTCGGAGTCTTCACGGGCGGCTTGACAAACGTAAACCGCATCAACTCCTTCATCTTCTCCGGCGTTTGCGGGAGCAATATCTCCGCCGCCTCCTCCAAACTCTTCACCGGAAACAACCCATCCTCCAAATCCTTCTCCTCCAAACACACCCCGGCGCAACATATCACCACCCTTTCCACCATTTCCTTAAACTGCGCCGCTAAACTATACGCTACAAACCCCCCATAACTCAGCCCCACCACCCTCATTCTCTTCACTGAGTTCACCTCCATGACTCGGTACACACACTGAGCCTGGAACGAGTCAGACCGATCCGACCGAGTCGTGAACGAGTCACCAAAAAACACCAAATCCGGCACGTAGACATTGAAGTGGTGAACTAGTTTAGGGAGGATATGTGGGCCCCACTGCCACATGGCGTTAGCTCCGAGCCCATGGAGCAGGAGGAGATAGGGTCGGGTTGGTTTACGGGTTTTGGGTACCCAGCAGTGGATGATGGTGCCGTCACCAAGGTCGGTGGTGGTTGACCGGAGACCGGAGGTGGAGAAAGTTGACCGGAGACACCAGTTTCGGGAGGCCACTAGACTGAAACACTTTGGCATGTGTGATTGCTTAAGAGCTTACACACAGTTGAGGTGTTTTCAGTGTGTGTGTGTGTTGAGAATAAGTGGATCATAAGTAATGTGTTTGGTATTTGTATAAGGAAAAAAAAATCCGACTCTACCATTTGAAAATATGGTTGAACGCTTCATCCGCACCCCTCAGCAAACAATTCCTGGGTCAGCCACTGATGTCTTGAACATATGTTTTAAAATTTACCCATTTATGTAAGAGGGAAATAATTTTGAATGGTAAGTGGTAAGTTTTTCTTATGTTTTATAAGAGAAGGGTACGTTTAGCAAGGGGACTTGGTGTTTAGGATTAACGGATTAGGTACTATGGTTATTTCGCGCCCTTTAACTTTACTCTTAATTCAAACCAAAATTGCATAAATTTTAAAGTAGGGAATTACATAATAGCGGGTAAACATGCGATAAACTGCCCTGCAACCTCCTTTGAATTACAAAACTGATCCTACTGAAAATAAAGTTATGGTTCTTAATTCTAAAAAGAAAAAAAAATACAACCCCGATTATGGATTTTATAAAAAAACATGAATTATCAAAATATATATATTTGAAAAGTTTCGGGAAAATAATTATTATTTATGTTTTCTAAAGATAAATTATAATTTTGAGTATGCAAGTTAAGACGTCTAAAATACATTATACAAACCTATAATTTGGTATGAACATGGGTCATGGTTTGGTTACCGGTCAATAATAAGATATAATCGATGTTTAGTTTGTTAATTTTTTTTATAGAGATACAAGATGCCCCGTTGTTTAGTTATACAATCTGAGTAATCAAAATTGATTCAAAGTGCAGTTTAACTAAACTCAAATGAATCCATAAAGAAGTAGTTTTACCTAAATCAACTCATATTTATATTTATATTTATATCTATATTTTTATGAATGTGTCATAATTAAGGAGTTTAACAGTAATGATAAATTTAGATATATTTATTGTTGAACATGTTCCTGTTTCGTTCAAAAGGGTGTGAATTTATGTGGGTGGTGGAGGTATATGAGAATTTATCATGTAGATCAAGGTAGTTCAAAAATTTATTGTTGAATAAACTTTCGTTTTTGCTCCCTGTGGTTTGGTTACTTTAACGGTTTTGCCCAAAACCTTTAAAAATAACCATTTTCCTCCAATAATTTGCTATGGTTTGTAACACCATTGTTATTATTTTAAAGGTTTTCGTATATATAACGAAAATAATCATGTATTTACTATTAAGGATCCTTAGAAAATACGAGTAATCTAAAACTTTTACAACTTAAAAGTTTACAGCATAATATAAATAAGTTTGTCGTTAAAAATGACAACGAAACGCCGTGCGGAAGCTTGTATCTTCAACGTGTTCGGTTCTTTGTTGAACTTTATCGTCCTCCGATACTAGGATTTTACCTGCAACTCATAAAACATGAGTTAGATTAGTCATACGTAGCTTAAAACGTATTTAAATGGGTTCGCAATGGATAACGGATTAAACAAACGATTTTCGCGCAACTGGCACCCCGTCGCGTCGCGCGACAGCCTAAAGCCCACTCCGTCGCGCGGCGTGACGCCTCTTTTTTTCCAGAATGTTGCAGCTAGTTACTGCATTTTCCCAACTCCGATTTTCGATCGGAATTCTAACTTTAAAGTTTCATAACTTTTGATCAAGATGTCCGTTTCAGCCGATTCTTTTTCCTACACGTCCGTAACTTAATTACGGACCCGGTTGTCATCTTTGTTCGTATCAAAATCAGATTTATAAGCTTAAGGTTTATAAATCTTTTTTCTTTTATAATTATTCGACCCGTTTGTTTATACCTCACACTATAAACTTATGTAACAGAGCATGCCTTGTCCTTACTACCCATTCCGGACTAGTCAAACTTTAGCGTCTTGTTCTCACTACAATATTTGCGTACGTGTTTACATTCCCAGATTTATTTGTAACTTTCTAATCACTTAATCCTCAACTAGCTTCTTAGTTTATTTTGACCCGTTTAGTGGACCTTTAGGCATTTAAGCATCAACTAGTTATTTTTTTTTCCTTTCGCACCTCGCATTTCCATACTAGTTATCTACTTATCTTCCACCACAACCATTTTTGTGGTGGATTTAACATAAGGAATCCAAAGTCCTAAATTTTACCCTTCAACTAGTCATTTTACGCAACGACTCATTTTTAGGCATTTGACCCTTAAAAGTTTATGCCTACCTCTTTTATTCACATCTAAGGGTTACAATGTCATAATATAAGTTTCTAAACGACCACTAAGGGGTCGTTTACCCAATTTACCCAACAAGGCCCTTTTTGGTCAATTTTAGTCCTTCATTTTACAACGAAGGACTTTCGCTAGTTATTTGACCAAATTGCACTTTTAACTATAAACTTACTTTATGCGTATCTGGCTCGGGTCAACGTATAGACCCGTTTTATACCTTACTTTATTTAGCCGCTAGTTAATAGCTACGCAATTATCCACTTCCCGTTCACTCCTGTGAACATATGACTTGACAACCAAACGTTAGTCGATATAGTCAAATGGTGTTATCACCACCATTTGATCAGTTTGGCCTATACGACCAAACATTTACATTTATAACAAAACATGGTTTTAACTACCCATTCACACATCCGACCCATTTCGGATTTTTTTACCACAAGATTCTTTTTCCATTAACCATAGTTTTAATCGTTTTAATTCGTTCTGATTCATATTGTTTTGTGTCGGAACCCATATCCGGATACAATCCGTTGTCATATTTATCACCTATAAAATAAATACGTACAATTAAATTGGGTGTAAGCTTTACTTACCTCGCGTCCGCGCAAACATTCTTCGCATCCATGATCCTTTTGACCCGTTCCTCTCCAAGCCCCCACCTAGCTTGTTTAGAGTCAAACTATATCATAACATCAATAAGATGGTTAGATTGGTCATTCTATACAATGGCCCTCACCCTATGGACCCCTTTTTTTACACGCTTATCAATTAAAGCATGCCATATATTCAACAACTAGTTTATAACTTGTCATTTAGCCAAGATTAACATCAATTAGGCAAGTTCATATCACCAAAAAATAGGCTGTTTTTGGTGACATGTTTACAAGTCTTCAAAAATTATGATTTTTTATGTGACGTACCTCTCGGAGGGATAGGCTTTGTGTTAAAATTTCAATATCTAACTCTTTACAAAAAATTCGTAAAAATTCATTTATTAAGCTGCAATCAGATTCGTCACTTCTGACTGCAGCTTAGGAAAAAATTCATTTAAAATTCCTCGTTTATCCGATTGACGAAATTCCAATTGGAGCTTTTTGGAATTACCTGAAGCTACCTACAGTAAAAATTTGAGATCATAAATCAGTTCTTAAATTGAGTTATGATATTCGTAATTGTAACACCCCGAAAACGGGTTTGGTAATTAACCCACGTTAATACTAAAAGACGGGTAAAGTACCGCTAGTAGTAAAAATAACCCGGTAAATATTTGGGATTTAATAAGAAATCCTAATATTAAATACAAGCGAAACAAAGTTTTAAGGAATTGAGTTTATAAGAGCCCGAGTTAACGGGACTTAAAACACTACGGATTATAACTCCCGGAACCCACCAAGTTAACTAGGTAAAATTAACCTAGTTAGTAAAGGGTAATTAAATAATAAACTATGAGTTATAGTTTCATATATGAATCTCTAAACTTGAGGGACTAAACATGGGCAACTAGAATAGTGTTTTATTAAAACACTTATAAAAAAAAAATAGAAATCAATACACACACATACGTATGCGACCAGGGGAAAGCTCCATGGGAGCTCAAACCCTAACTTCAACAAATCAACAAAATTGAAGGATCAAACCAAGTCCAAATCGAAAATTGAGCATAGATTAGTGATCCTCATCACAAGGGGGTTATAAGGTATGTAAAATTTGGTGTTAATTCTCTACTTGAAATTCTCATGAATTTAGGGTATTCGAAATTTGTTGATGCATGCTTGTTATATGGATGAAATAGGAACCTTGTAGTGTTTAGGAGTAAACCCTAGACAAGATATGTTGAAATCGTGCCAAATTTTAGAAAAAAATCCATGAACACCATTGAAGGTGATTGTTGTTAGGGTTTTTGATTGCTAAAATGGTGTTATGATGTCAAGAACTTGCTTAAATTGAAAGCTGAATTCAAACGACTCTTGTACAGAATTTACAGCCGACTTGTATTGGCTGTAACCTGGACAAAACATGATAAAAACATGTGTTTCTTGAGTCTAAAATGTAATTCCAGGAAATATCTTTAAAACCCCACTGGAATCGCATTTTTTCGACGAGAATTGAGCGTTTTATGAATTTTTCCGTATCAAAGGTTCAAGCTGCGTTTTCTGGCAGAATTTGCAGCCCATTACGAATGTCATAACTCAATTTAGGAATTGAGTTATAGTCTCAAATTCTTACTGTAGAAAGTGTTAAGTGATTAAAAGAATCGCCAATTGGAATTTCGTCAATCGGATAAACGAGGAATTTTAAATGAAATTTTTCCGTAAGCTACAGTCAGAAGTGACGAATCTGATTGCAGCTTAGTAAATGAATTTTTATGAATTTTTGGTAAAGAGTTAGATCTTGAAATTTTAACACAAGGCCTAACCCTCTGAGATGTACGCCATATAAAAAAATCATAATTTTTGAAGACATGTAAACAGGTTAAACAAGTCACCAAAAACAGCCCATTTTCAGTGATATGAAATGCCTAAATGAAATCGCGGCCTACTAGTTAGTATGTGAAATTTGATTTCGTTAAGAGTTCGGATGAAATATGGCTAAGTGAGTTCATTGAACCAAATGTGCATTTGAATATGTTGATAAGTCAATTGACTTTTAAAAAGTCAAACTGACAAATGATTAGATCGAATGATAATTTTGATATGGACGAATGATAAATTCGACATAAAACCCGTAGGATGGAATAGTCGTAAATGATTATGACTAAACTAATCGTCTTACGAATTATGATGATAGTTTGACGCTTGACAAGCTAGGTGGAGGCTTGGAAAGGAAGCTGGTCAAACGAAGCAAATAAGAAGTAAAAGCATGTTTCGGATGCAAGGTAAGTAAACTTACACCTACTTGAAGTATACGTGTTTATTTTATAGGCGATAAATACAACAAAGGATTTGGTTCGAATTATGAGTTCCAACATGAAACGAACTGGGTTGGAACGAATAGAAACATTTTAAACCATGATTAATGGTGAAAAGGGCAAAATGGTAAACTAGTCATGAATTCGTTAATAGTTTAAGAGTTTTCTTAAAGTTACCTTATAGCGTAACTAGCAATGGAAAATGGGTAAAAAATGGAAATTTAGTCAAGTACTGACTAAAGTAAAATAAGTTTCAAAGGACACCCATAGCATAAGCCGAATGGGTTAAAAATATAGGAAATTGACTTTAGAAAGAAAGGGATCTAGTGAGAAAATCCGAAATGGTACGGATGTGTGATTTGTAAATAAAAACCATGTTTTTGTTACATATGAAAATGTGGTGTTATATATAGATCGAACGGTTCAAATGGTGGGAATAACGTCATTTGACAAAATCAACTAATGTGGTGGTCAAGTCATGTGTTACAGGAGCGAATAGTAATTTGGATAATTGCGTCGCCATAGAATATCGGTAATAAAAGCAAGGTGTTGAAACGGGTCACTAGGTTGACTCGAGTCAGGTACGTATAAATACGATTGTGGTTAAACATACATTTTTTGGGTCAAATTGTAGCAAATGCCATTCGTCGTAAATGAGGGGCTAAAGTTGACTAAAATGCCCTTGTTGGGTAAACCGGGCAAACGACCTTTAAAGGTTGTTGGAAATAAGTGTTTTGGTAGATTAAATCCTTAAGATAAGTATAAAAAGGGATGTATGGGACCTTAGTGCATAAATACCCTTAACGGGTCAAAATAAGCATACAAACGAAAACGGGTTTAATTTGTGTAATAAACCGGGGATTATAATCTAGTATGGTAAATAACATTAAGTTGAAGAAGTATATGAGATATAAAGGTCAAATACACAAGTTTGATGATGAAATCACGAACGGGTCAAAAGTTGGCAAAAAGGGTAATAAGCCGAAGACTTAAAAGTCTTAAATTTTGTTAAGCCGAATGTCGGATTTTAACTCCATATGATGGAGAATCAAATTACAAACACGTAGGAAGAAACGGTAGGTCAAACGGACAAGCGGTTTGAAAGATACGGAAGATTTCGTGTCAAATTACGGCAAATTGGAAAAGTTAGATGCAGGGTCCACCGTAAATTACGGTGACACCGTAATTTACGGTGGAGCTGATATGGTTACGGTGGTAACCTACTGTTGTACGGTAGAAGGATATGAATACAGGAGCCACCGTAAATTACGGTGACACCGTAATTTACGGTGGAGATGATTTTCAAGTTCTTGTTTTTCTTTTGATAATCAATTGTTTCCCGGACTCGTTTAGACATGATTTAAACCCCGTAAGACTAAAGCATTTCATGTTTATGAAATGTAGGTACACTATGGGATGCCGGAAGACGATCAAGCTCAACGAAGAACCGAACACGATAAAGATACACGCTTCCGCACTTTGTAACGTTGTAAATTTTAAACAACGAATTCGATCACGTTTTGTAGAATAACTTATGAATTGTAAAAGTTTTAGTAAGACCGTATTTTTATAGCATGTGTAGTCTTAACTACACATCTAATCGTTGGTAATTACATACAAAATCGTTAATTAGTAACTAGGGTGTTACAGTAATGGGCTGCAAATTCTGCCAGAAAACGCAGCCTGAACCTTCGATACCAAAAAATTCATAAAACATTCAATTTTCATCGAAAAAAATGCAATTCCAGTGGGGTTTTAAAGATATTTCCTGGAATTACATTTTAGACTCAAGAAACACATGTTTTTGTCATGTTTTGTCCGCGTTACAGCCAATATAAGTCGGCTGTAAATTCTGATCAGAAGTTGTTTGAATTCAGCTTTCAATTAAAACATGTTTAAGACATTATAACACTTATTTTTAGCAATCAAAACCCTAAAAACATCACATACACGAATTTAGCATCAACAAATCTGAATTTACTTCATGGAACTCAAATTACACTAGAATAACTATCAAAATCCTAGTGTTTAACATGTTTCTACAAAACCCACTTATCACCTTCAATGGTGTTTATGGATTTTACTAGAATTAAGCATAATTTCAGCATGTATTTGTCTAGGGTTTACTCCTAAACACTACAATGTTCCTATTTCATCCATATAACAAGCATGCATCAACAATTTTTGAATTCTCTAGGATTACTCAGAAATTCAACTAGAGATTTCTCATGAAATTTACATACGTTGTGACTCCTTTTTCAGTGGAGATCACTAATTCGTGCTCGGATTTTGATTTAGGACTGATGTGGACCTTCAATTTGAGAGATTTAGCAAGAACTAGCGTTGTGGGGGTTTCTCCTGGTCGCCCTATGTTTCTGTCGACCAGACACACACACTCTTGTGTGTGTTTGGTTTATTTTACTTTCTTTTTATTAAATAAAGTTTCAGAATTAACGCGTTTAGTCCCTCCACTTTCCTTAGTTCATATTTTGAGTGTTTTAACCCTCTAGCAAGTTATTACAAGACTCTCGACTAACTGGGTTATTATTATTCCTAGTTAACTTATTGGGTTTCGGGAGTTATAACCCGTCTTATTTAAGTCCCGCTAAGTCGGCCTATCATAAGATTTGTTTTTCTCAAAACTTTTATTCTCTTTTTATTTAATATTAGGTTTAATTATTTAAATCCTAATATTTACCGGGTTAATTTTACCATTAACGGTATTTTACCCGTCTTTTAGTATTAACGGGGTTTGATTACCAAACCCGTTTTTGGGGTGTTACATGGTTTTTCCATTTTGCTCCATGCGGGGAGCAAAATGGAAAAACAGACAATTTGGATGGAGTTACAGGCGGGGAGCAAAATGGAAAAACCATAACAAACTATTGGAGGAAAATGGCTATTTTTAAAGGTTTGGGGCAAAACCATTAAAGTGACCAAACCACAGGAAGCAAAACGGAAGTTTACTCTTTATTGTTTTTAGATATAAGTTTATTTCTTGAATGATTTATGAAAGTTAGGTTTATTGAAACTTATACATACATCTACCGATTACTATTGTTATTAAAACAAAAGTAAAGAGTAAAATAAAAAAGGCAAATTGAAAAATAATAATCCCAACTTTCTGAAATTGGCCGATAATAATCTCAAGTCAGTTATTAGCCAATAATAATCCGACCTCGTCCATTTTTTTTTTTGTAAAATAGTCCGCCGTTAAAATAACTTAACGGAGTTAAGTGTTATTCCGAATTACAAACCGATGTTTTAGGGCTTTTGATCAAAACGAGGATAAGAGTTGATTGATGTAAAACTTATCTCGAAATACTGCTCCCAACCCACGAAAACAGTGCTTCAATTCGGGTGTTTAACTTCCAATTAACAAAATTCAAGCCATTCGAACACAATTTCGAGGTAAGTTTTACATCAATCGACTCGTATCCTCGTTCTAATCAAAAACCCTAAAACATCGGTTTGTAATTCTGAAAAACACTTAACTTCGTTAAGCTTATTTTAACGGCAGACTATTTTACAAAAAAATTGGACGAGGTCGGATTATTATTGGCTAATAACTGACTTGGGATTATTATCGGCCAATTTCAGAAAGATGGGATTATTATTTTCCAATTTGCCAATAAAAAAATAAAATAAAATAAAAAATAAAAAAAAACTAAGATTAAGTGTAGTGTAGTGGTCATGAGCCCACTATCCATTTGAAGGTTTTTCATTTGCTGGAAAAAAAAGTGACACAATATAACATATTGAAGTTGTAGCTTTAGGTCGGGGGTGTGGCTTAGCGTCCCCGGCCACATCATCATCTTTAGCATTTTGGGGCGTCATCAATCATCCCGTGCTTGTTAAAAGGGGGCGCTATGGGTTCTCTGCCATGGTGATAACAAGCGTTAAAGGTGTGTGTAGGTGAAGCCCACCTCTTTTCAACTAATAAAATCTTTTTTTAGTTTTGTTTAATAGAAGGCTTTAAACCATTGCATACAAGTTAAAAAGATGGGCTTTAAAGCTCCTCATATAGCGTGGCGGCTAGGTGGATCTGACGTGGCGTGATAAAACCCCTAGGGGCTTTATACCACACCCTCCAGCCTTATGCCAGTTACCTATCTCACGTTCAAGATTTTGGCGTCTCTTTGACACGATGTTTGATCAGTGACGGATGCAAGATTTTATTCTAATGGGTTTCCTTTTGATAAATTCTCTTTAATTCTCACTAATTTTTTCTAAATTCTACAAAGTTCTCATTAACTTTTTTCCGTTTTTTCGAAACGCACTGGGTTCCTGAAAACCCACAAATGTGGCCTGGATCCGCCCCTGTGTTTGACGCCCCCATTGGGATGATGTGGTAGGTGAAGCAAGCCACTACACAAGCCTAAAAAGGGAAAGAATAATGACAAACATAGTTGATAAGACCAAATAACTTCAAGGTCGATCTTTATTGGAACATTTACCTATATATTAAAAATCGAAGTAAATGAACAGTAGAGAAATGAATGATTAGTCAATGAATAGTATCGGGTACCGGTACCGGTATCAAATTTACTAAACTGAGTGTGTTTTCGGTATCCGTTCGGCACCGTTATTCATCGGGTTTTACCCTCAAATACCGGTGCCGTATCAGTACCGACCGTATCAAGCCGTACTGTACCAGGTATATTCGGTACCGGTATCCACTTTTGGGGATTTCGGTAACGGTATTTTCGATAACGGTATTTTCGGTAACGGTTGGTACCGAGCTCATCAAATCTTGTAACAACGTAGCAATGCAAGTAATTGCACAGTTTAGATTACTTTTCATACACACAGTAAGTAAACTGTATTTCGTTTGAATGATGTACACAACAACTTATTTTGCTTTATTTTTTTATCTTTTTACGTAATGAATGAATTGTAGCATGTAAAATTAAATTGGATATTTAGATTATTGATGAGCAAATCGTATCAAATCCTGTAATAAAACCGGTATCGTATCGGTACCAAATTTACTATACCAAATCATTTTCGGTACCAATTTGGTACCCACCTTTTGGCGTTTTCAGAATCGTTACTTTCGATTCGACGCTGGTCTAGCACCATACCTATATTTATTGATTTTTACCTTCAAATACCATACCGTATTGTACCGAGCATTTTCGGTGCCGGTACCTAATTTCTATGATTTTCCGGATCGGTACTTTCGGTGCCGTTACCGGTACCGAGCTCATCCATATTTTAACGTGTTAGCACCGTAATAACTGAACTGAAAACAACGGAATTTCCAACGTGTAGGACGTGTGGGTCCTATTATTATATATTAGGTTATTTAAAAACGTTTTTTTAGGACGGATTGACTATCTTTTTCACGACATTTTTATTTATGTTTTGATATTCGCTATCTGCTTGTCGTTACTGACACGCGTTTTGCAATCATTGGATCTCCGCCGCAACGCGCGGGCAGAAATTTAACTAGTTTGTTGAAAACCGAATGAATTTCGTTTAAAAGAGTGTGAATTTATGAGGGTGGTGAAGGTATGCGAGAAGTTATCATGTAGAGTAGGGGTGTGAATTTGTGAAAAGATGCGAAAACACGATACAAACCTAATATGGAATTCGTAAGTTTGGGTTTTAGTCTAACCGAGTTCGGGTCAGTTTCAGGTTGAACTAACGAACCCGTTTGACTAAACATGTCGGGTTCATGTCAACCCGGCGGGTTGACGGATTGACCCATATAACCCATTTATATATATTCAAAATGTGTTTTATGTTATAAACAAAATGGTTGGGTAATTTTTTCCATAATTATCACTCAAAGAGAAATGATAAAAGATTTATAATTAAAATGTAATTGTTTATATATACATTTGTTTTTTTTTTTTTTTGTAAAACTTTAACACACTTATAAACTAATAAAAACAATTAACATAATTGAAAAAAAGTATGCCAAAAATGAAAGTCCATAATTAGTTACTATATAAATTTAATTACTTACAAAACTATATAATATGTTATTTTGGTCAAATACTTACAAAACCATGTCAACCTACTAACCTCTTTAACATGATAAGATAAACGCATTACAAATGGATTAAGCATGTTGAACTTATTTATATACAACTTTAATCATGTCATTAACGTGTCAACCCATTTATGACCCAAATATGTGCAGGCGTTTACCACCAAACATCAACCCATTTAGTTGCTTGTCGGGTCATGTCATGTTAACGGATAACGTGATAAATTGCCAGCCCTACATATAACACGTAGATTAATATGAAAATTATTACATATAACACATAGATTAATATGGCTGCATCAAATGTTGATCAAAATACATATTTATTTATTAAATTTTCTTCATTTGATATATGCAAGTTCACTCGAGTTGGAGAAAGACTTATGTTTGGAGATTATTTATATTTTGTGCGATTAGACTTGTTGACTATTTATAGTTTATATGATCTATGTTTGAAGTTTTAACTTCGTGGTAGTGTGTGCCACTATTTGATGGATGTGTTTGTTTTATTTTGCTATATCTTTTATATATATATTGTTCGGATCAAATTAGTTGTTGACTTGATGTTTGGAAGTTAGAACACAAACATAAATATAAATTAGGAAAAAAGTACTTAGGTACAATTTGGTTGAATTTTGTTTATATGGTTTCTAACCAAAACCAAACCGAATTGAATTTGGTTTGATTTGGTTCTGTTTACATATTCCTAATTTGGTTTGTTTTGATTTTTGTTTGGGGTACAAAATTTTGAAAACCAAATAAACCATAAACCGAACTGATGAACACCCTTAGTTTACGATACCAAAAATACTTTACAACTCTGTGTTAAATAACATTTATACCAAAATGTTTAATGAACCTATTCAATACTACTACCACGAATACCGGAACCTTTTACACAAACCGAATGTTGTACTGATTATTGCACTACCACGAATACCGGAACCTTTTACACAAACCGAATGTTGTATTGATTATTGCAAATACCAGAATCGTAAATAAGTGATAACATTTATACCAAAATCTTGTACTAACATTGTACCACGAATACCGGAATCTTTTACACAAACCGAATGTTGTATTGATTATTGCAAATACCAGAATCGTAAATAAGTGATAACATTTATACCAAAATCTTGTACTAACGTTTATACAAACCGAATGTTGTACTGATTATTGCACTACCACGAATACCGGAACCTTTTACACAAACCGAATGTTGTATTGATTATTGCAAATACCAGAATCGTAAATAAGTGATAACATTTATACCAAAATCTTGTACTAACATTGTACCATAATAAATTTCAAAACATAACCACTGCAAAAAATACCAAAATTTTGTAATAACATTTTACCATAATAAATTTGAGGTAAATGTTTGTGACTATTGACGACCATTGACGGGAGAAGGGGAAGTAAGAGAGGGAGGGGGTGGTTGCGCGTCTGAAAGATATGTATGATTTTTTTAATCACTAACTTTTTTTTCTTGGTGATAATAGTGACTTCCGCTCTTCGAAAAAGAAAAGACCAGTTATCTAGTTATTGCATGGGGAGCAACTTTGTTGAGCATAGCTTACATGCATGCTCATCCAAAGGACTACGACACAATAATGGATAATATAGCCCTCCTGGTCGCAACCTCTTTCCTTCTATGGTTGTTACTGGCGTTTGTGTATGAGATGAGTGCAACTAACCCTATGAAGCATATGTTCTTCATGCTAGTCCTCTCGAGCTGTATCGCCACAACAATCATAACTCTTCCGATGACCTTCATGTAGCTCTACATTCATGGTCACCATACTATTCTGTTCACAAAAATAATTGCACTTCTGGATGTTTTAGTTGTAATTGTTAGGGAATGTTGGAACAACAGTGAATGTGCAAAGTGTTTTGAGGATCTAACAACGACAGGAGTGGCACCTCAGTGATTTTTTGTCCGATCTAAAAATCTTGAATGTAAATATACTTTTTTTATTTTGACAAACACACAAGAAATATGATGTCAATCATATTTTACTTACAGGTTTGAGAGGCACCCTCGAGTTATTATTCCGAATGATGTCATGTATGTTTCTTTAGCATTGGGGGCCATTTCAGTTCTCTATATGATACGGTATTACTTGCGTGCGTCAGTGTCACACCCCAACCGATGGCGGAAACATCGGGATGAGACGAAAACGAGATTGCAAGAGACTTCATAACACTATTTGTGACAATATTTAAATCAACCGTTTTTCATTTCATAAATCAATTGTCAAACACTACAAGGAAATTCAAATAACAACATGTTCATAACAATAACAAAATTTGACACAACATTTTAAACCTTACACGTCTAAATGTGTATCTAGGCATCATCACTGCTTCATTTCATAGCAATCGTCATCCTCAACCTGTAACTTGTTTAAAATAAAGTTCAATGCAAAAGCAAAGGCGAGTATACAAGTTTGATACATACATAGCATAAAATGATAAGTTTAAACGATTCCTCATGGCAAGCAAATGATACAAGATAAACATTAAAATCGGCATGTGTCTAACATATCAAACCAATGATGAAACGCAATAAGCTCATGACATAACCTCAAGTCTACGGGCGGTGCGTTAATCCTATAGCGCTATATATGTCAAGGATAGGCTCGATCGAAGCTAATGATAAGTTTAACACAAGATGAAATAAACCCAAGTTCAATGTATCAAGCAATCACGTATACAAGCATGTTATAGGAATGTTTGTGCATTTATGTATAAAGTTCATGTGTAAGTTTTGTAAGTAAACATGTTACACCCCAAAAAGTGGTAAACGTAAAGAGAGGATTCGAGTATACTCACGGTTATGCAAGTTGTTCCTACTTGAATCCGCAAGAAAGTTGGTTGTTTAGAGTGGAGCACCTTGTCCTTCTACACGAAGAAACATAGGTGTGTGAGTATTGGATGTTAACGGAAGATTATAGCTTCGGAATTTAATATCATAAACATAGACATATGAAAATAATCATCTATCACATATGTGACACCCCAGGAAAACCAGTAAACGATACAACTTACCTAGCTTCCTCAGTAACCACGTACTAAATTTCGGGACGAAATTTCTTTCAAGATGGGGATAATGTGACAACCCGAGTTTTCAAGGTCTCTACTTGACCCAACCTAGTACTTATTTGCAAAGTGTGATTTATATAATTGGTATGCATTATAGTTTATTTTTGAGTACATGTTATTATGTGGTGGTGTTAATTTATGATTGGTAAATAAACAATGTTGGAATCTTGCTGAAAACACCTCATGGCCGAAAACACCTTATGTGTTTTCGTCCACCATGTTGCCAACGAAAACAAGTTGGGCTTTGGCCCAGTAGGAAGTTATTTTAATATCTTATTTTCCTCACTGCTACGTAAAGGTTTAATCGCCAAACCCTAGAGCTCTATTGTTTTTCTTTGTGCGACGGCGACTGCAAGCCTTCAAGCTTCTCCTTTCGATCAAATCTAGTGAACTTTCATCTCGGTTAGTTGCACTGCCGCTCGAGTTATGCATGATTACATGTCTGTATGTGTGTGTTTGATCGAATACTGATGTTATGTGATTATATTATGATTCTCTATGAACGATCTGATGTTTGCATGATAATCTCGATTTCACAATGTTTCGGTAATTCATATGATATCATGAATTGTCTTAATTGAATCGAATTGTATGAAGGGATCCATATAATTTGTTGCAAGATCGGCTGTGTTATGCATATAGATTATATTCGATTAGATGTTGATGATTAAATGTTACAGGTTGTTGCAAATGTATGATCATTAGAGTTATATGATAATAGTTCATTATTTGAAACCTGCAATCGAAACTGCCATGGATGATTATGAAGATGATTAACTGTTATTGTGTACTGGGTTGTTGATGATGATTGAAGGACCCAACGAAAACACATAACCAACGAAATCACCCTCTGATTTCGTCATATAGGTGATTTCGGCAATAAGTATTTTAGGCCCAAAGAGTTTTCGGCCCATATAGTGTTTTCAGCTTATGTGATTTCGGCACATAGTGATTTCGGCTCACCCTAGTGATTTCGGCCCAAGGATATTGGCTCAAAAGGGTTTTCGCCACTTTGGCGATTTCGTCTCATTGTTGCTGTTAGCTTGTTAACTTTGTTAAGTTAGTTTACTATGTTAAGTAAGTAACCTTGTTAGTTTATTTACTCAGTCTATTAATTCTGTTAGTACAGCAACTCAGCTAGTATATTGTTCTGTTAAACATGTTAGTTATATTAATAAGTTAACTGGGTTATGTTAACTAGGTTAGGTATGTTAAGCTCATTATGTATGATAACTTTGTTAAGTTGATCTAACTTGATATGAAACAGTAACTGCATTAAGTGTGTAACTTTATTATGTGTGTTAAATCCGTTAATCATGATTAATGCCGTTAACACCGTTATGTTTACCATGATTGTTAATGAATAATCTTGTTAGAGTAAACTGGGAAACCTACTATGAGAAACATGAATATGTGAACTGGAATAATTGTTTACGTGTTATTTGATGTTAACCATCCAGTACACTTAATGACCTAGATTGCATGCGAAACCTTATAAACATGTACTGACTGAACATATGTGCATTATAGGACTTGACTAATTACTAGCAAACACATAGTTAGCATACCGAGCAAACCAAGGTGAGTTCACACTCTTACCAAGGCATGGGATTCCCGGTGGGTTGGGAACGGTATTGATGGAATGGTATTGATTGATATGATAGACTTACGTAAAACCTACGTAAAACACTAGACTACTTACCATCGTCCTCAGGGTTCGAGGGACACTTACGTAAAACCTACGTAAACAAGTACTTACCACTGTCCTCAGGTTTCGAGGGACACTTACGTAAAACCTACGTAAACTCACACATGCTACTGTCTTCCGGGGTCAGGAAGGACACTTACGTAAAACCTACGTAAACCCCACGCGTACCACTGTCCTCGGGTAAAGAAGGGCACTTACGTAAAACATACGTAAACCTTGTACGTACTAATGTTCTCGGGTTAAGAAGAACACTTATGGTTACAAATAGTCTAGTGTATATACAAATATGGGAAGCCCCCACTAATAGAACATACTATCGGCCTAGTAGAGCCACATGTTACGAAAAGAAACTTACTATTACGAGCTTACTTACTGTGAACTCGCTCAACTAGTTGTTGACTCTCTGTTACATGCCTTGCAGGTCGTTAGGTACATGGAGCTTGCACTGGGAGGCGCAGTCGTTGTGGGCACGGATTGTGGATGTTATGATAAACTCTTTTATGACATTTCAACTTAATACTTATGTTGGGTTTTTACATTATTGCTTCCGCTACACACTTGTTTATGTTTGGTTTTGAAAACACCTATCGTATTGATGAATGACATTTACTATTTACTTATATGTTCAATATGATTGGTGGCTTGATCCTGGTCAGTCACGCCTCTAAGCGGTGGTACTCCGCGTGTGGATTTTGGGGGTGTGACAACATATGATGCTTAGATTATATACTTACTAACTTGACAATGTCCATTCGTTCATCATCAAGATTTCGGTTTATTGAATATATTATATAAGTTATATGAATATTAATTTGTTATATTGGTCAAGCATGAGGTAGAGGGATGAATCCTCCATTTAGGAACCTCTTAGTACCATAGAAATCATGCATGAGGTAGGAAGAACAAAGCTCCCATTTAGGTACCTCCATTGTTCACCACTACACTTGTTGTCATAAACAATCAAGGAGGATCATGAACATACAAATAAGAATAAGTTAACTACAACTAATCTAAGAAATCATCAAGTAATGTGTGGATTTTTCAAGTAGGATAGCCCAAGCTAGTCCTATAATCACACAAACAACAAGCTTGAAGCTTGTTCATCACTTGTGGGTTAAACCCTAACCAAAACAGAAAGTTTATGAGGTTTTAACCTCTAATTATAAGTGTCACAACCTTGTATTTAAGCCCAACTAACCATAGAAGTGATTATGAGCATAAGGACATAGGAATGTGTATGAGAAACCTCAAGTTAAGTGAGTTTAGTAAATGTTTAAGCAAAATAGAAAGTTTGGAGCCTTATTTGGTGATGTTCAAGCCTTGGTTTTCCATGGAAAACCTGTTGGAAACATACCTAAGGTTGTTCCAAGCAAGTAGGAAAAAGAATCAAGGAAAAAGGTTGAGAAATGAGTGAGATATGCTCACTTTTGCACTTAAATGATTCTGCCTTGAATCTGACTTTTGCTACTGTTTTGCAACTGATTTGAGGTGTTTAGAGAGTGAGGATGAAGTGTTTGTAAAGTGGGAGAAGTGTGGAAGTGAGTTGGGTTTTATAGGAGGTGATTAGGGTTAGTTAGGTTGCTAATAAATGAAGAAAACACAATAAACAAACACAAACTTGACCAATCCAAGAGCTGGTAACCCATTCTGACGGATTGAAGGCGTCGTCGGCAGTGACGACGAGGGAGGGGTACCTGTGGCGCGACGCGAAGGCTAAAAATTCTAGAAATAAGTTCCAAATTTGGCAATTTAGCCCCCTGATGTTTAACTAAGTTAGGTTTAGTTGAGTTTTAGGGTCTTTTATGACATGTAAACATAGTTTAAGGGTCCATCAAGTATAATTAACATAAAGCAAACATAATGGTGTATGATTAGGTGTATGAATGCCGTAATCATGTATCGTATGCATTCAAAAGGCGTATTAATCGTAAGTTTCACGTATTTGCAAGATTAACACATAGTTTTCAAGAATTACGAATATGTAACAAATGTTTCACGAAATTAATCGTATGAGTATGTATGAAGTATGTATAACACAAATTTAAAGAAATACGAGTTTTATTTATGATTCAAGTCTCGGATTTACAACGATTACAATGAATGGACGACTACAAGACACAAGACTTTCCAAAAATAGAAATACGAACAATTCTTTCTAATTATGGAAAGTACGAAAGAGCAGGGCGTTACAGTCAGAGGACCCATGGGAGTATTTTTTCTTTCGTTTCATACAATCCTCTGTTATGACACGGGGATCGTTGCTATGTTGGCGGTGATTGTCGCCTATTATACCCACTACCTTTCTACCATAGAGACATGGACACATGTGATATATGGCGTTGTGGTTGGTGTGTTCGTGATGCTTTTGATCATTAATGCAGTCACATGCACATCTACATCCTCATATACCGCAGTGGCTCATCCCGTTAATATCGCCTCTACAGCAGCATATATGGCATCCACATCTACAACTCATCCACTCAGAACCCACCGTGAGTGGTATGCCAAGTCTGAGATTATTTGCGAGTATTTGGTAGTTCATGTCACTTCAGCATTGGTGGCCCTTTCAATTCTTATATGTTTGTATCTAATATGAGTTTACCTACATACGTTAGAGAACCCGTGGGGTTACTTTTTCATCAGTCTCATGACGATCCTTTATTGTAACATGGAGATTGTTGTTATGCTTGTAGTGATCATTACTTCTTATTCCAACCTTTCTATAATAGTCTTTAGCTAGCAAGTAACAAAATTATTGTCTTTAAACATAACACAGTGATACATGATGCCAGTTGCCATGGGGAGCCTTCGCCACAGCCTCTATTCCGATCTTCAACCGGGTGTGCATATTAAATCAACTTAAAACTTTGGAAAGTCATTATAATTGCATACCGTAACAACATTTTATACGTTAGCGCCTTTGACATAACTTGTATTATTTCAAGTAATGTATATTTGTGCATGAGATGATTGTACTTTAAGACTAAGCATACCTCTTACATCCAATTCATTTGTTTAACTTCCATGAAACAAGATCTAAGCTTTTTAGCTTCGGTAACACGAATTTTTTTTTATCTTTATGATGAAAACCCAAGTTTTACACAAAAAAAAAAACTTTTTTTCATAAAAACATAGATTTAGATGTCTATTCTTACCCAAATTTCAACTAAAACATTGTTGGGATGATTCTTAATCGCTTTCTAAACAATTCTAAGTTCAAATCATGATTACCTGATCTTGAATCCCTTTTCTTTAACTTTCTCTCTCTAAAATTCCACATTCTATCTCTTGCTTTCTCTCTCTAGAATTATTGAAGATGTCAATTATGGAGGCAAGGATTTCATCTCTTTCTTTTTATACTCCATAATCCATGGGCCTTCCACCACTAACTCTATCTTGGGCCCAAATCCATTTATTTAAATAAAACCTCACTTTATTAATTCAAACCCAAATTCATACCAACTATGTACGATGAGAAATTTTTAGGTAGTTACACATCCACATCTACAGGTCATCCACTTGGAACCCATTGTGTGTGGTCTGCTAAGTCAGAGACCATTTGCAAGTATCTTGTAGTTTTTTTTTATATTTGCAAATTTATGGATTCCAAACTTTTAAACATTAGATGTGCCAAAGAAACCAAACCAAGATTGCAACAAAAAACCAAACCGAATAATATTTGGTTTTTTGGTTTAGTATATTCGATTCATTAAAGCCGAATTACCCATATTGTGATTTACTCTAGGGGTCAGGGATGGACCTAAGAGGTAGGGGTGTGTGTATATATGTGTGGGAAGGATAATAAGAAAACCTAATTGAGTTCAAAACATCTAGAAAACTAAATAGGAGTCATTGATTAGTTATGATCTATGGTGGAGATTAACCTACTTTTGCTTTTTGAATAAAAACAACTTACAAGGTACAAAAAGGGTATTTTCAGAAACTGTAACACATCTGAATGTAACGGATTCTGTAATCGTTAAAAAATTCATCTTCCTACTAACAATGTAACATATATTTTACGTGCACTGCAATTAAAAAGTTCATAAATTTTAAACAACTAGAATAAAAGACCACGAAATTGTAACAAATGAACTTAAAAAATGTAACAGGGAAAATTGTAACATTTTCTCTCTCCTCTGACTAAAAGTCAGTCAAAGGGGTTGCAAATTGTTAAGTTACAAAACTACCATTGTGATATTATGTAACAATTACTATGTGGCATGATTCTTGACCACAAATTGAGTCTCAATGGTTTTCTTAACTCACCAAGGACTTCTTATTATAATTGCTCTATAGTTATATGTATAGGAATTTTCATGTAGGTATTATGTTTTAGACTTAGGCATCATGTTTTTTTATTGTTATAGCGTGGTATTATATAAAAACACCAGACGTAACAACAAAAAAATACAATGCAATCTATTCTTGGCTTAAAACTTAAAACACCATGCCAAGAAAATTAAGCAGTGTAATTTAAGTGTTAAGAAGTGTGTTTTAGTTATGTGTTAAATTTCATGCCTATAATACATTGCATTGTGTTTTAACTTTTTTCAAGTTTGGTGTTTTTCTATATAATGAATGTAGGGTCCTAGAATTAGCAATTTTAGACACGTACACGAATCTACACAAAGTTAACACGTATTGTGTATGGCCTTAATAGGTAACAGGTACTAAACAGGTAGACACAAAAATACCTGTTAATACATGTTAACAGTTTTAGTATAATAATAAATATAATTTAGTGGGACCATGTGATTTGAAAACCTGATCTTATTACTTATCTCTCTAGTTTCCCTAACCCTTCCGGCCCGTTCCCAGTCCAATGGACATATTAAAAAAACCCTAATTCTTCCCTTCTCCAGCCCCACTCCCAACGACACCACTCAAACCACCGGCCGTCAAGAAGAAAGACCCATGTGAACTTTTAATTGAAGATTTGAGAAGAAAGACCCATGTGAACTTGCGTTTATGCATTATTTAAGCCTATTGTGAACTTTTGGCAACTTTTGATTCACTAAACAGGTTCCTAGATATGTAATTATTGAAACATTCGTAAACAGCATTAACAGGTAATTATCGTGTATACCTGTTAAAAAATATTTCGTGTTCGTGTATGGAAAACTGGACACGAAACCTGTTCGTATCGTATCGTGTTCGTGTATGGGATTTCGTGTATCGTGTATTATCGTGTTCGTGTATGATCGTGTACTGGTATACACGATATGCCAGCCCTACCAAGAAGCAATCTATATCTATAATCTATTTACCAAAGCTTGGTGCATTTATATTATGTTTTTCCATCTTCAATTCTCGATTGTCAAGTTAAACTACAATGAACTCACTCCCCAGTCCTGTTTTAGTATCTGTTTCCTAGAGTTTAGATGATTGAAAATAACAACAATTAACAAATTCCAACATTTCATCGAACACCTAGAGTGTGTCTCTAATGACCCAACAAATCACAACAATAATCTTATCAACACAATACATACTACATGCTTATATCTAAAAACACATATGTGATTAACTGATTATCAAATCAATAATCATATCAGCACATTACCATCATCATCATCATACTCAGTAAATCCCATCCATAGCAAAACTAAGGTAGGGTCTGAGGAGAGTAAAATGTAGACTGCCTTACCTCTACCCCGTAGGAATAGAGGCTGCTTCCAGTGAGACCCCCGGCTCGAGTAGTTTTGCATCAAGCCTTGGACACAAGGCACATAACACTCAACAATCGGGACAAAGGCTGATTAGTGCATGTACCCTTTTGTCTTTCGGCTATCAACGCCACCACATGATGCATGATTAACCATCCCCCTCTTTTAACGTTATTTTCACGAAATTAGTAAAATAACGTTAAAATTAGTGCACTTTCACTTTTGCCCCTCGAGCGTCCACACATATATACATTATATCAGCACATTACCGAGAAACCTAATCGACAAGAAGAACAAAAATATTATTAAAAAAATTACTTAACAGATGAACTGTAGAAGATGAACTCCTTTATCTCTTTGACTAATGTACTGATGGATCGATTGAGGAATGTATTGATGAACTACAGAAGATGAACTCATTTATTACTTAACAGGTATTACATACAAGTGCCTATATCCACAGGTTTTCCTCTAATCAAAACAAAGAGCACAAACTTATATAAATATTCTTTTTAGTTTTATACATGGTATGTTTAAATCGAAATCAACACCAAAAACTATAGTGTAACAAATATAACACCACTTCTTCTTGTTAAGCCCAAACACAAAACCTATTAAGAGCGCATCGTTTGCGGTATGCGCATCTAATGTATATATGTGTGGGCGTTCGGGGTAAAAGTGAAAGTGCATTAATTAGCGTTATTTTACTAATTTCGTGAAAATAACATTAAAAGAGGGGGGTGGTTAATCATGCATCATGTGGTGGCGTTGATAGCCGAAAGACAAGGGAGTACATGCACTAATCAGCATTTGTCTTAATTGCTGAGTGTTATGTGTCTTATGTCCAAGGCTTGATGCAAAACTATTATCGAACCGGGGGTCTCACCGAAAGCAGCCTCTCTATTCCTACGGGGTAGAGGATAGGTTGTCTACATCTTGCCCTCCTTAGACCCTACCTTAACTTTGCTATTGATGAGATTTACTGTGTATGATGATGAAAAAACCTGTTAAGAACTTTTTAGTTCATGTCATGTTAATAAGTCCATGTATGAACCTAGATTTTGTCCCCACCATTGTTGTTTGTCCCTCATCAATGCAATATCTAAGTATTAAACACTTCGGTAAGTATTTACACGACTTATTATTTCCCTATTCCAAATTAATCACACAACGGTTACTTAAGGATATAGTTTATGACAACTTTTACATTGTTTCAAGAAAAGCAACGAGGTTTGGCAAGGTAGTTTCGGGGTTTGGCAAGGTGAATGATCCGGTTTGTACGATTCGTGTTGGCTTGAAATCATGGTCAGTTTGCAGCGAGCGTGTGGCCGAACCAGATAATCAATTGGCTCAAACCGAAATTTTTGGGTTTTCTTTATTATTTGGCTCAAAACTAGTATTAAGTCCCTCCGTGTTGCGGCGGAGGATAAACCTTGTCAAGTAACACTAATGCTACACAACTATCAGCGACCAGTAAAATTGGAAAAGCTCGTAAAAACAAAATAAACAAAAAAGAAAAAATAATACCGAACGAAAAGCATAAGTAAATCGTTGAACCACGCATGCCTGTTGTGACATTTTAATGCGAAGAAATTAGACTGAAACGTAAAAATAGAAAAGAAAAACTAAGTCGATCTAAGACCATGCACGTTGCGACAAACCTATCAAACAGGGAAAAAAGGAACGCGTTGTGACGGTCCTGTCAAACGGGAAAAAAATAGACGAAAAATGTTGAAACCCACACGCACACTGCGGCGTGTTCACTCGCAAAGTTAGAACGAAACGTAAAACGAAAAATTTACAAAAGATGAAAAATATGGGGATCAAAGTTTAAAATAAAAATGTGTTGAGTTAAATTAGTTTATTAATTAATCATCTCTAGCTCCCCTGTGAGCTATTGAGTCTAGACCCAATATTAAAGATTAAACCTACTTCTATTCCTTTTAAAATGTCAATTGTAAGAGTCAAGAATGCAACATTATCAAGTTGAATTGGTCAAGATTGTAGGCAATATCATCATGTTAGAAAAATGCATTGGTTGTTTTAAAAGAAAGAGGAAAGAGAAATGTATGAAGCTTTCTAACAGGCTTACTTAATCACCTTTTATTCATACTCTTAGATATATACATTTGTACACTAGGGGACATGAACCCTCGGTCTTACGTGAAAGGACACATTTCTGTATACCTTACTACCAGTAAAAGAAGTCCAATAAAAAGGATATTAACTTGTTACCAATAACGAGAAAATAGCAAGTGTATAAGACGCTTGAGGTAGTTTATATTATGGTATGCTTAACATAAAAACCGAAAAGGTTAAAATAAAACTTTAGCGACTTTAACAATAAGGTATTGTAGGAAGTCATAAGTCGGCGATAAGATATTGATATAGTACCTTTGTAATATGCCAAACGTATAATAGTAGCCCTATAATATGCCAACATATAACAAGTATAGGCGTATATCTAAATGTTGAAATGTATTTTCACACATCATATAAGTTGATTTATATACATGATAGTGTTATCTAACATGTTTAATAGATTAGTTTTGGTTCTTTTTATTTTTTGAATCAATCACGTCCACTTGTTTAACTCATCTTAGATTATTATTATTATTATTATTATTATTTCCGTTGCTGATGTTATTCTCATTAATGATTTTGAAAAAGAAAACAAAAACGGGTATAAACAACTAAAACCGAATTGTGTTGACCGGTTTAGCCAGTCTGGTCGACCCAACCAGTGCCTTCTGTCGTTTTTCAAAACGGTAACCGAAATTTCATAAAATTCATCCAAACTTGAACTTGATCATGAACACTGAACACCACCAACAAATGTAATATTTCATTCCAAGATCCAAACAAGCTCACCAAGTCTTCATAATCTTACAATAATCAAGTCAACAAAACACCAACGAGGGTCAAATTTACATAACACAATAATCTCAACTACTCAATAATATGTTCTTCACCAATCTAGCATACTCACAGCTCCCCAAGAGGGTTTATGTTCTCGTTATTATTTAAGTTTTTCTTTACATAATACGTGCAATTCTTTTCTCATTTTCATTTTTAAGGTCTGTTTGTGATGATCAAACGGACCCACAAAATGAAAATGAAAAAAAAGACAGAAAATGATTAAAAGGTACAAAAAAAAATCTCACCTGAATCTAACCACCACACAAGATATGTCATCTTTACTATCTCTTTTCAAAGCTTCGGCTACTAATCGCTTAGCAGCCTTCTGGGGGTCCTTGATTTTTCTTGCGATATCAACCGCTTCTTGATTATCCACAACCTTGATTAATCAATAAAAACGATAATTAACAATCCTATGACGGCTATGATACGTTAAAGTTTGCATTAATAATAAAATTGTTACCTTCCAAAGACCATCACTTGCCAATACAAGAAGATCGGTTTTGGTATCTACAAGTGTATCTTGAATAGCAGGGTCAGATCTTAAATGGGATTTCAAGCTTTTGTCTCCAAATGCACGAGATACTGCCAGTTGTCCGTTCACTCGAGGAACATCCCCTGAAAACAATAGAAAATGATAGGAATAAAGAATACAACAAATGAAAGCAAGAAACTTTCTTTTCGAAAATAAGGCTACAGTCCGTTCGATACTAAAAAGTTGTAATATTTCCTTGCAATTATGAAAGAACGATAAAGAAACATTAACCTATGTTAAAATTATAGTTAAATCTTGCTTAATGTCGTTAATTGTACTTGGTACTCAATCCCATCAAGAAACACAAAGTATTCACATTATTAGTTAATCCTAATTTTAGCAACCAACTTTGAAAGTACGTACAAAATAGAACTGTATTGCTCTTTATTACTAAATTTTAGCAACCAAGTAACGTTTGATTAGCGATTGTTGCAACTTGCAACGAATGACATATTCAACCGGTAGCAGGTCATTTATTTGCTGATTTTCGAAATTACTAACATGGCATCTTATTTATCATTTTAGTGCATTTTTAATAATTATTTTTCAACGTTTCTGAAAACAATAGTTTCTGCATACTTGTCTTTAATATTTGTTTTCACATACGCATTTTTTTGCATATGTGACATCTAATGCGGCAACTGACATGACATCATCCAATGAAGCGTCGTAAAATAAGTTAGAATAAAGTAGGTTTCTAAAATCAGGAAACTTGATTTTAAAAAGCGTGAGACGCTCCAAGGCGTTTAGGTCCCGAAATCAGAAGCACGATGCGAGAGTTTCATGTCCTGAAATCGAAGACAAACAACAAAAAGTCAACCCAATTGATAAACCAGACTCAAACCTGGCATATTCGAGACGAACCCTCCTTTATGCTCAATACTGCTTCTTTCCGTACTTGGTTCATGATCAGTACTCAATTGTATAGCTTCACCACCTTGCGAAATAACCGCTCTAGAATCACCCAAATTTGCAACCCATAATCTTTGACCATTCATAAGAATAGCTGTCACTGAGGTTGACCCGCCTCGCCCCAAATCAGAATCGTCTGAAAGAATTGCTTCATCGGTTTTCTCGTATGCTTTCGCTATCGATCGCTTTGGGTCGACCCAAAACTCACTCTGTAACATTATGTCAAAAAATCAAACATATAAATCGGTAAAAGAATGAGTGGTTGACCTTTTGAACCAATGCACTTGACCCGAAAGCATTTTGACCCGACCACTTAGCTACCTCATGCTATAATATCACACTTTGGAAGAGTAAAATGCCATTTTTCGTCCATGAGGTTTGGTCAGTTTTATGACTTTCATCCAAAGGTTTGTTTTTCCGCATTTTGATCCAAAAAGTTTGAAATCTTGCCATTTTCATGTGACTTGTTAACTCCGTCCATTTTTCTCCATTAAGTCAAGGGTATAATCGTCTTTTAAGACAAGTTGGATGAAAATGGCAATGTTTCAAACCTTTTGGATCCAGATGCGAAAAAACAAACCTCTGGACAAAAGTCACAAAACTGGCCAAACCTCAGGGACGAAAATGGCATTTTACTCCACTTCAGAAACAATCGCATACCTCATTCAAAATGTTATCAAACAAATGCTTTTGAAGATAAGAAGGCACACGATCTCCGGAATGGCCATCGTAAATGGCGAAAAGCCCGAGTTCATGGTCATCTATTTCCACAAACCTAGCAACATGATAATCCTCCATTGGATGATTAGCTTTTCCTTTGACCAAGTCAAACCCATACTTGATATCACCTTCATGGCTTTTTCCCTTACCGGAACTATAAGACGACGGGCCTCCTCTGAACTATGTGCACATATACAAACCGAAAATGCGAAAATCAGACAGTGTTTGGCAATAACTGATTAGTATAAATGCATAATTTTCAGATTATTAATGGCAAATATAACTAACTAATAACTTCTGCATAATCCAATTATTGGTACAAAATTTAAAAAAAAAAAAATTAACATTTTTTTACAAGAAGATGATCAGTTTCAGTGTTCTAACTAGCAGCCACCAAAATTTAAAAAGTCAACAAAAGTCACCCTAAAAGTCAAGATAAGCTTTTAAAGTTCTACTGTCTTTAGTTTGCTTTATTCTTTTTTCAAAAATACAACAAGTTTTGATTATCAAATTATTTATTAATCTAAACAGGCATATACAGATTAATCAAGCAAACCCATCTTAAAATCATAGTGAATACACACAACAAAAAAAAAACAAAAAAAAAAAAAAAAAAAAAAAAAAAAAAAAAAGAATACAAAACACAAAATTTCCAACAATTGATCATCTAAACTATGCAATAAGATCAATCAACTGCAAAATTGAGAGATTATTAAAAAAAAAAAAAAAAAAAAAACAGTAAAAAGAATTACCGGCAAACAGCATAAGTTATCCATCAAATAATCTGCAGAATCTTGAACATCCAACACTTTGAAGCAGAACCCAGATAAAAAGCAGTGAACTTTATCGATCTTTATAGAACCCTAAACAAGAAAGTAAGAAAAAAACAGGGGAGTTTGAAATAATACAAGGAATTGAACAAATTGTTTGCTTACACGAAACAATTATGATAAAGAAATGATAGTGTCAATTTTTGTAGTCAAAATTCATGGTAATTGAGGTTTAATTTGGGTATATAATGAAACTGCGTTACAAATTTTATATAAGAAGAAAAGGAAAGGGGAAAAAGACCCATTCAAGCATTGACTTCAGATGCTTGTTGACCAATGCCGCGTAGAATGATTTCTATAATTAATTAATTACCATTTTTCTCCTTTACTGTGGTACTGATGATTAGTATAGCAATCGAAGGAGATACAAACGAATATTGGTATTGATGCGTATTGTATCCGGACGATATCAGTTGGGGTTATCACGGTACTCATGAGTTTACGATACAAAAAAATGCTTTATTGTGAATACAACTCTGTTTTCAACGAAGTTTATGTCGGAAACCATAAAAATGAATACCGGTACTAGTAACGAAGTTGTTTAAACGATATTGATTTGATTCGTCACGGTAACAAAAAAAAATTAGTTATGCTGGGCTCGTTCGATTTATAAAAAGTAATTGTCTAAACGTAAATAAAAATAAGCATATTGCAAAAATTTATTTGGAATTTTGTAAAGTATTACATTATGTTATTAAAATAATAATGAAAAGGGTGAAGATGCCATTTTATATAAAAAATAAAAAAAAAGTGAGATGGTTTTGATAACATATGGGTTTGTGTTTTGTTTACTTGTACGTTACTCCTCAAACTTAGTTTCATTTTTATATCTAGACTTGGATAAAACTAGGCACGTTGCAACAAAATATGTGAAAAAAAATATAAATCTTTATACGTTAAAAGTCATAAATAACAAGCAATATATGCTCAACATTAATGATCATAACAGAATAATAAAAATAATTATTAAAGTTACTATTAATCATCCACGCAATAAAAATAATTATTAAAGTTACTATTAATCATCCACGCAGTATACTAAATTTTATATATTAAAATAGTTAGTTAATGGGATAAATCCAAAAAGAAAATAGAAGTAATATGAAAGTTCTTAATAATAACTGATATACATATTAAAGTTCTTTAAAATAAATTATTTACATATAAATAATAGTTTGAAGAAGTAGCCATAAACATCCATGATGGAGAAAATGTCACAATAATTTTGATGATCAAATTGCGAGGAAATAAAGATGTTTGCTACCGATACTTTTTATTAACAACAAAAATCATTACTTCTGTTTTTTTACGAAATTTAAATCCTCAATCACTTAGTTTGCTACCGCTGCTTATGAAAGAATTGTAATCAATAGAACGGTTGGTGGTTCTCTCCGGGCCCTCTAGTTCCGCCCACAAACAATTATAATAACATCTTCTCGCATTAAACTAGACAAGCAATTTGGATAGTCTCATACACTCTAAAATGACGTAATTGGCAACGTTTGTTAACACTTTGGCAAAAGACAACTCATGACTTAGTGGTATGTTATTGGTGAGGTTGACAACTTGTAATAAAGTCACAATTTTGGTATAAAGACATCAAAGTAATCACTTATATCAAAAAGGACGACTTTAGTGATATGATTCCATGACCAAGTGTTGTAAAAACATTTCTTTTTATTCCACTGAATCCAAACCTTTTAACATATACAAGAAACTCATATTATGTCCATATCTTCCTTCTCAAATATCAGGGTGTTTGAATTAGCTTCTTTTTTTTTGTTACTTTGTTAAACTTTATGAAAAAACGATAACCTTTCTCCACTTTAAGTTTAAATTAAAGCTTTAAAACTTACATTTATAACCTCATGTGTTAATTTGTAGCGGAGAACCTATTTCCCACATGTATGTTTTAAGTATAAAAACCGACTTTTGTTATTGGGTGTAGGGATTATGATTTATTTTTCAGTGTTAAGTAACTCAATACCAGCTAGAAGGGAGGGGAGGGGGGTGATGGTGCAGGGCCCAATATTTTGGGAGCCTGAAATTTTAAAAAGGTTATATTATATATAATTCTTTAAAAAGAAACTTTTTAAAATTTGTATACTCTGTTAAACATTTAACTCATTAACGTTTTATTTATTTTAAGGTCATTGAACACTAAAACCCAATTTAAATCAAGCACATTACTCTTTTACTCATCAACACACCTTAGTAAGTTTAAACTCATTCAAAATTGGTTAAATAGTTTAAAATTAAACCAATCAAAGTTTAAACTCATTTAAAATTGCTCAATAAGGGCTCTTTGTTTTTTACTCGCCCTAGAACCAAAAGTTTTCAAAGATTTACCAGAGAAAACCATAAAGTAACTTATAAAAAAAATTATAAATGGTTTATACCAAAATTTTAGGCCCTAATGTATAAGAATCAATTGATCATTAATTAAAAAAATGGTACCAAAATTTAAGTCACAAATTCATTATTTTTTTACTTCTTTATTCGATCTAAAATTTAAAGCGACAACACCGCAAAAACTGAAATTCAGCCAAAGCTGTTGTAAATACCGAAAACCAAATAGCCTTTGAAGACCAAAATTGAACACTTAGTTTAAACCCAAAACCGACTCATACACACCCTACCATACATATAACAATTTACTATAAAAAAAATAAAATGTTTGAAAGTTAATACACCAGCATAAACAAACACATCAGACACAAATTCATCACATCTATCTCAAAAAAAAAAACGCACATATGCATCCATATAAATAAAAAAAACGTACATATGTCTAAGAAAACGTACATAACTTCCGTGTTAAACTCTATTTAAATAAATAAAAAAAGCTGTCACCACCATTAAATGAATGAATATGCAAGAATGCATTTATGGCACCTTCCAACCACCTCTTTCTCTCCCACCTCTTTGATCACTTCAGTTTTATAAACACAAAACAAGAATAATAATTAATCATCCATTAATATTAATGGCGGATGATGCAGCTCTGAGAAAATCACTAGTATGTTTAGCTGCAATTATGGTAATTGTTGGATTGTACACATACTCATTCAAGAAGATGATGGCTACGTACCTGTTCGGGATGTTTGCGGTCGCTGGAATCGTTCTTCCCGATTGGGAATTCTTTGATCGTCCGGTTTCTCAATGGACCTCTCCCTTGTCTGTTCCTCATATGCTTCCTCACTCACCTCCTTCTCCATCCAGGTCATTTTTCTATTCATAACGCAGCAGCTTGTTGCGTGTTTATCTGTCATCCTTAATTAATATTTTTTTTTTATAATATAATTTGTTTGATTAGAGTTAAGAGTTAATTTGTCGTCAATTGTCATCTAGTATGTTGAATTAGAGTTATCGGTTTTTATTTAGAGCTGCAACTGACACACTCTCTAATTCTACTAGAAGAAAATTACATGTATTTGTTTATCACAGAGATTGATCCCTCACCACTTAAAAAATGCAAAGTCTTATCCGACATATTGTTAACGCTAGGTCAAATGTCCTTTGGTAATAATAATTAAGAGGTTGTTTTTGTTTAACCGCAAATGTTACTCTGCTTTTACTTGCTTCTAAGTTGTTTCAAATTAATCATAATCTACTCTTTGTCTGGAATTAAACTAAAGATCTTCCATCGCTTGTTATCCGTTTACATGTCATTCTTATGTAGTTTTTCTATCGTTAATAAATTTTTGGTTCATTGGTTGTAATATAATTTGTTTGATTAGAGTTAAGAGTTAATTTGTTGTCGATTGTCATCTAGTATGTTGAATTAGAGTTATCGGTTTTTATTTAGAGCTGCAACTGACACACTCTCTAATTCTACTAGAAGAAAATTACACATATTTGTTCATCACGTAGATTGATCCCTCACCACTTGAAAAATGCAAAGTCTTATCCAACATATTGTTACTGCTATGCCAAATGCCCTTTGGTAATAATAATTAAGAGGTTTTTTTTAACAGCAAACGTTACTATGCTCCTACTTGCTTTTAAGTTGTATCAAATTAATCATAATTTACTCTTTGTCTGGGGTTAAACCAAAGACTCCCCACCTAAGAGGCGTCCACCTCTACCATCTAGTCTAGTTCCACGATGGCAATTAAGAGTTAATTGCAATTTTATTTAGCACATTATGTGTGAAAACTCCATGGTTTGATGGATCATGTTACGGACTTACGGGCACGCATCTTTTATGTCTAAAAACTCCATCGCATCTGGGGTGCTAGAGTACATTTATTGTGTCTAGTGACTATGTTACGACTTAATTAAGAAAATACTCGGGGTGAACGAAAAACTAATTAATTGAAACCAAACTGAAATAACTTACACAAACCAATAAGCAACGGTTCGGGTTCTTTTTATTTTTTTGAAAACCGAAATATATGGTTCGTTATATCTTGTTTCAAAATCAAACCGTATCAAAAATGAATTTAGATGAACAAGTTAATACAGCTATACCTATACAATCATTCTTAAGCACAAAATGTGACCAACTACTCTTTTTTTAACGACAAATATTACTCATACTCTATTGCATCAATTATTTTAAATTATCTCCCTTGCCCATGTTTGAACCTAGGACCAAATACTCTTATTATATGTGAACTAATTTATTGTGTTCTATTTGCAGGTTTAGGTTCTACCCGATCAGAACAGCAATTTACACGATTATTTACGGGTATGCTTTTTATAAATGGTGGACGTACATATCATCAAGCTAACTAAGCTACAGTTGGATTGGATTTACAACACTTCAAAAGGATTGAAATCTTATTTGTATTTTGTTTACACCATATAGACAACAATTATTGAATATATATATGTTTAAATGAACCCGTTATTTTATTTTATTTTCTTTTGCATTTTTGTATGTAAATATAGTTGCATTTTTTATTCAACAAAGTGAAATTGTATTTGAGAAAACTATACAATTTTTTAGAGAAAAAAGGGCAGAAGTTAAAAGTCATAAATATAGTGTTTTAGTGGGTTTGGAAACTTGACCATCTAATTAAGGTAAATAAATCAATAGGTTTTTTTTTAGATTGTTAAATAATTAACATCAGTTTTTTTTTTTTTTTTTTTTTTGAAAGGTATATTTCATTAGAACACACCGGTCAAAAAACAGGCCGGCACCGGACAACACAGACACACGATAATTACATCAATTCGAATTTACACCAACTATCCCAATCTACCTCTTTATACTTCGATCTATTAGAAAACCACAAGAATCTTAACGCCTTAACCTCGCTGAAAATATTCTCCAGCTTAACTGATTTGTTCTCGAACTTTAGCTCGTTCCTGGCCTTCTAGATGCTTCAGCAGCCAATAATGATGATACCTTGCAGAGCCTCCTTCTTGATATCCGTCGAACCAGCCAAAATATGTTGATCCAGAAGATCCTGAAACGAGAAGGCCACAAAGCTAGGGACCTTACACCACGAGCTCACGAACATCAGGGTGTCCTAATTTTTGACACCCCTAATATATTTAAAATAGACCAATATGTCCTAAAATATACCCCGTATACGAAAATAGGCCCCGAATATCTTTATTTTTATTAAAATTAATCAAAAACAAAATCTAATGGTCTCTGGCGGGGCGCGACAGATCCCTTGAGGGACGTCGCGGGGCGCGAGTGATGGCAAAGTGGTGGAGCCCGGTGCCGCCACGTGTCTCGTACGTGTCGAGTCTACACTCGTGACCAATCAACCCTACGGACCTACACACCTATCTCGCGGGCCGTGAGAGAGACAGCCCTGGCTGTCGCGGGCCGCGACCAGATGTCAGATCACAACTATAAATAGGGTCGATCAGTTTCACTTTCAATTCGTTCACCAACTTCTTTCTCTCTCGAATTTCATAAGTGTAAAGCTATTCTCGGGTATAATACCTCTCTAAATAATAAAGTTCTGCCCCGTTGTAAGTATCATAACCCCGGTTACGTATTAGATACCCTGCCCGATTGATCTAGGGTTCCGTAACGGCTGTCGTGGTTCTGCCCGACGTAGTCGTTGGAATGCCGTCTCGGGAAGGGTATTACTAATATAAATATTGGGTTATTATACTAACACATATGCATTTGTGTAATTTATAGATAATTACCAGGAAATCCTTAAAGAAAACCTAAGACAACAATGTGAGTAATCTCCTTTTTTGTAAACCTTTTTGTTAACTATTTTCACAAAACCTTTATTATTTAAATTACAATTAGCAGTGATTGAGTCTTTGTAATTCTTCAATTACTGCCGGTATGTTGGGGTTTTGTATACAAAATGTGGAACACGTTACCATTGGACAACGAGATAGCCAATGGGTAATATGACCCACCAGTCAGGATTGACAGTACTGAATGAGTAATTGTGTAGATGTAAACAATGTAATCGCTCTCGATACTGTAAATTGATAAAACTCTTCTTGATTAAACTGGGATTCACTCACCAGTATTTTCCACTGACAAAATGTTTTTAAACCCGTTTCAGGTAACAAAATGTGAAAGCCAACTAGAAGCCAGCTGGACAGCACTGAAGGCTTGGAAAAAGTGGCTATAAAAGTTACCTAAATAAAAGAAGATGTTTTATTCATTAAAATAGGGTTTATCCCTATGAAAATGTGTGTATTGAAACTTGGGTTTTATCCCAATATGTTTAATATTATAAAAGCGTGATATTTCACTCTGATAAAATATTTCCTAACTACGGTCCTGATGAAATTTCCGCTGCCAAATAATGACAAGTACCGATACCACCAAAACTGGTCTCGCGGCCGCCCATTCCCGGGACAGATAGGGGGCGGGGGTTGCGACAGTTTTGTCGCGCGGCAACACCGCTGCCGACCCCTTTGCCGCTCGGTTTCGTTAAACACTTGGTGACCAAATGCCGCTTGGTAATCATGATTTCAAACGGCTATAATGTCGTTGGCATTAATAAAAAAAATCATTTTTTACCTTTATAAATTACACAAATTCATTTCCATTTTCACCAAACAAACTCAACATCCATTTTCACTATATTTCACACTCATTCTTTCAAAGCTTTTCAAAAAAATGGAAGGCTAAAACAAAGGTGAAGGCAAGAAAAAAATGGTAGAGTCCGGTACGAAGGCGAGGGCTCAAGATAAATGCGGTGGTTCGGGTGGTTCTAGTGTGCCGTTTCATCCCCAACTTGGCTTTGCGAATCAAACCCAACCTCCATTTTATTTTAACCAACCCATGCATCCACCATTCGGTTATGATATCCAACCCCTCCAAAATTGGATGCAACACGGTCCGACGATGGTTCGACCCGGTTATTATGATTACTCCCTAGACGCCCAAAATGCTTTTGACCCGTTTGCTTTCCAAACCCCAAGCTCACAATCACCGAGAGCTTTTCAAACCCCAAGCTCACAATCACCGAGAGACATACAAGATGATGACTCCGATGAAGAGCTCGTGCCGGATACCCAAGAACAACATTGTGATGAGGATGAAGATGTTGCGGTTCAAGAAAATCCCGTGAACCAAAATGAAGCCGCACCGGAAAGAAAAAGAAAAGTGAAACGGGAAAGTTGGACGCCTAAACAAGAAGAGGCGTTGGCAAAGGCTTTTGTTCATTGCACTTTGAATAAAAAGAAAGGCAATCAACAAAAGGCAGATGGGTTTTGGAAGCAAGTTCTAAACCACTTCAATCAAACGGTCGGAGGAAGTAACCGAACCCACCACCAAGTTCGATCAAAATGGATCACGATGCAAACAAAATTGAACACATTCGACGGTCTATATCATCAAGCGGTATACTTTATTATTTATACACGGTTTATTTTTTAATGAAGTATTTGGATTAAGTTGTTGTTAATTTATTATTTTAGGATCGTTTACGTCCTAGCGGGAGTGACGATGCTTTTGTAATGAAGCAAGCGCTAAAGGATTACAAAGGCAAAGAAAAAATTGATTTTGCTCATATTGTGGCTCGGGAGATTGTTAGAACAAATCAAAAGTGGTCGCCCGTACCCTTGTTGGGTGAAGAAAGCTCCGGCTCGAGTCAAAAAAGAAAGTCTTCGGATTCGGGAAATTATAGAGCAGATACACCGAATGTCGAAGTCTTGAGCGGATTCGATATTCCCGACATAAACGAGGATCCCTCGCCAAGACGACAAACGAGAAAGGAGAAAAAGGACAAAGGGCCGTTTTCAAGAAACGAAGATCCAAGAGATATAACACACAAATTTGAAGAATACAAGGCCATGAAAAAAGAGATAATGGATATTAAACGTATACGAGAAGAAAAATACTTGACCTTGGCCGACGAGCAACGAGAGGCGTTGCGACAAACAATGTACGACAAGGACTTGGAGACGTTTAATCGGCCTACCGACAATGTTCACCCTGCGATGTTGGAAATCACACTCGCTAGAAAACGTGAGATCGCAAAAAAATATGGATGGCCTTGTGTTTTTTAGTTTTTTAAACTTAGATTTTATTAATGTAATGCTTTATTTTTATTTATAAAAGTTTGATGTTTTTTCCATTTTTTTCTTAAATTAAAAAATAAATAAATAAAAAGTTTACCACTTCAGCAAGTGTCTAAACCATTGCCAACACTTTTCAGCAAAGTTTAAACACTTTTCAGCAAAGTTTAAACACTTTTCAGTGATTGACGTGGCGCACTCTGATTGGTTGATTTTTTAGTTTGCTACTCTTAAGTGTTTAACCATTTCTTATACCCTCAGTTTCTAATGTACAATTGTTGTTAGTAAAATAAGTTATTTTCCTTAAGTGATTTATCGTTTAAATGCTAAGTGGGAGCTTCTAATAAGTTAACTCTGTTTAAAACATTAGCAAAGTTGTTTTCAAATACTCTAAATTACTACAAATGAAAGTCTCACGCCCCGCTTGCGGTATGCGCATATAATGCATATATGTGTGGGCCATCGGGGGGCAAAAGTAAAAGTGCACTAATTTTAACGTTATTTTACTAATTTCGTGAAAATAACGTTAAAAGTAGAGGACGGTTAATCATGCATCATGTGGTGGCGTTGATAGCTGAAAGACAAAAGGGTACATGCACTAATCGGTCTTTGTCCCGATTGCCGAGTGTTATGTGCCTTATGTCCAAGGCTTGATGCAAAACTACTATCGAGCCGGGGGTCTCACTGGAAGCAGCCTCTCTATTCCTACGGGGTAGAGGTAAGGCTGTCTACATCTTACCCTCCTCAGACCCTACCTTTGCTTTGCTATTGGTAGGATTTACTGAGTATGATGATGATGACTACAAATGAAAGTCTAACATGCAACAAAACATTATTTCATCTTGTTTTATTGGATAATTTATCGATTACTTCATGACTTGCCAACTTACTTTGTAGTCATAATGCGCTATACCGATTAAGATTACTAACGATTAAGATTACTAACAATGGTAAATGTTTTAAATAGAGTATAATTTATTGATATGAACTAAGCATGGATAGAGAATAACTTCAAAACACATGATATTATAACCCTGCTTAGACCACCCGTAGTGGGGCAGTATTTTTAAAAAAAAAATTGGAAAAAAACGCCCCAAAACGCCCCACCCCCCACTACACTAGGCGTTATAAGGCTTTTTTTTTGAAAAAAAATGGGGTTAGGCGTTTTAATTAAAATGCTGAAGGTGCATTGGGCTTGAGACTAGTAGTTTGACTGGCCAATCACATAATGACTAGTAGTTTTTTTTTTTTTTAATTCTAAAATTTACACACACACACGATTGCATGTGCGTTATTGGAATAATGCACCACTACACCACTTTTGCAATAATGCCCCATGCTGACTGGGATGACACGTGTCGAATAATGCCCCATGGTGAGGGCATTATTTTGTTTTACCACTACACATGGTCTTATAAGACATTCATTTATATATCCTAATTTGAAAAATCTCATGAAACTCACCCTTTAAAACTTTGTTTTGTTACTAATAAGGCGTCCTACAATATCATCAATCTCACCATTACATGGGTTTGTTAGTTATTTTATAGTAACTAGGGTTAAGACCCGCCCGCGTTGCGGCGCGGGTACATCGTAAACATTGAATGGATTAGTCCAAACGTTATATGATGCATTAACCATATGAAAGCACACATTTCGACGTATCCGCTTGAACTCAATGTAACATGTATAAGCATTTTGATTGGATCAAACGTAAAGTAAAACAAATTCATATCGAACAATCACAACGTATTATATGTGACCCAACTCATACATAAAAAACGTAACGGTATGAAGAAAAATATGCACATGTAATCGAAATGGATTAATTAGAGCTTTCGAAAAAAGGAAGAAAAAGAAACCATAATTTGACTCCACTCGGTTCGAAACAAACTTTACGAAACATACATAAAATAAACACGAAAACATATTATATTTGATGTGAATCATTTCCCAAAAAAGTTTACGTCGAAACATAGAACAACTTGAATTTATACCAAAACGTACATAAAAATATGCACATAAAAATGGTTTCTTTAAACGAAAACGTATTATATTTAACTTGACTCGTCTAAAAAAAAGTTTACGTCGGAATGCGACCCGTCGCAATGTTGCGGGGATTCTTTAGTTATATCAAAGTCGATCTAGGACCTGCACGTTATGTTAAACCTGTCAAACGGGAAAAAATAGACGATGTAAAGACGTTCAGCCACACACGCACGTTGCGTCATGTTAACTCGCAAAATTTAGAATGAAACGTAAAAACGTTAAACCAAAGACGCACGTTGCGATGTGTTAAGTCACAAAATTTAAAACCAAGCATAAAGCGAAAAATTTACGGAAAATGAAAACTATAAAGGACCAAAGTTGAAAGTAAAAAAAGTTGTGAGGATAGATTGGAACAGATAAAAAGTTCTATGTTAAAAGTAAAAAAAAATACAAATAGTTTTGGGTTAAAAGTAATTTATGAAATACTTTTGGGTGAAAAGTAAAAAAAATCTATTTTTTTTTGGAAAACCTCCAAAGCCAAGGCTACGACAACCATATGCATAACCATTTTTTCTTTGAAAAACCCCCAAAGCACACCCCGCGTTGCGGCGGGGTGTAAAACGGTATCAAATAGTACTAATGTCACACAACCGTCATCGACCACCAACACTGACTCGACCTAGGATCTGCGTGTTGCGACGAATCTGTCAAACATGAAAAAATAGAGGTAAAAACGTTGAACTACACATGCACGTTGCGCCGTGTTAACTTGCAAATTTCGAAACAAAACATAAAAAAGTTAATGCACACTCGTACGTTGCGTCGTATTAACTCGAAAAATTTAGAACTATACGTAAAACAAAAATTTGCGAAAGATGAAAACTATAAGTGACAAAAGTTGTGAAGTTAAAATGTTAAATTGAAAATAATGAAAAGTTTTGGGTTAAAGTTAAAAAAACAAATTATATAGGGTTAAAATTGCAAAATGTAAAATCCTTTGGATTAAAAGTAAAAAATCAAGTTTTTTTTTTTTTGAGAAATGCCCAAAGCACAAGTTACAAGTTGTTATGCACAAAAAACTTACTAAGTTATATATGGAATAATAAAATAAAGAATACAAAGAATATATTTGTTTTGTTGGTGATTGCAATCTGATGCCACAAGTAAATGAGTAATCAACCAAAAAAAATTATATGTGGTGTGGGCCTTGTTTGGACGCAACAAAAGGTGCAAATTAAAGTGGTGAATTAATTTTTGGAGCGACTTTATTTGGGCCGAAATAGTTTCAGTATAAATTCGAGTTGGTATACTTTTCAAAATAATATTTTTTTTTGAAATAAGTTGGGTAAAATATAATGCATTTTCGTGCTTAGTTTATATACTTTTCCAGTTGTTATAGTTTCGCCCTAAATTTAGTTCCAAATCGAACATGATCAAATATAATACGCATTCATTTGACGATATAAATTAGTCATTTTACGTTTGGACCAGGCCGCAACGTGCTACAAGTAAAATTTCAATCCTTGATGTGACTGTGTCTTTTGATTACATGTGTGCGTTTCCTTTTTATACATGTTTTATGTTTTTTTGTATATTTCCTATGTACGAGTCGGGTCACTTATCGATACGTTATGATTCTACGGTAAAAATTTGATTGCTTTAGATAATTAAAATTAAAATGCTATAAATAAATAAGCCAAACTAGGTACCTGTTATTACGAATGAGGTTAGACTTGACATCCATTGCTCTGTTTCTTTTATTGAATGTAGCTTATTGGGTCGATTTGATGTGTTGCGGTGTTTTATGTGATCTTCTCCGACGATGATCAGGTGGTGACGAATAACAGAAGAAGGAGACATATCCGGAAATAGTGGTTGTGACGAGTGGTGGTTAGTGATGGTGTTCGGGTCAAGATTAACCATGGTCAAACACACTCAACCAGGTCAAAGTCAGACAACAGTTGGTCAAGCATGGTAAACAGAGAGGCATAGTCGAACCGACAACTTAATTAAATATTTAATTTGATGTTATTAATGTAACATGTATATGTGTGATACAAACGAGCATAAGACGACACGACCTAAGTAGCCATTACTAACACATTAGAAGCGATCGAATGAATTATACGTAATGAACCGGTATTGTATAATACCAATAGTTAAAACTAAAAATGAATACCATACCGTATATGTTCGGTTGATACCGGCTTGATATGGTACCGTTAAAAGTCTCAACCCAGTACCATACTAAATCAAAAAAAAGGTGTTTTATAATAAGTTCAAAACCGAGTACTGTACTGTCTATCTTCGGTTTGTAATTATAATAATACAATAATAAGTTGTTTGGAAGTTGCTTATGAGTGGTTAACTCTTATCCTAAATCTAAAACATTTGTATAGCTGTAAAGCTTAACATTTTGTCTACGTTTTGGCGTAAGTTTTGTTAGGAAATGAGTCGGGATTTGACGGTACAAAGTCGAGTCACTTTAAGTTTCGACGCCGCCGCAACATGCGACGGGTCAAAATTCTAGTTCTGATCCACTTGCAATGCTACTGAGTTAAACCGGATACGTCAAAAGCGTACTTTCATATGATTAACGCATCACATAACACTTGGACTAATCAATTCAATGTTTAAAATGTACATGCGTCGCAACACGCACGAATTTAATTACTAGGTATAATAATTTTCATATCAATTCTAGCTAAAATTACATTAACCTATAATACATTACTTATTTTTATTTTATTTTAAATTTAACATTAAAAATCATGAAGTTTAGGTATTTCATCTTTTCTAATTAACAAAATAAAGTATGTGTTTTCGGTCTTCAATTTTAAATATACACACATTAAAAGATTGTAATTTAACACATTGCATTGCTCTTTCTAAAACTAATTTTATATAAAAACGACAACATACCAACTAACATACCACTCATAGCAAAACTACCGGTAAGCATAGCGTTTATCATTTCGGATATCGATTTATTCGGTTCCAAATTTTTTTCTTTGCCCTAATTGAATACAAATCCAATCAAAATTAGAAATGTGCCTAACTAAACCGAATTCAATATTCAAACGTATTCGATTGAATTTGGTTCGGTTATCCGAATAATCAAGATTTGTGAACCCATAACCCACCCAATTCATAATTCGTCCGTGGCATTTAAGTCGGTAGTGTTTAATTGTTTGGACAAAAGTACCCCTACAGAATATTATAATTACGCTTTTACCACCAGCGTATCAACAATATAAATATCCCCTGCTTAACGATCTTCTTTTCGATTATCATCCTACTGGCGAACTTTGAATTACATGTTAAAGATTTCTAGGGTTCTGAATTCATCATCAATTTCGCACAATCACTGATCGATCTGCACACCTTTATCGATCTATTCGACGCACAATCAGGTCTGTAATTCTCGATTCACTACTGTTTGTTAATCGTGTATTGATTCATGATATGATTAGTTAATTTTGTTGTTGGTGTGCCTTTTGCCCAATTTTTATGATTGCTGTTTGACAGTTTGTTGGATTATCAGCCAATTAGGGTTTTGGTTTGCTTCGTTCTTTGATTTTTCGCCATTTTCTGGTTAAGTTAGGGTTTTAGTGTAATTTGTTATCAAGTATTGTAAGTATAAGAATGAGAGATCACGTTGATCTTTGAATTCAATTCGCATTGTTTTCTGTAGTCAATTTCATGCATCTATGTTTTTGATCGTTGGAATTAGTTCATCTAATTTCCCCCAAACCCTAGGTTTCCAGCTCTTCCTAAATCAACATTTTCTTACGGTGCCCGTTCCGTCGCGTGTTTGGCTTACTGGATTCGGGAAGGGAAGCCAGTGGTTGTATGTTCTGTTGTTGTCTTCAACGTTTGTCCCTTGCGCATAGTTGTCAATACTATAGCGCGCTACGTAGCATATAGGTCACATGTTACTATATAGTATATATCGATAAATAGTGACATTTTTACCTTTTTTTTGTTTTTGTCTCATCTTCACTGCTCGATACCTCGGGTTTGGGCTTATATCATGTATTTTTCTGTATATTTCTCATCTCCACTGCTTGATAACATGTATTTTTCTGTTTTTCTACTTAATCGCTAAACATGAAATAGCGGGCACTATTTCGTCGCTATCGCTACGTAGCATATAGGTAGTTTGTCGCTATTGACAACTATGCCATCGCGAAATCTAGGAAGGAATAGGATAGAATTTTGATAGGAGGGTAGAAGATATGGTTTGACAAGCTGTAGGCGTGATCAAGTTTTGCAATTTCTGAAGAAGTCGTCTGCAGTTGCTTAGATATGAATCAATAAGCTTCTATAGCTCTCCTCCGTTTTGTGTTTTGTTAGGGTTCGGCTTTCTGTATTTGCATCTTCAATCAATTGATTCTTATTGCTTAGATTTTATCCTGATTCAGTGATCCATATTAACAAACTTAAGTATCTGAATTATTTTATCATTTAGGGATTGCATAGTTTGACACCATAAAATCGAACTGTAGCTCCTTTTTTGGAACGAAAGGATTAAGGGAGCAATCTATGTGTTTCTACCTACCTTGTATTAATAACTATAGATCAGATCAATATGAGACGATTTCTGTATAAGTGTTTTTAAGTTTTACAACGGTCTGTTTTGACGCGTACTCCTTTTTGTCAAAACCTTTCTGACTCGACGAAAAATGGTCATTTATTTAAGCGGCCCGTCCTGACCCGTTACCATGTTTAAATTGTCACACCCGTTTTGCCACGCGTACTCAATTTAATCAGCTATATTCATAGAATTTATTGTGATACATATATAACCAAAAATACGCTTAGTAAGAGATGTCGGATTTCTAATTTATATATTTTAGAAGATTATTGAGCTTGCTGAATTTTCTAAAGATTGGTCTTTTCCAGTGTTTTTGGGAGTTTAGACTTCTTGTATATTTTTTCGACCTTTTTCTTTGAAGGAAAGAATATATTTTTTAAATGTTTGTTATTGATGCTAAATAGATACTTTTGATTTTGCAGATTTCATCTTAAATAATGGATTCTAATGCTGATAATACTTCTGAAGATGGTAGGGGCACTGATGACCGTGATGAAGGTATATAAAATTGAGACTTAACTCTTTAGCTTCAGTGACAAACACAGTGATTTCTAAACAAATTTTGATTGGCAGATGATGACGATGAATATGAAGAGGGTCGTGACGGAAGTCGTCTTTTAGAGTTCATGTTTGGTAATATTGATGGTTCCGGTGATCTTGACATTGATTACCTTGATGAGGTATTTGTTTTTCTTGATATTTAGTTTCTTACACACACACACCACACACACACACACACACACACATATATATATATATATATAGGGTTAGGTTCATTTCAGAACTCTAAATAGTTGCAGAACCTTCAGAACTCTTACTAAACAATATTTTTATTTATATATTTTTATATTTAGGGTACTTTTATCATTTATTATATGTATTTTTATGATTACATACATGTTAAGAGTAATTTTATCATGTTTTTATATGTAATTTTATAATTACACATGTGTAAACTAGCTTTTTTACATATATGTAACTAGTTAATAGACATATATATAATTTGGTTGTTACACATATGTAAACTACTCTTAACATATATGAAATCATAAAAATACATGTAATAAATGATAAAAGTACCCTAAATATAAAAATATATCTATAAAATGATTGTTTGTTAGGAATTCTGAAAGTTCTGCAATTATTTAGAGTTCTGAAATGATCTTTACCCTATATATATATATTGTTGAATCATGCATTAACCATGGTTTTGTTTCTCAGGATGCAAAGGAACATCTTGCTGCACTAGCTGATAAACTTGGTTCATCTTTAACGGATATTGATGTACACAGCTACTATCTCTTGCTATATTCTTAAATACTATTTTAACATCTTGCTTTTAACTCCTTTTTTATTTTTTAAACGTTCAGCTGTCTGTAAGAAAATCACAGACATCTGGTGATGCTGCTGAACAAGGTGATACTTTTGTTTTCATGTTTATTAAATTCATGACTTTGAACTTATAAGATAATGATTTGATTATGTAAAATTTTAGCAGATTATGACCGTTTTCTTGTTTATTGAATTCATGACTTCGAACTTATAAGATAATAATGATTTGATTATGTAAAATTTTAGCAGATTATGACCAAAAAGCTGAAGACGCAGTAGATTACGAAGATATCGATGAACAATATGAGGGACCGGAAGTCCAAGCGTTGACTGAGGAAGACTATCTCTTACCAAAATCTGATTATGTTTCAACAACCGTAACTGCACCATTAACTACATCATCTTCACTGTTTGATGATGAAAATTACGATGAAGAAGAAGAATTACCGAAAGAATTTGATCATGTGGATAACAATGATCAAGTTCAAAACACTTCTGTCTCAGGTTTAATGTTTTGCAGAACCGTATCTTATCTTTACCTTGATTTATTAAACAGGAATTCTCTAGGTTTTTTCTAAATTAGTTGTGGGTCCCACAGGTGAGGTTGAACACGACGCACAAGAAAAACGCTCTCCAGAGGATGGCACCGGTGCAGTTGAAATAGAAAACTTGGATCCTGATGTTGTGGAACTTGATAAGGTTAATGATACGTTTATTGTGTGTACGCGTATTTCCTATAATGGAAGTATTTTATACTCTTGACTTCATTTCTGTTTTGGTTTCATAGTTTTATATGGTGCTAATTTAATTTCTGTTATCAGGACGACACGACTCTGTTAGAAGAAGAAGAAGAACCATTTGAAGCAAAAAATTCAACACCATTGCCTGTTCTCTGTGTAGAAGATGGAAATGTGATTTTACGGTTTTCGGAGATTTTTGCTATTCATGTTCCTTTAAAGAAAGCAGTAAAAAGGGATCAATGGTTTTCTGTTCCAAAAGGTATTAGTTTCATATGTCAACTATCATATTCCTAGAATTAGGGCTGCAACTGCAAATGAACCGAACGAACACTAACAAGATCTTGTTCGTGTTCGTTTGTTAAGGAAATACATGTGTTCACGAACTGTTCATGAACAGTTATCAAACGGGATTTTATGTTCGTGTTCGTTCGTTAAGGAAATGAATGTGTTCGTGTTCCTTTGCTAATTTTAGGCAACAAACGCAAACAAACGTTCGTGAACACAAATGAAAACAAATGGAAACAAACGAACACAAACAAGCGTTCAGGAACAAAATATATAATACATTGATACTTATTAAATAGTTTATATGTTGGAATTTTAAAGTATTTATGTACAATATATAAACTAAAAACACTAATGAACTATCGAACACAAACGAACACATTACCGAACATAAATGAACGAATGCGCCTTTTGTTCATGTTAGTTCATTTATTAAACAAACGAACTTCCCGCCGAACAGTTCACGAACTGTTCGCTGAACGTTCAGTTCGTTTGCAGTCCTACCTAGAATGCAACTATAAGTTGTTTTCCTGTTAACGTTTTTTTTTTTTAAATTTCAGAAAAATATAAGTCAATGGACATCTCTGAAATCGTGGAGGAAGATGAAGAAGCGTTTTTGAAAGGATCGTTAGACGGTTTTCCTCATATGAAACATAAGCATGTGTTTGAAGATGATTTATTGACGTTAAATCAGGATGAAATCGAGCTCCCAAAATCTGGGGTTGTTAACGAGGATAGAATGGTAATTTCAGAAGATGATGATGATCAGAAGGAAGACGTTTGTGATGATGTCATACCTTTTAATGGAAACCCAATGTTAGATTTACCTCTTGACCAACAAGACTGGGAAAACCGAATTATTTTTGATAATTCTCCAGATGCCACTGAAACGTTTAGTGGAGGTGAGGTATCTGGACCCGAGTCTGACTCGTTAAACGGGCGCACGAGGACACAGACGGTGTCAAAAATGGATGATAAAGATGGTGGTCTTTTTAGTCATGTTTCGATAGAACCGTTGAGCTCAAGAAAATCTCCAAAGTCATACAGTTCATCAGAAGAAACGGTTTACCATCCGCAACTTTTGAGGTTAGAGTCCCGTTTGGAAACCGATGAAAGAAACCCAACGGCTGAAAGCGATACGATTAAACGGTTTGACAAGCTTACTTTACGAAACAAAGATTTACTAGACGGGTCATGGATGGAAAGAATAGTGTGGGACCCACAACAATCAGTTTCGAAACCGAAAATACTTCTCGATCTACAAGATGAACAGATGCTGTTTGAAATTTTGGATAACAAGGATGGCGAGCATCTTCAGCTTCACGCTGGAGCCATGATTACAACTCGGTCTGCTGACTCAGCCGCTGCCGGTGATTCGTTCGAGCTACACGGTGGTTATGGCGGTCAATCTGGTGGGAAATTCAATATCGCTAACGATAAATTCTATTCCAGCAGGAAGTCGTCTCAGCAGCAGCTGAAATCGCATTCGAAGAAACGTGCAGCGCATGGTGTTAAAGTCTTGCATTCGATACCTGCACTGAAGCTACAGACAATGAAAGCCAAACTTAGCAAGTAAGAGTGAAATCTTGATTTTTTTTTTCATGAACCAACTTGTGTTCTTAAGCTAAAGGAGTCGGTAGAAATCAAACTCTTATTGGAGTAAAGTACACAGATGGTCCCTGTGGTTTACCAAAATTTTGGATTTGGGCACTATTTTTCCAAAAGTACAAGGATGGTCCCTATGGTTTGCACTTGTAACACATTTAGTCTCCAACCAACAAATCTGAAGGTTTTAGCAGGTCCAAGTTATGGACTAAATGCGTTACAAATTGCAAACCACAGGGACCATCCATATACTTATGGAAAAAGTTGGGGACTAAATACGTTACCAAGTGCAAACCATAGGGACCATCCATGTAATTTTGGAAAGCTAGGGGTCAAAACTGGTAATTTTAGTTTGGATTGAAATGGGCCAGGTTACCGTAAAAACATTTTGAACAAAAATTTTTCATTTTAAAAATTATTATGGTATCAAATATGATTGCAACAGTTTGTTAACATCAGCAACTTTAATATTTGAATTAAGTAATTTAGGAGGTTTTATCATTTATGCATTATAAATGCACTTTGGACAACTTTTGTCTCGTTCAATGTGATTTACTTCATCTTTAAAGATTTTTTTTTTTGAATTTACATGTTTGATCTGTTAAAGATAAACATAACTGGAATCGGTCTATTAATAAGTATATTGTGCCTTGGTTTTTGTATCAAGATTATGTCTACTGACGATATCTTTATTGTATTTGCAGTAAAGATATTGCATATTTTCATAGACCGAAAGCTGTATGGTATCCACATGACAATGTAGTGGCACTTAAAGAACAAGGAAAGCCGCTTACAAAAGGATCGATGAAAATATTATTGAAAAGCTTAGGTGGAAAAGGCAGCAAGCTTCATGTAGATGCTGAGGAGACGATTTTATCCGTCAAAGGAAAAGCTACTAAGAAGCTTGATTTTAAACCATCAGAGCCAGTAAAAATAATATACTCGGGAAAAGAGCTTGAAGACGAAAAATCTCTCGCTGAGCAAGACGTTAGACCGAATTCTTTACTGCATCTTGTACGTACGAGAATACATTTGTTACCACGTGCCCAAAAGCTTCCTGGCGAGAACAAATCTTTGCGTCCACCTGGCGCTTTTAAGAAGAAATCAGATCTTTCTGCAAGAGATGGCCATGTATTTCTAATGGAGTAAGTGCCTTCATTTATTTAATTGTTTTGATTATCCTCGCTATATTTACATTGATATATTTGGATTAATTTCATATATACCCTTACAAACTTTAAAAATTTCATACATACTCTACCAAAACTTGAAATATCATATATGCCCTTACAGAGTAATTAAAATATCAGATATACCCAATTTATTAAAAACAATCTAATAAATGATCATTTACCCTTTTTTTTTAACTTCGAGTTTTCATATATGCTCTTTGATATGAATCCAGACTCAATTCAGGAGGGAAGTTAGGAAAGGAATAGTGGGTGAGTAGGGCTGAAAATAGTTTACGTTTAAATGTATTTCTTTGTGTTTGGTTTAGGAGTCTGGTTTTTATATTCTTAGATAATTCAGAATCGTATTCTGATTTGGAGACTTAATCCTTCTCGAAATGGATTAAAATCTGTAGCTGATTAGTTTAGTTTTTTGGGTTTTATCATTTGGTTCCATTGCCGGGAAATCGAATGGTATTTACAACCCGGAATTTGGCGGATCAACTAGCAACCATTGCAGCACAATTGGATGCCATTCTGGCACCTTTGGGGGACGATGTTGACAAAATCAAAGCCCAGATGATCGAAGATGGCTGTAACATTGAAGAATCAGGCAGTGATTTGAAGAAGACGGTGGAGATGAGCATAAAAGGGACGCCAACTGATGAAGAATTGAATGATCTTAAAGAAGAACCGAAGGCTGAAGTGCTTATACAGAAATCTAGAACCGTGTCTAATGCTGGTAGGATCGATGTCCCTGATTGTACTTCCCAGAACTATGGCCAACTTCAAAAGGACTTCCCCCAAAAATCGATTTGTCATGAGAATGAGCATGTTGTTTTAACGCAGCCACATTCTCAATTGAAAACAGATCTGGAGATCGAAGATTCGGATCCACTAAACCTCTCAAGGGAAGATTTGACCAAACATAGGGATGTGAGTTGGGGAGGTTATCACCCATATTCTTTGGGCCATATAGAGTCTTTGGTAAGGTGGACCCAGTAGTCTAAGAGTGTGCGCTTCCACAGGGCTCTTGCATCCACCCTATCATTCATATTACAGCGTTCAAGGCGGCTCGTAGACAACTCCCTGCTTCATTGGATACTTCCCAGCCTACTACTAAAGTTCTAAACAATAATGGGGTCCAGGAAACCGCTCAAGCTATAATGGAATGGTTCATCGCTTGGTATAACAGTCAACAATTATCAGATTGGCGACTTGAGGACAGGTTGTTTCACCGGCGGGGATGTATTGATACGAATCCAGACTCTATTCAGGAGGGAAATTAGGAAAGGAATAGTGGGTGAGTGGGGATGAAAAATAGGAAGTAACTGCTGTTTAGTTTACGTTTAAATGTGTGTCTTTGTGTTTAGTTTAGGAGTCTGGTTTTTATATTCTTAAATAAATTATGCTAGATATGAGTAAGAGTAAATTAATTACAAGTTTTGTCCTTTATCTGTGTACCAAATTGGAGGCGGTGTCCTTTGGCGCAAAACTTGATGAGTTTAGTACTTAATGTTTTAAAATCCTGCACGTTATGTCCTTTGGCCCTAACCCAGTTAATTTCTTTTGGTTAGATCTAGTCACCCAAGGATATTTTAGTCTTTTTACATATTTATTTAATATTATTTAAAAAAAATAAAATAAAAAATTTAAACCCTACAAGCATCTGATTCCCCTAATTTCATCTTCATCTTGTTCGACCAAATCCCATCCCCACCTCACCCTTCTTCTACAACATCAACAACAATGGCTTCACGGTGGCCAAATCCTTTTCATCTTCTTCGTTATCCGGCGACATCTACAACATTAAACCTGTGGTGAACTGCGACGGGCGTGGATCTGACCAGGGTGGGTGGTTGAGGCGGTGGTCTATGGTGGTGTTGATGGTAGTAGAGAGAGTGGTGGTTGCACGGGTGTGGATGGTGCTTGACGTCGGTTCAAATTCATTGACTGGTTCTATTCCTGTTCTTCGATCTTCAAGATTACTTGAACTTGTCGATCTGGTTCTATTCTAATGAGAGGCAAATGGGATTTGGTGGTGGTATCATCAATTGTTTTATCTTCCTCACCAAAATAAGATGAACAATTGATTCCTAATAATTTGCACAGATTTATCGTATTCTTTGTCTTTTGCTGCTGCTGATGATTTTTGTTCTTTTATAGAGATGGAATTTTAGTGTAAAATAGAAGTTTATAGTAGTGGTTTTTTTTGGGCCAGATTTGGTGGTGGTGGTGGAAGGAGGTTGTGGTGGTGGTGGAAGAAGGTGAATATATATATTTTTTATTTTAAGATATTTTTTAAAATAATAGAAGTAAAAAGACGATTATACTATCATGTGCCTTGCACATGATCAGATTTAACCAAAAACATTAACTGAGTTAGGGCCAAAGGACATAACGTGCATGATTTTGAAACGTTAAGTACAGAACTCGTCAAGTTTTGCGCCAAAGGACACCGCCTGCAATTTGGTATAAAGATAAAGGACAAAACTTGTAATTTACTCTATTAGTAAATATAATATTTGAAGTTAAAGGTCATACGTGAGATTCAAAGTTGTAGAAAAATAAGGGTAAAATTGTCATTTATTAAATTGTTTTTAATGAATTGGGTTTATATGATATTTCAACTACTTTGTACGATATTTATAATTTTGCATGGGTATATATGATATTTTGCAAGTTTGTAGGGGTATATATGAAATTGCCCCATAATATTTTATTTCTAACAAATATATATATCAGGTATTGTGAGGAAAGGCCTTTACTGCTTGGAAATGCCGGAATGGGTGCTCGTTTGTGCACGTACTACCAAAAATCAAGCCCCGGTGATCAAACTGCCACTCAATTGCGCAGTGGTCCCAACAATTTGGGGAACATTCTCACCCTTGATCCAGCCGATAAATCACCATTTTTAGGAGATATAAAAGCCGGTTCGACCCAATCCTGTCTCGAAACTAATATGTATCGAGCTCCAATATATCAACATAAAGTCTCGTCAACTGACTACTTACTAATTCGATCTGCAAAGGGAAAGCTCTCGTTAAGACGCATGGACCGCATTTATGTCGTTGGTCAACAGGTCATTATAGTTCATATCAAAGCCTTTATAATTCATGTATCTGCATACTTAACCACTTGTGATGATTTTTTAATCCGTTTGGTCAAACTTGATGTAGGAACCTCACATGGAGGTAATGTCTCCTGTATCGAAAGGGGTGCAGACGTATAATATGAATAGGCTTTTGGTGTATATGTATCGTGAGTTTCGCGCTTGTCAAAAACGTGGCTCGGTGCCTGCCATTCGTGCTAATGAGCTGTCAGCACAGTTTGCAAATGTGGCTGAGGTTTCTTTAAGAAAAAGGTTAAAGTTGTTTTGTGATTTTCAGGTGAGTTGGATACATAATAATTAATAATCTATTTGACTAATCTAGGTTTATGGTTTTTGCAACCACTAATATGTTCAATGTTTATGTTAAACCACCACCAGAGGGGTCAATGGGTTATGAAGCGAAATTTCCGTATTCCATTGGAAGAGGAGCTTAGAAGGCTGGTTACACCTGAAAACGTATGTTTTGATTTTTTGATATACTTCTTTTATTTGTTTAACTTTTGTTGTTTGACCTTGTGAACCACTCAAGTATATATCCAGTTTCGTTTATATTTAATCTGGGCTAAAAATGCCTATTTCTTTAAATTGCCCATTTTAAAAGAATATAATACCATTGTATCAAGCTATCAATAAGCAATGATTATTCAATGCAAATAGACACTCCTGTGTTGTCATTGTATGCTATTTGGGCATGTTTTTAGCTTCGTTTGTTATAAATGAAACTGGATACGAAGTATAAAGTATGGGTGTGCTTACTTTGGTTCGGATCGGTTAGTAGCCTTAATCGAAACCGAAGTCATTGGTTGATCTATTTTATTAACCGTTCGGTTTTCGGTTAATTCGTTTGGTTTATTCAGTTAGTTAGTTGGTTTTCGGTTCGGTTAATAACCAAACCAAACTTGGGCTAGTTTTTACTTAGAAATACATAGAATGGAGGTATACACATATGATATGATAGTATAAATACATAAAAATTGAGGTATAAATACATTAATTGGATGTATAAATATATGAAATGGAGGTATAAAACATAAAATACATGAATTGAAGGTATAAACATGAAAATACGGAGGTATTAAACATAAAATACATGAATTGAAGGTATAAATATGAAAATACGAATGGTTTGGTTCGGTTCGGTTAATTTCGGTTAACAGAGGGTTAAAAAAACCGATAACCGATCTTCGGTTTTCGGTTAATTTTGGTTCGGTTTCATTGGTTTCGGTTAACAGTTCGGTTATTTCTCACCGTATTTAATATTTATGTTAATACGCCTATGGTTCTCTTTGATTTTGTCCCATGGGGCGTGTGTAAACTATAGGCTTCTTGAAGATGCCTTTAATTTCGAAATTATATTTTTTTATCTGTTGTTTTTGTTTTGTTAGGTGTGTGCGTATGAAAGCATGCTAGCTGGCATGTACAGGCTCAAACGTTTGGGCATCAGCATGACTCATCCAGCCGGTCTTTCTTCCGCAATGAATCAGCTGCCCGATGAGGCAATCGCTTTAGCTGCTGCATCCCACATCGAGCGAGAATTACAAATAACCCCCTGGAATTTAAGCAGCAACTTTGTCGCGTGTACAAATCAGGTAAATTTCACTCTCTGTTTAAATCTTGTGTAAGTGAACTCAAATCAGAATATTCATGAATATCTATTTGGCTGAATCTTGATTTGTATTAATTTTTTCAGGACAAAGGAAATATTGAGCGGTTGGAAATTACCGGTGTTGGTGATCCATCTGGCAGAGGTTTGGGATTTAGTTATGTTCGCACGGCTCCCAAGGCACCGGTTTCCAATGCAGTAACGAAGAAAAAAGCACCGATAAATCGAGGTGGTATAACCGTAACAGGAACAGATGCGGATCTTAGGAGATTAAGCATGAAAGCCGCATGCGAGGTAAGCCACTTATTACTCATTTCTTTTAGTCATCATGTGATATGGAATAATCAGTTGTAGATGGTGTTTGGATCTGCTTTTGTCGTTTGAAGTTGTGACAACTTGTCTTGTTAGGGCTGCAAACGAACCGAACATTCAATGAACAGTTCGTGAACTGTTTGGCTGGAAGTTTGTTTGTGTTCGTTCGTTTAATAAATGAACGTACACGAACAGTAAATTTCGTTTGCTTAATTAAATGAACGAACATGAACGGAGGCCGCGTTCGTTCATTTATGTTCGTGAACGTTCGGTAATGTGTTCGTTTATGTTCGTTTGTGTTCGATAGTTCATTAGTGTTTTTAGTTATATTTTCTTCAAATACTTCAAAATTCCATTAAATGAAATATTTAATACCTATTAGTGTATTTTATATTCTGTTCATGAACGCTTGTTTGTGTCCATTTGTTTCGATTTGTGTTCATGAACATACGTTTGCGTCCGTTGCCGAAAATTAACAACCGAACACGAACACGTTCATTTCCTTAACGAACGAACACGCTCATTTCCCTAACGAACGAACACGAACAAAGAATCCTGTTCTGTAAGTGTTCATGACTTCATGTACAGTTCGTGACACATATATTTTCTTAACAAATGAACATGAACAAGGTCTTGTTCGTGTTCGTTCGGTTCGTTTGCAGCCGTTGTTACAACTAATCCATTCAACAGGTTCTCATTAAATTCAACGTTTCCGAGCAACAAATTGCGAAACTTACAAGATGGCATCGGATCGCAATGATCCGGAAGCTTTCTAGTGAACAAGCAGCCTCCGGAGTCAAAGTTGATCCAACAACCATCAGCAAATACGCACGCGGTCAACGGATGTCGTTTTTACAACTTCAACAACAAGCACGAGAAAAATGTCAAGATATCTGGGACCGACAAGTTCAAAATCTTTCCGCCATTGATGGTGAAGAAATCGAAAGCGACAACGAGGCGAATAGCGATCTGGATTCATTTGCAGGGGATCTTGAAAACCTTTTGGATGCGGAAGAATGCGATGACGGTGAAGACGGAAATTACGAGTCGAATCATGAAAATAATTTAGCTGGAGTTAAAGGACTTAAAATGAGACGGTTGCCTTCGCAAAGTCAGGCGGAAGTCGAAAACGAAGATGAAGCTGCTGAAGCTGCAGAGTTGTGCAGAATGCTCATGGATGGTATGGATTTTAATCATTTTATTCTCTTAGGTTTTACTTTGATCTTAAAAGTCAATTGTTGACAAAGTGGTTGGTATTGGATTATTCAGGAGATGATGAGGCTGAACGGAAGAAGAAAAAGATCAAATCAGGCGATATGGGATTGGTTCCTATGCAGCAGTTAAATAATAATTCTAAAAATAAGGATAAATCGAAAGCAATGAACACACCTGTGAAGTCGTCAATGTCGGGATCATTTTCTATAAATGAGAATGCTACTAGATCATTAAAAGACGTACGTATCTTATATAGTTTACATTTATACATCCAAGTTTGTAGAGTAAAATGCCATTTTCGTCCCTGACGTTTGGTCAGTTTTGCGACTTTCATCGAAAGGTTTGTTTTTCCGCATCTGAATCCAAAAGGTTTGAAATCTTGCCATTTTCATCCGGCTCGTTAACCTCATTCATTTTTCTCCTTTAAGTTAGGGGTGTTTCCATTTTTTGCTAACTTAAAGGGCAATTCGGTCTTTTTCACTTTATGTTAAAAGATCGAATACCCCTGAAAAAGACCGAATTGCTCTTTAAGTTGAAAAATAATGGAAATACCCCTGACTTAATGGAGAAAAATGGATGGGGTTAACGAGCCGGATGGAAATGGCAAGACTTCAAACCTTTTGGATCCAGATGCGGAATGACAAACCTTTGGACGAAAGTCGCAAATCTGGCCAAACCTCATAGACGAAAATGGCATTTTACTCTAAGATTGTATATAATGTTTTTTTTTTTTTTTTTTTGTGGTGGCAGGATGACTTGTTTCCTTACAAGAAAAGCATTTCTTCTGGAAAGATGAAACCGAAAAAGAAAGATGATCTTGAACAAGTTGGTTTATTGAATAAAAAACTTCGAATTTTGAATGATGGAATGAATCTTATGAAGGTTAGTAAATAGTAATTTGTTCTCTCTATTTTTACAGAAAAAAAACAAAGCTGCAATTTTTTTATTATATTTTTCTTTTCTTTTTGGTTTTCTGCGTGATTGCAGGTAAATACAAAGAAAAATGCAAGAGAGAGTTTTACATGTGGAGCTTGTGGTCAGGTATGTTTTATACAAGTTATTGCATTTTATTTCTTGAAAAATATTCTTTGTAATGTTTTTACTCGTTTGGCATTCAGTATGGTCATATGAAGACGAATAAGCACTGTCCCAGATATAGAGAAAACGCCAGCATCCAAATCGAAAGTAAAGATTTCGAAAAGGGGTCCAACAAATTGATCAATTTGGACCCCGTTGTAAAACCGCAACAAAAAAATACCGTAAAAAAGCTTATACAAAAAGGTGGCACAAAACTCGCTGTTATAGAAGCACCCCCTGAGGAGGAAAGAACGTTAAAAGCGAAGGTTCTAAAAGTCAAATGCGGGCCCGCCAACGACAAGGTTCCCGAGAAGGCTACTCCAAGCACCTCGCAAGTTTCTGATCGACCGGTAACATCGGATACCGAAACGGTTAATAAATCTTCGTTTAAAGTTAACAAAATTATATTCTCCAAAAAGTTAAAGACTGAAGATGTCCAAGTTGAATCACGCAAACCGTCATCTCTTGTTATCCGACCGCCTGTCGAGACTCCCCGAAACCCGTCTCGATTAGTAATTAGACAACCCAAGGAAGTCATTGACCTTGACCGAGTTAGTCAAGAAGTCAGCCCAGGAATCGAGCCAAGAAAGACGAAACGAATTACCGAATTATCGGGTTTTCAGAAGTCCAATAGACCTGTAGACAATCATCAGTATTGGGAAGAAGAAGAACAACCAACAATGAGTTACGAGAGAGAGCAGGAGCAGCGGGCCCGGAGATTTTATGAAGAAGAACAAGCAAGAAAACGGGCGAATGAGATAAGACTGTATGAAGAGAATATAAAACGGGAAATTGAAGAAGAAAGGCGTCTGCGCGAAAAAAAGAAGAAAAATAAAAGTTTTGTTTTCGAGACTCGAAACGACTATTATGATGAGCCCCATTTGAGAAGAGACGAGAGACGGGAACGCGCTGCAAAGAGAAAGCCTGTTATGGAGTTGGGCGGCAGGTTCGGTGCTGATTACACGTCAACTGTAAAACGCCGCCGAGGGGGTGAGGTAATTAATCCAACACCTTCACCTCTGTTTTTTTGAATAAAGGGTAAATTGCATTTTACGTCCCTTTAAGTTTGAGCAAAATTGCAGGTGTTGTCTTTTAACTAATGAAATTACACCGGATGTTCTTTATGTTGCAATTTCTTATCATGCGGAGTCCTTTTGCCCTAGCCCAGTTACTTATTTCTGTCAACTCTTTAACACGTGCCCACTCACATGAGGGCATAATGGTCATTTTCACTTAACAACTAAAACAAAAAAGAATTACCTGTGAAACTTCAAGAGGAAGATATATTTTAAGTGAAAATGACCATTATACCCTCATGTTGAGTGGCACATGTTAAAGAGTTAACATAAAAGGTTAACTGGGTTAGGCAAAAGGACACAACATGATGAGAGGTCGTAACATAAAGGACATCCAGTGTAATATCATTAGTTAAAGGACAGCGCCTGCAATTTTGCTAAAACTTTAAAGGATGTAAAATGCAATTTACCCAAGAATAAAATTAAATAGTGAAGAAGAAAAATTGATTGTTATAGAATTTTTCTATACAGGTTGGTTTAGCTAATATCTTGGAGAAAATCATTGATACTCTAAAGGCGCAGCATGTGTCGTTTCTTTTCTTGAAACCGGTGACTAGAAAAGAAGCTCCGGATTACCTGAAAATCATTGACCGGCCGATGGACCTGTCAACAATGAGGGAGAAAGTTCGAAAGTTGGAATATAAAAGCCGAGACGCTTTTAGACATGATATGTGGCAAATTACGTATAATGCTCATAAATACAACAATGGAAGAAATCCGGGAATCCCGCCGCTGGCTGACCAGCTTTTGGAGATTTGTGATAAGTTGTTAGACCAATATGATGAAATCCTTGATGAAGCTGAAGCAGATATAGAGGAATGAGAATATGTTTGTGGAATTGTAAATTCTACTGTGTAGTTTAGTTGAAGGGTAAAAGAGTAATTTCAGCCCCTTTATTATGGGATGGTGGTCATGGTTTTATTTAGTGACTCTGTACATATGTAGGAATATAAGTTGCAGGTTTTGTAAACCATTTGCTTTTCTACTTTTTAAATGATGAAAAGTCTGGATTGCCCTTTACCTATTTTGATTTTGAAATTCCTATAGTCAAACTATTGAACATGACTTAGCAATAGGTAAAAAGTTTGAGTCAAAATCCATTATTTAGAGCAATCCTCCGTATTTATTTGAGTTTATTTGAGTGTGTTCTCTATATTATTTATTTAGAGTGTTTGTTAGTGGAGAGAATTTTATTATTTATTATTAAATTTGAAGAAAACATTGTTCATTATCCATAACTAGTTACTTTCCGTCCGTGCGTTGCGGCGGAACCCAATGACTACAAAAGGCGTGTCAGCAACGGCAAACAGATACCGAATATCAAATCATAAATAAAAAGACGTGGTAAGGATAGTCACTCCATCATAAAAAAACGATTTTAAATAACCTAATATATAATAATAGGACCCACACGTCCTACACGTTGGAAATTCGGTTGTTTTCAGTTCAGTTATTACGGTGCTAACACGTTAAAATATAGATGAGCTCAGTACCGGTAACGGCATCGAAAGTACCGATCCGGAAAATCATCGAAATTAGGTACCGGCACCGAAAATGCGAGGTACAATACGGTATGGTATTTGAAGGTAAAAATCAATAAATACAGGTATGGTGCTAGACCGGTGTCGAACCGAAAGTAACGATTCTGAAAACGCCAAAAGGTGGGTACCAAATTGGTACCGAAAATGATTTGGTATAGTAAATTTGGTACCGATACGATACTGGTTCGTTTACAGGATTTGATACGATTTGCTCATCAATATTCTAAATATCCAAGTTAATTTTACATGCTACAATTCATTCATTACAGAAAAAGACAAAAAAGAAAGCAAAATAAGTTGTTGTGTATATAAAACCTTATTCAAACGAAATATAGTTTACTTACTGTGTATGAAAAGTAATCTAAACGGTGCAATTACTTGCATTGCTGCGTTGCTACATGATTTGATGAGCTTGGTACCAACCGGTACCGAAAATACCGTTACCGAAAATACCATTACCGAAATCCCCAAAAGTGGGTACCGGTACCGAATATGCCTAGCATGGTACGGTTTGGTACTGGTACAGCACCGGTATTTGAGGGTAAAAACCGATGAATACCTGTGCAGAACCGGTACCGAAAATACACCGATTTGATAAATTTGAGACCGGTATCTGTACCCGATACCATCCTAATTTTAATTTAAAAAATAAATAATCAATCACTGTTCATTGTGTTTCTTTTTTATCGTATAGTAATAATTTTCTAAATTTTTAAAAGTGGTTGTGAATAAAGAAATTCATTCTTTATAATTTTCTTAATTTTTAAAAGTGGTTGTGAACAAAGGAAAGAAAAAGTTAATGCCAAAAGTATAAAACAATACTATTACTATATATTAGTAAACGAATTGAAATGAATAGTGATTTTAATATTATAATAAGAGTGAATTGCAAGAATTGTCCTTTATCTTTATGCCTCTTTGCAGACGTTGTCCTTTATATTTAAAATTGACGAGTTTTGTCCTTTATGCTTAAAAATCAAGCACGTTTTACCCTTTGGGCCTAACCCAGTTAGTTTTTTTCATTAAATTTGGTCATGTACCTTGCAAATAAGGATAATTTTGTCATTTTAACGAAGCAGGGACTAACCATGTAAATAACTTAAAAAAGGTTTAGAAAAAAAAATTATATATATAAACATACAAAAGACCCCTGTTCTTTCATTCTCTCCATCTTCTCACCTCTCCTCTCCCACCACATCCATAACCACCGCCACCTTCACCAGCGACCTCCATAACCACCGCCACCTGAAACCTGCCTACTCCATAACCACCGCCACCTGAAACCTGTCACCCCCATTACCACCGCCATCTGCTAATCACCTCTAAAACCCCATAACACCACCACCACGAATCGGATTGAACAGATTGCAACCCCATAACGACCGACAATCAACATCTGGGAACGGGAATCGGTGGCAGAGCAATCGGTAGAACGGGAACTCGCCATTGCGGAGGCGGCGGCGGTTGTGCGGCTGAGCCGCCGTTGGTCTCCGCCATGTGAGGTTTTGTTTAATTGCAGATTGGTGATGATTGTGGTGGTGATTGGTGGTGTCAGATTAGTTCTCTCTAGAAATTGGGGGATTTGGGGTGAAATTGAATAGGGATCTGGGTGTCGGAGATGATTTTGGGGGTGCCTGCAACTTCTTTACGGACGGCATCGCATTGCATCTTGACCGCCATGCTCGAGGCTTTCACTCAAATGTTAGTGACTTACACACACTAACTTTGTCACTTTATTCTCCTCACTCCCTATATGTATAATCTGCAAATAAAATGTTCATTAATGATCTTGATATTTGTTAGGAAGTAAATATAGAAATCCCTACTTGTGAACATTTTATAGAAACAGATAAATCATTAAATCATGCCAATGTCACAATATTCTACCCTTATAGAAACAGATAACCCAGTTAGACGGTCGCCGGTGAAGGTGCCGGAAATTATGGATGTGGTGGGAGAGGAGAGGTGAGAAGAGGGAGAGAATGAAAGAACAAGGGTTTTTTGTGTGTTTATATATATATATAATTTTTTTCTAAACCTTTTTTAAGTTATTTACACAGTTAGTCCCTGCTTCGTTAAAATGACAAAATTGCCCTCACGTGCAAGGTACATGACCAGATTTAATGAAAAAAACTAACTGGGTTAGGCCCAAAGGGTAAAACGTGCTTGATTTTTAAACATAAAGGACAAAACTCGTCAATGGAAACAATATCACCTGGATGATCGCTAGTCTACTTACAACTCTAAATGGAAACAATATCACCTGGATGATCGTAGATTGTCTCACGTAACCAGCACACTTTCTAGCCATCAAGGAAACGGATAAGTTTGCTACACTTGCAGTCGTCTACCTGAAAGAAGTGGTTGTTAGGCACGGGGTGCCAACCTCCATTATCTCTGATAGCGACCCACGATTTGCATCTGATTTGTGGCAAGCAATGCACAAATCCTTTAGCTCACGTCTAGACATGAGCACAACATATCATCCACAGACGGAGGGGCAGACTGAACGCACCATCCAAACTCTTGAAGACATGCTTCGAGCATGTGTAATCAACTTGGACAACGGCTGGGGAAGACACCTCCCTTTAGTGGAGTTTTCGTATAACAACGGTTACCACACCAGCAGCCAGGCTGCTCCGTTCGAGGCATTGTACGGACGGAAGTGCCGATCACCTCTTTGTTAGGCATAGGTTGACGACAGCCAAATCACTGGCCCAGAACTCGTTATAGACACAACATAGAGGACTGCTCAGATACGACAATGGATGGCGGCAGCTCGTGACCGTCAGAAAAGCTACGCTGATAAGCACAGGAAACCACTCGAGTTCCAGGTTGGGGATCGAGTACTACTTAAGGTCTCACCTTGGAAAGGTGTAGTTCGTTTTGGTAAACGAGGCAAACTTAACCCGCGACATGTTGGACCTTTCGAAATCACGAAGAGAATCGGCAAGGTGGCCTACAGATTGAATCTACCCGAAGAACTCAGTGGAGTTCACAACGTATTCTATGTGTCGAATCTGAAGAAGTGTCTGTCAGATGAAACCCTCATAGTTCCTTTCAAGGAGCTCACCATTGACGGACAGTTGCGATTTGTCGAAGAAATAGTGGAAATCTTGGACCGGGAGGTCAAGATTCTCAAATGCACCAGGATACCTATTGTTCGAGTTCGTTGGAACTCCCGTCGTGGCCCAGAGTTTACCTGGGAACGAGAAGACCGAATGAAACACAAGTATCCCCAGTTGTTCGAGAGAAGTGAAACCACTACTGAGGCTGAAGCTACTGCGGAATTTCGGGATGAAATTCCAAACCAACGGGGGGATGATGTGACACCCCAGGAAAACCAGGAAACCACGCAACTTAACTAGCTTCCTCAGTAACCACGTGCTAAATTTCGGGACGAAATTTCTTTCAAGTTGGGGATAATGTGACAACCCGAACTTCCAAGGTTAGTGACGTGTAATCTTGTGATCTCAATTCTTATTATGTGTTCTCTACTCGTATAATTCTGTCGAGCTTAAACTAAAACGTGCGATAACTCTATGTGTTGCCACACACTTTGTTACACTTGGGTATTTGGGCCGCGTATGCGACACTGCATGTACAACTGGGCCGCACCTAATACTGGTCCAATTGAAAGTATATTTTATGTGGGCCGCACCCCCTTTCTTTTGTTACCCTAACTATTGCAGCCCAAGCTTTAGAAGCCCAAAAGCAAACCTAATTAAACTAACCTAATCAAACTAAAGCCCAACCGGTTTATTGAGTATTATATATGGGCATACAGTATGCCATAATCTACGTAACACAAACCAGAAACCCTAGGTTTCCCCTGATCGCACGGTTGCAGTGGACGTACCCCCCCCCCCTTCGAGGCTTTCTCCTTTAAGTCAAGTCATTCGGTTAGTGAAACCACTTTCATGTCGATTCATACGTGATAATTATGTTTATGTGATTATGTTGTATTATTGTCTTGTGTGCTAGTAATTTCAAGATGATAGGGTTCTTGGTAATTAGTTTGTAATTATGAAAGTTGTTATGAGAATAGTCTGGGGACATGATGACTTAGGCTCGAATTAGGGTATCACTTGCAAGATATTTGAACATGAATGACTCTTTAATATGTGGTAATCGGCTGAATTAATGTTCATACTTTGACTAGGGATTGCCAGCAAGACATGAATGTAATCGGCCAGGAAACATGATTAGCTGTTAGGGGTACATGTGCCTTTATTAAATTGATTGAAGTGATTTCTTAATGCACTGTGTAACCTATTAATGATAAATAAGATTGTAGATTGTATTTGTTGTTTAATGGGCCGCACACACAATTGTTGAACACACATGCATAAATTAGTTTTGTAAATCTGGACCACACAATATTGCTAAATCACTGATTCATTGGGCTGCAACTTTTAATTGGGATGCACAAGTGGGCCGGAGTTTTAATGTATAAGAGCCTAGGCAACAATAAGAAAATATACATGTTTGTGTTGTTGGGCCGCAGTCCAAAGACTTTCAGTGAATCGGATCAGGCTTGGGGTGGCCCAGCTTGTTGGTAACGGACTGTTTGCAGTGGATCGGGCCATCTTGGTGTGCGCCGGGCCGCACAGCAGGCCGTGATCCTCTGTTTTTGTCACACCCTGATTTCCACGTGTCACCGGTGGGCCCGGTGGGGGAGTATCATGACGTGGTTGGCAGCATAATAGTCAAACAACACAATAATCAATATGCACAGCGGAAGCAAATTTAAAAGATATAATACAACCGAATTTAATATTGTAATATCAAATGTCACAATATTCGAAAGTTTATCCACAGATGGATCGAAAATAAAATAGAATTAATAGTTCAACAGACTTCAGGCATCTTAAGCTTGCGAGACTTCTATTGATGCTAAGGAGAAATCCCAGCCAATTACGCTTAGTACCTGCATTTAATCTTTTTGGGAAAATACGTCAGTTTACACTGGTAAATACAATCAACTGACTATTTTGGAAAATTATTGAAAATTGGTTTGGATGCACGTGGCATAAACATTTTATATAACTTGGGAGAATTATTTAATATTATAATCTTGTGAACGAATTACATGTTCCTTGTGCGTTCAGTAGCCCGGATCTTGTCCGGGTTAAAGATCAATAGACACACCACAATATTCTTTTGTGCACTGACGGGTGTACGCCTACACCCCGCGCTTAAGTCGTGGCCATTTCGTAAAATGATGCCAAGGATATCCGGGACATGGTCATTAACCCCCCAAAGGCTTTAAGTAACAAGACTATTTAAACGAGCCGATCAAATTATTCAATTAACCACCCAACGATGGAAGATTTGATGCCCGATCAAGCGGTATGTTATATACCGTAACCCAAGCCGTATAGGGAAAATAAGTTAAAAGTATTTACCTGAGCAATGTATAAATCACAATAAGCAAATTGCAAGTAGCTTTTACTGGTTCTCCTAATCTGGAACGAAGGTTTATAATAACCTATTAGAATTCTAACGGGTCTTTAGTTAAGCTTAAGCTTAGACCGGTTAGTTTCAAAGATACGGTTCGTACGCACGATTAAGCGAAGACCGGATAGAATGTGATTTAGACCCGACAAGTTCAGAGACATGTTTAATATGGGTCCTTCTTGCACATTCTGGATTTTGAGATAAAACCGATAAGGTTTGACCCGTTTCGGCTAATTTATGTAAACTTGTTACATAAACCGAACCGAACGCGTAATAAGCGTAACGGGTAATAATGAGAGCCATTTTCAGGTTTCCTAAGTTAATATGCTCCAAATATGTTGTGACATCAGTAAGGTGCCTTTTATTATGCCCGAACGAATTTAAACACAAACTATGCCCCGTAGGGGTAGTTTGGTCATTTTAAAGGTTGTAAAAGAGTTTAAGTGTTAACCTGAGTTACAGGCCTGATGTAATCAGCAAATATACTCAATTTTCTAAGTTCTATCAGTAGGTTAAAGTATATATGTGAAATTTATCAATTATAACCAAACTATGCACCGTAGGGGCATTTTGGTAATTTCACATAAGCCGAAAAGCTCAAAACTGAAGTATGAGTTTAATAACTTTTGCTTACTGTTAAAATATTATAATTTGCCTCAAATATCAGTAGGTATCAACCCTTGTATGTTTAAAATAATTCTAGTACATACTATGCGTTAAAAACGCTTAAAAAGGCGATTAGAAGCCATTTTCGGGTTTGATACTTAAAGCTGATATTTTTATTATTCCAGAAGGCTTAAAATAATTTATTTATCATATGTGATCAGTAGCAAAAGGTTTGGAGTCATTTAGATGTATAAAACTCATTTTATAGCCCGTAAGGGCAAAACCGACAATTACCGGATTAAGCCTACGACTATAAGTTATGCTCAGCCTAAAATTAATTAAAAATCTTTAAAAATCCCAAAATAATATATTACATCAGTGGGTAAAGAGATTGATATCAAAAGTATGTTTAAGTAGGCTATACGCTAAATACGCCGTTGAATTAACATAAAGCTTTAATTTTACGCTAACGAGCATAACTCTTAACCTACACCTCAAACTGATGTCAAATTTTGTATGCAAGTTTAAATATCAGTAAGTAAAGTTTCTACTCTTTTACATTTCCAAAAATCACGTTTTAAGGTGATAAGGGCATAATGGTCAACATATGAGCAATTAACGGAATCATGCGTATTAATCGGTTAACTAATGAACCATGGTGTATAATCTCAGAGGGTTATACTAGCATGTTACCTGGTCCAAATGAGGCTCTTAGGTATTTCTAAATCATACCAAAACGGGTCAGAACTGAAGTCAAAGCTTTGCGACTTTCGGTTCCGAACCGGGTCTAAACAGTAAATTGTCGGGTTGAACATGTTTAGACATGTTCTTACACTAATTACCAAGTTATAATAATGATCAAACAGGTTGTATGTGTTCTACATTGCTAATTATGCATAAATTGAATTTTAAACATTATGTTGACTTTTTATTAGCAAGTTTGACCCGACGTTTGACCTAGTTAGAGTGGGAATCAGGGGGAACCCTTTTGAGGGTTTATTTCCCACATAATTACCAACTTATAACTACTTTTAATTCGAGATTTGACTGAGCCATTATTAATTAATCTCGAAGTCAAACCGTAATTACGACGGTTTGACTTTTAGCTAAATAACTAAGCTAAACTCAATTAAAGAAGGTTAAGCAAACTTACAAGAGTCCTAAGCTTGATTAGTGATCACTTGAGAGGGGTCTTGAGCTCCAGAAATGATCAGGAAGTGCAAGAGGAGATGTGAAGAACTTGTTGCAACTAATGGCTTTATATAGTGATTTAATCACCATAAGAAGTTGACACACAAGTCTACATCCCACCACAACTGATTAACAAGTGTTCCTAGTGCTTAGGGGGTGTCTAGGGGTCGCCCTTTATGTGGAAAATCGGATGAAATCGAGCAGAAAGCACTCAGCAGGCAAAAACCCAAAGAAATCGGAGCTGGCAGTCCCTCGCGTGACGCGAAGGACCCCCCCCCCCCCCTTGGGGCTTCGCGTGGCGCGAGGCCTCATCTGACAAAATCTCAAACTTTTGATTTTTGTGTTTTGATCCTTGGCTCTTCAAACTTCGTTTAGACACTTGTTTCTTGCATTATGAACCCTCATAATTGATTTATAAGGGTTTTAAAACATATACCCACTTTGTTAAGTCCCCGGTTAACTTTATTGTTACCCGAAAAGTCCTAACTTTCAACGTTAACGCTTTAACCCTTCGCACACGAATTTGATCATAACTTTCTCATACGATAACGAAACTTTACGAAATTTATATCGTGCATTCTAGTGAGCATAATTAACAGTTACAAAGCTTCGGGTTTGTCAAAAGGTCACTCAGAGGTATAATTTAAACATGTTGACACATTTAACCCCTGTAGTTTGTAATCTCTCACTTTTAGCTTCGCATGATCCATGATTTATTCGTTTGATGTTATAAACATCATGTGGAGTTAATGTACAATATATTTATTCACTGTTGACATTTAGAACTCGTATATTCACATACTTTTCATGATTGTCAACTTTAGTCCTTTCAGAACATTCTTTCACACGTTCAAACATGTGACACGTGTCAACTTATTATAGGACGTGAATTTTCGAGGTGTTACATCCTCACCCCCTTGAAATAAATCTCGACCCGAGATTTACTGAAATAAATAAGGGTACGTTTCTTTCATTGTGGATTCAACCTCCCACGTGAATTCAGGACCTCTACGGGCATCCCATTTGACCTTTACAATAGGCACATGCTTCCTTCGAAGGTTCTTAACCTGTCGATCTTCAATCGACAATGGTTTTTACACAAATTTCAAGCTCTCATCTATGTGCACATCCGTATGCGGTATTACCAGTGATTCGTCAGCGAAACACTTTTTCAGATTGCAGATGTGGAACACGTTGTGAATTCCACCGAGCTCTTCTGGTAAGTTTAACTTATAGGCAACTGACCCGACACGTTCGATAACCTCAAAAGGTCCTATGTATCTCGGGCTTAGTTTGCCTTTCTTACCAAATCGCATCACCCCCTTCCAGGGCGATACCTTAAGCAACACTTTGTCGCCTACTTCGAAGTTAAAAGCTTTACGCTTTGGATCTGCGTAACTCTTCTGCCTATCTCGGGCAGCTTTGAGATGGTCACGAATCTGGACAATCTTGTCCGTCGTTTCGAACACTATCTCTGGTCCTGATAATTGGACGTCTCCAACTTCCGCCCAACAAACTGGCGTTCTACACTTTCTACCATATAAGGCCTCAAAAGGCGCAACCTTTATGCTGGTGTGGTAGCTATTGTTGTAGGAGAACTCAATTAGTGGTAGGTGCTTATCCCAACTACCACCCAAATCGATCACACATGCACGTAGCATGTCTTCCAACGTTTGAATAGTACGCTCACTCTGACCGTCTGTCTGAGGATGTTAAGCCGTACTGAAATTCAAACGCGTGCCCAAAGATTGTTGGAAACTCTTCCAAAAATGTGACGTGTATCTAGTATCTCTGTCAGAGATAATAGACACAGGTATGCCATGTAAGGCTACAATCTTATCCACGTATAACTGGGCTAACATGTCGGAGCTATAAGTCTCCTTGATGGGTAAGAAATGTGCTGACTTAGTCAGTCTATCAACTATAACCCATATTGTATCATTTCCTTTCCTGGTCTTAGGTAACTTGGTGATAAAATCCATAGTTACCATTTCCCACTTCCACGTAGGAAGTTCAGGCTGTTGTAGCAAACCTGACGGCTTTTGATGCTCGGCTTTGACTTGCGCACATGTCAAGCATTTAGCTACATAGGTGGCTACAGACTTTTTCAAGCCTATCCACCAATAATTTGCCCTTAGATCCTGGTACATCTTATCAGCTCCAGGATGAACGGAGTATTTGGAACTATGGGCTTCCTGGAGGATGACATCTCGAAGTCCTCCATAAATTGGAACCCATATTCGTCCATTTAATCTTAGAATTCCGTCCTTGCTAAGAGTTAACTGCTCCTCAGTTACCCCTAGCTTTTCATTAGGATAGTTAGCTTCCAACACAGCTTCCTTCTGTGCAGCTAACAACCTTTCAGTCAAACTGTTCTTTATCTCCATGCGCTTGGCATTGATTCGGATGGGTTTCACCCTCTCCTTTCGACTCAAGGCATCGGCGACTACATTCGCCTTGCCGGGATGGTATCTGATTTCACAATCATAATCATTTAAAGTCTCCACCCAACGGCGTTGCCTCATGTTTAAATCTTTCTGATTAAATAGGTGTTGGAGGCTCTTGTGATCCGAATAGATCACACACTTGATCCCATATAGATAATGCCTCCACAGTTTTAGTGCGAATACAACGGCACCCAACTCCAAGTCGTGGGTGGTGTAATTCTTTTCATGCACCTTTAACTGTCTTGAAGCATAGGCAATAACCTTGCCTTTCTGCATAAGCACACACCCCATGCCAGTGTGCGATGCATCGCAGTAAACCACGAACTCTTCTATTCCATCTGGCAATGTCAGAACTGGGGCGTTGCTCAACTTTTGCTTCAGAATATCAAAGGACTCTTGCTGCTTAGGGCCCCAAATGAACTTTACTTTCTTCTTAGTCAAGGAAGTTAGGGGTGCAGCAATCCTTGAAAATTTTTCGATGAAACGCCTGTAATATCCTGCCAATCCCAGGAAGCTACGAATCTCTGTAGGCGTCTTTGGCTCTTGCCAGTTCATAACTGCTTCAACCTTAGCGGGATCCACCTGGATACCACGCTCACTGACCACATGTCCAAGAAATTGGACTTCTCTTAGCCAAAACTCACACTTGGAAAATTTGGCGTAGAGTTTCTCATGATGTAGAAGTTTGAGAATACAGCGAAGGTGTTTCTCGTGGTCAGCTTGGTTCTTAGAATAAATAAGAATGTCGTCAATGAAGACGATGACGAATTTATCTAAGTACGGCTAGCAAACGCGATTCATGAGATCCATGAACGCGGCCGGTGCATTAGTGAGCCCAAAAGGCATCACTAGGAACTCGTAATGACCATAACGAGTCCTAAATGCTGTTTTGTGCACGTCTTCATCTCTAACCTTCAGTTGATGGTAGCCTGACCTTAAGTCAATCTTCGAGAAATAACTTGCCCCTTGCAATTGATCGAACAAATCGTCGATTCTGGGCAGAGGATACCTATTCTTGATCGTGACCTTATTAAGTTCACGATAATCGATGCACAGACGCATCAATCCATCCTTTTTCTTCACAAATAGGATTGGCGCTCCCCATGGAGACGAACTAGGTTTGATGAAACCTTTAGCTAGCAGTTCGTCCGGTTGTGTCCTCAATTCCTTCATTTCTGTGGGCGCCAACCTATAAGGTGCTCTAGCAACAGGTGCTGCTCCGGGGATGATATCAATCCTGAATTCCACTTGCCTATCTGGTGGCAAACCAGGTAGCTCTTCCGGAAAAACTTCTGGGTATTCAGAAATGACAGGGATGTCTTCTATCTTCGGTTTAGGCTCATCAATAATCACTTGTGCCATGTAGATGACACATCCCTTCTTTAAACACTTGGAAGCCTTGAGCATAGTCACTTGCTCAGGCAATCCATACTGGGTATCTCCCCGAATGGTAAGTGATTCACCAGACGGAGTCTTTATCACCACTTGCTTTCTGTTGCAGACGATTTGGGCCTGGTTGTGTGATAACCAGTCCATACCCAAAACTATGTCAAAACCAGCCAATTTAAAGGGAAGTAGGGATAGAGGAAAAGAGTGGTTCTTAATGGATATAACACATCCCTCTAACACCGTTGAGACGGTTTCTATGGTGCCATCTGCTAACTCCACCTCATAGTTTACACTTAAGGTTTTGACAGGTAAATTCAGCAATTTGCAAAATTTATAATCTACAAACGACTTATCAGCGCCTGAATCAAATAGTACCCTTGCATAGACATCATTTACAAGGAAAGTACCTGTAATAACGTTGTCGTCTAGAATCGCTTCCTTTGTGTCCATTATGAAGACTCTAGCATTAGTCTTCTTGGCCTCTTCAGGCTTCTTGGCGTATTTAGGGCAGTTGGTTTTAATGTGCCCCTTTTCATTGTAACGGTAGCACGTTGCGTCTTTCATCTTCTTGCAATCCAAGGTTTTGTGATCCGTGGACTTGCATATTCCACATGCAAAGGTTTTTGACTGAGTCTGCGAGTTCGACTCGAGTCTGCACTTTCCATAGTGCTGTTTCTTGCAAATTTTGCATTTGGGCTTCTCACCAGAATGATGCCCATCTTTCCTTGACTCCGATCCTTTCTTGTTGTCACCGTTCCCACGGTGTTTCTTGTTCGATCTCCGTGAACTATCATCTTCACGTTTTCTCTTCTCATCCTCCTTGTTCCTCAGCGATCTTTGCCTGACCGCATCCAAAGTGAGGGACAAGGATATGTCAGCTACAGATCTAAAAGTAGCTGGCCGAGAAGCCTTCACGCTTGCCTTGATTTCCGGGGCTAAACCACCGATAAAACGAGCTATTCTCTTTGGTTCCGGGGTCACCAGATAAGGAACCAACCGGGACATTGTGTTGAAGCTCGTTAGGTAAGCTTGACAGTCAAGGTTTGTCATCACCAATGATAGAAAATCAGATTCTATCTTCTCCACCTCATGCTGAGGGCAGTAATTTTCCCTGATAAGGGCAACAAATTGATCCCACGACATGTTGTACAATGGGATTTTCCCGGTGGCTTGAATCAGAGATCTCCACCATGCTAAAGCTTCACCCTTGAAAGACTGCGACACAAACTTGACTATATCCCTCTCAGCGCATCCGCTGATATCCACAACTGTGTCCATCTCGTCCAGCCACGTCATACAGTCGATGGCTCCTTTCTCCCCAGTAAAATCCCGGGGTTTGCAGGAAACAAAATATTTATACGAGCAACCCTTGTCACGGGGTCCTTGGTTTAGTACAACCTGCTGAGATGGAGCACTGTGGTGGTTCGAGGAGTGCCGATCATCATCTTTCTTCGGTTCGTCCTTCTTGGACGGTGGCTTTGAAGGCTGTGTAGATAGGGTCCTACTACGAGTCCCACTATACTCTTCGTACTGCCTTTCCAATGCCTTTGTAACCGCGTCGTCGACCAACGCTTTTAATTCAGCACCCGTTAAATTTATCCGGGCGTTATCAATGTTCTCCACTGGATGACTATTTATCTCGTCTGAGTTAGCCATTTTAATTGAACTGTTACAGAAAACAAGGACAATAGTTTATTTGGGAGTTTATTATGGAATTGCCCCTTAGGGTAATTCATTAACCATGGTAAACAGAGACCATATTTGGTTAATTTACTAATCATATTTATTTAGGATTTCTATCATAATTTATCCTAATTATAAAACAATAACAGTTTTATTTGTGGCACAAAAGGCCTAGTCACATGGACATTTTAATTTATAAGCTATGATTTCAGAGAATCAAAACATGAAGGTATACTGGCACAATAGGCCTAGTCACAAGGACGTTTTATAAATAATAAGCTATGATTTCAGAGAATCAAAGCATGAAGGTTTGAACCTAGTTCATTACCTTTATCTAACAGGGAGTCATTGCTACCACTGTCTTTTGGCTCATATGGAAATGAGCAGGGCCCGTAGGCACTATATTACCACGTATGGTAAAAATATGATCATCTTAATTGATGATTTAACCCATGATTCGGAGATCATTTAGTTGGGTTTTGAATCTTTGAAAAGATCCTTATATAATAATGACGTGTGTGATTTTAAATGAATCACGTCTGCCAGGAGTGTTAACATGTTTACAGATGTTAACAGGGATTTGAATCTTTTAAACAGGTCTTACCATCATGGCCAGGTCTTTATAATGACACTCAGGCTAGGTTTCACTCTTAAGATTCTTATTCAATATTTAAATAGGCAGATTATTATTAAAAGGAATGATTTTGATTTATTTATTTCATATATAATATTTATGCATATAATAGCAAGATGAAATTTATAAACATAACATTCCATTAATTTTCAAAATATTACATGTTGCCCTAAACGGGACTTTTCAACAAACAACTTACCCACGCAGGGGTTTAAACAAGTACTTACCCACGCAGGGGCTTAATAACATAATAGTCCACGCAAGGACTTACACAAATAACATACCCTCGTAGGGGTTTACAGAAAGATAGACCCTCGCAGGGGTCAAAACAAACAAGACTGGCCCACGCAGGGGCTCAACAACAAATGGAAGGATTCAGTGGTCCTTCTTACTCTTCCCTTTAATTAGGCTCGTTAATCCTTGGAAGAAAGTTTGTCGCTCCCTTCGTTCCCTGTGAAACTCTCGCTCTACATGGTCCAACCTTTGCAGAATTTCTTCACGCTCTGGTGGGGAGAACCTTGGTGGTTGCGATTGTTGCCTGATAATAGGTCTTGGAGGTATTTGGTACCCATGTGTTGGGTACCCTACTCCCCATGGATCTCCATAGGGTCCTTGGGTGTTGTAGTTAGCCGCTACCATGTAGGGGTCGGCCTCTACGTAACCATAATTGTGGTGAGTCGGCGGTTCAAACGGGTTGTATGCCATTGAACCCGTGTATGCTGGAATTGGGTTGTCAAAACCCATCGGTGCTGGCTGTGGTACAGCTGGGTTAGAAGGTCCACCCATTTGTGGGTCCTCCTGATGTGGCGGGTAGTGACTGCCACTGGATTGACGAGGAGAGCTGAAATGAAAGTCTCCTGCTCGCGCAGACATACGCGCTCCGGATCTCCTACGCCTTGGCGGTTGTGGAGGTGCCGGTTGAACTGGTGGCGGTGGAGGTGGTCGCATGACTGCCACAAATCTTGAATCCACAGAGGGATCCTGTTGCGGCTGTTGCTGCTGCTGCTGAGGCGGTGAATGGCGAGGAGGTGTATAGTACCATTCGTGCCTGGTAAACATAGCTTGAAAGCTATCTGGACCAACATAGGGTGATCCGTGGAAAGAAGATCCGTCAGAGATCTCTATCGGGTGGTTTGGTGTACCACTGGCAGGTTCGACGGGGTCCGTATCCTCGTCCATATCGTCCGCGTGATCTCCTGAGAAATGATCCTCCGGCCCCAATGGGTTAAAACCCACTGGTTCTGCTATGTAGTTTGCCGGGTTAAACCGGCCCCTAAAAACTGGTGTAGGGTCACCAAAAGAATTATGCGATAAAGATCGCTGTAACGGTATGTAGGGAGTTTGCGGGTTGTTGGGCTCGTACTCCGGTTGTGGCCCATAAGGGTTATGGACAGGAGGTGTTGAACTGTGTGAGACCGACCGTCTAGCCGGTTCAAAGAGGTTCCTCCGGTTTTTCCAGGGATCGTCACTCTCAGTGGTCGAAGGAGCTCGCACATTCGACGGTCCTGCCTCGTTGTCATTGGGGGCGGTGACTGGCCCCTTTCCACGTCCTCTTCTCCTGAAGAATCTTGGCGGCATTTTGTTAATCCTGTCAATACAGTATGAGATAACGACAAGAATATATATAAATTAAAGGACAAAACAAAAACCAAACAAGGTAGAATTTGTCCTATGTTATTTGTCTAGACTCGAAAGTTTAGATATGTGCAATTGTGTAACTGAGATTAAACACAAAAGGCTAGCGTTTAATTCACTCAGTGTTGGATCTGATACCAACCTGTCACACCCCGATTTCCACGTGTCACCGGTGGGCCCGGTGGGGGAGTATCGTGACGTGGTTGGCAACATAATAGTCAAACAACACAATAATCAATATGCACAGCGGAAGCAAATTTAAAAGATATAATACAACCGAATTTAATATTGTAATATCAAATGTCACAATATTCGGAAGTTTATCCACAGATGGATCGAAAATAAAATAGAATTAATAGTTCAACAGACTTCAGGCATCTTAAGCTTGCGAGACTTCTATTGATGCTAAGGAGAAATCCCAGCCAATTACGCTTAGTACCTGCATTTAATCTTTTTGGGAAAATACGTCAGTTTACACTAGTAAATACAATCAACTGACTCATTTTGGAAAATTATTGAAAATTGGTTTGGATGCACGTGGCATAAACATTTTATATAACTTGGGAGAATTATTTAATATTATAATCTTGTGAACGAATTACATGTTCCTTGTGCGTTCAGTAGCACGGATCTTGTCCGGGTTAAAGATCAATAGACACACCACAATATTCTTTTGTGCACTGACGGGTGTACGCCTACACCCCGCGCTTAAGTCGTGGCCATTTCTTAAAATGATGCCAAGGATATCCGGGACATGGTCATTAACCCCCCCAAAGGCTTTAAGTAACAAGACTGTTTAAACGAGCCGATCAAATTATTCAATTAACCACCCAACGATGGAAGATTTGATGCCCGATCAAGCGGTATGCTATATACCGTAACCCAAGCCCGTATAGGGAAAATAAGTTAAAAGTATTTACCTGAGCAATGTATAAATCACAATAAGCAAATTGCAAGTAGCTTTTACTGGTTCTCCTAATCTGGAACGAAGGTTTATAATAACCTATTAGAATCCTAACGGGTCTTTAGTTAAGCTTAAGCTTAGACCGGTTAGTTTCAAAGATACGGTTCGTACGCACGATTAAGCGAAGACCGGATAGAATGTGATTTAGACCCGACAAGTTCAGAGACTTGTTTAATATGGGTCCTTCTTGCACATTCTGGATTTTGAGATAAAACCGATAAGGTTTGACCCGTTTCGGCTAATTTATGTAAACTTGTTACATAAACCGAACCGAACGCGTAATAAGCGTAACGGGTAATAATGAGAGCCATTTTCAGGTTTCCTAAGTTAATATGCTCCAAATATGTTGTGACATCAGTAAGGTGCCTTTTATTATGCCCGAACGAATTTAAACACAAACTATGCCCCGTAGGGGTAGTTTGGTCATTTTAAAGGTTGTAAAAGAGTTTAAGTGTTAACCTGAGTTACAGGCCTGATGTAATCAGCAAATATACTCAATTTTCTAAGTTCTATCAGTAGGTTAAAGTATATATGTGAAATTTATCAATTATAACCAAACTATGCACCGTAGGGGCATTTTGGTAATTTCACATAAGCCGAAAAGCTCAAAACTGAAGTATGAGTTTAATAACTTTTGCTTACTGTTAAAATATTATAATTTGCCTCAAATATCAGTAGGTATCAACCCTTGTATGTTTAAAATAATTCTAGTACATACTATGCGTTAAAAACACTTAAAAAGGCGATTAGAAGCCATTTTCGGGTTTGATACTTAAAGCTGATATTTTTATTATTCCAGAAGGCTTAAAATAATTTATTTATCATATGTGATCAGTAGCAAAAGGTTTGGAGTCATTTAGATGTATAAAACTCATTTTATAGCCCGTAAGGGCAAAACCGACAATTACCGGATTAAGCCTACGACTATAAGTTATGCTCAGCCTAAAATTAATTAAAAATCTTTAAAAATCCCAAAATAATATATTACATCAGTGGGTAAAGAGATTGATATCAAAAGTATGTTTAAGTAGGCTATACGCTAAATACGCCGTTGAATTAACATAAAGCTTTAATTTTACGCTAACGAGCATAACTCTTAACCTACACCTCAAACTGATGTCAAATTTTGTATGCAAGTTTAAATATCAGTAAGTAAAGTTTCTACTCTTTTACATTTCCAAAAATCACGTTTTAAGGTGATAAGGGCATAATGGTCAACATATGAGCAATTAACGGAATCATGCGTATTAATCGGTTAACTAATGAACCATGGTGTATAATCTCAGAGGGTTATACTAGCATGTTACCTGGTCCAAATGAGGCTCTTAGGTATTTCTAAATCATACCAAAACGGGTCAGAACTGAAGTCAAAGCTTTGCGACTTTCGGTTCCGAACCGGGTCTAAACAGTAAATTGTCGGGTTGAACATGTTTAGACATGTTCTTACACTAATTACCAAGTTATAATAATGATCAAACAGGTTGTATGTGTTCTACATTGCTAATTATGCATAAATTGAATTTTAAACATTATGTTGACTTTTTATTAGCAAGTTTGACCCGACGTTTGACCTAGTTAGAGTGGGAATCAGGGGGAACCCTTTTGAGGGTTTATTTCCCACATAATTACCAACTTATAACTACTTTTAATTCGAGATTTGACTGAGCCATTATTAATTAATCTCGAAGTCAAACCGTAATTACGACGGTTTGACTTTTAGCTAAATAACTAAGCTAAACTCAATTAAAGAAGGTTAAGCAAACTTACAAGAGTCCTAAGCTTGATTAGTGATCACTTGAGAGGGGTCTTGAGCTCCAGAAATGATCAGGAAGTGCAAGAGGAGATGTGAAGAACTTGTTGCAACTAATGGCTTTATATAGTGATTTAATCACCATAAGAAGTTGACACACAAGTCTACATCCCACCACAACTGATTAACAAGTGTTCCTAGTGCTTAGGGGGTGTCTAGGGGTCGCCCTTTATGTGGAAAATCGGATGAAATCGAGCAGAAAGCACTCAGCAGGCAAAAACCCAAAGAAATCGGAGCTGGCAGTCCCTCGCGTGACGCGAAGGACCCCCCCCCCCCTTGGGGCTTCGCGTGGCGCGAGGCCTCATCTGACAAAATCTCAAACTTTTGATTTTTGTGTTTTGATCCTTGGCTCTTCAAACTTCGTTTAGACACTTGTTTCTTGCATTATGAACCCTCATAATTGATTTATAAGGGTTTTAAAACATATACCCACTTTGTTAAGTCCCCGGTTAACTTTATTGTTACCCGAAAAGTCCTAACTTTCAACGTTAACGCTTTAACCCTTCGCACACGAATTTGATCATAACTTTCTCATACGATAACGAAACTTTACGAAATTTATATCGTGCATTCTAGTGAGCATAATTAACAGTTACAAAGCTTCGGGTTTGTCAAAAGGTCACTCAGAGGTATAATTTAAACATGTTGACACATTTAACCCCTGTAGTTTGTAATCTCTCACTTTTAGCTTCGCATGATCCATGATTTATTCGTTTGATGTTATAAACATCATGTGGAGTTAATGTACAATATATTTATTCACTGTTGACATTTAGAACTCGTATATTCACATACTTTTCATGATTGTCAACTTTAGTCCTTTCAGAACATTCTTTCACACGTTCAAACATGTGACACGTGTCAACTTACTATAGGACGTGAATTTTCGAGGTGTTACAGTTTTGGGCTCAAGCCCAACCGTGTTTAGAAGATTGAATGTTAGGACCGTTTTGTGTTGATATGGGTATAAGCTAGTAGGGTCGGTTGGTTTGGGAACTTAGTAATGGGCTGTAACATAAAAATTGTTTGGGGTTTCACACTCAAATTTGGGCCGAGTGCATTGACAGATTATACATACATGTTAGTTGGGTCATCACTGATTACATGGACTGCTACATTTATTTGAATTGGGCCGATGATATATGTTAGTTGGGGATGTTATAAAAGTTAATTATTTAACTCATGTTTATTGGTTTGGGCTGCATGGTGAACACTAAATATATTTGGGGCTCTACTGTACACTCGGGTTAGGGCATTGGGGCTAGAATAGTGTATGTTACATTTTGGTAAAGTTGCATAATCCGATAACTTGCATGGTATTATTATTTCGGTGCTACTTGTGGAATGTGGTGTATTATGTATGTATGATGGTTCATGTGTTGGATAAGAAATATGTAAGTATGATATAGTTAACATGCGATTCCTAGGTGCTATGTGTTATACATTGGTGAATGTGACCATACTTGAATATGAGCCTAATGATTAAATGGAATAATAATAGGGTGTGACCGGTTTAATAACTAAAACAAGTGAAACATTCTGCCGAGCACACCAAGGTGAGTTCACACACTTTCTAAGGCATGGGATTCCCGGTGGTTGGGAATGGGTTAAAGAATTAAAACGGAACCTACATATCCTCCTTGGGTAGGATATGTACCGCCATCCTCCATGGGTAGGATGCCAATATTAATCCTGCGTATTCTCCTTGGGTAGAATACGTACGTTCGTCCTCCTTGGGTAGGACAACAACCTTAAACTTACTAGACAAAACTCTATCATGAAGTCCCTCATTTTTATATCGACTTAATCGCCGGGCCAATGGCGAGCGGGTCATTAGTTAATAGCGCTATTAGGGTTGACAAGCCTCACACCGTGCCGGTCGGACGGACGGGCGTGTACTAATGGATCTGGGCACTTAGTCAATGATGATAGACATTGACGTAGGGCACAACTTATTTTTGTCAGTTGTCGATATGGTAACGGTCTAGTGGTTCACATGGGGAAGCCCCCACTGATTATGGATATGGTTTGGGAAACAAAGATACTGGTTAACTTGTGGTTTACGAAACAACTTATGGTTTTCAAAACAAACTTGTAAAACTAAACAACCAACTGTGAACTCGCTCAACTTTGTTGTTGACTCGTTGTTACATGCCTTGCAGGTCGTTATGCTTATATTATTTGGAACTTGCTCTCTGGGAAGCTGGAGTGGTCATGGGTCGAGATACATGGAATCTCAATACAAGCTTAATGGTTTATGTACTCTTGGTTTACTAAACACTTAACAAATGATTTATATTTCCGCTGTATACAATGCATGATATGTAACGTTTGTAACGCTTTATGTTAATAAATGAAAGTTTTATTTAATTATAATTATGAGTTCAATGTGATTGGTGGCTTGGATCCTGGTATGTCACACGCCTCGCGAGGGTTTCCGCACGTGGTATTTTGGGGGTGTGACATCATCTCTGAACACGGGTTTCATACGAACATCGTTACCATACAACTTTTTTGGTTGATTTTCTTTCGATTATCTTTTAGTGTTTTTTTCTACATTTTCTTTTTATTCTTGTCAGCAGTTCCGTTCGCAACACGCTCGTAGTGATTTTAAAACACATGTAAACACATACTAAATAATAAAAGAAATCGACGAACTTCTTTAAACCTAGTTTAATTAAAAAAAAAGATACGGTTGTGTTTTTTGTAGTGTAATTATAGTGATGAAAAGAATCGATTGTGAATGCTATTACCCAAGTTCTTAGCTAGATTGTATTAGGCTATTATAAAACATTCGAAACCATTTATAAAATCAAAAATTGACCCACAAGTTCACAACCAAATCAAATTCAAGAGCTTAAAATCTAATTTTATTAACAACTAGTATTAAGCCCCTGCGTTGCAGCGATTGTCGTAAAACTGTGTCAAATAGTACCAATGTTATACCACTATCAGCGATCACTAACATCGGAAAAGTTCGTAAAAACAAAATAAATAAAAACGGAAAAAAATAAAGCTGAACGAAGAGCAGACGTAAAATCTTTGAATCACGCACGCTCATTGCAGAGAAGTTAAACCGAAACGCAAAACATAGAAAAAATAACTAAGTCAATCTAGGACCCGCGCGTTGCGACGAACTTGTCAAATGGAGAAATATTGATGTGTTGCGACAGGCCAAACGGGAACAAATACACGAAAAAATGTTGAACCCTACACGCACGTTGCGGTGCGTTAACTCACAAAATTTAGAACGAAACGAAAACTTGGGAATGATGAAAAGTATGGTGGACCAAAATTGAAAAATAAAAAGAGTTGGGATTAAAGGTTAAAAGTAAAAAAAAAAAAAGGTTCTAAATTGCAAAAGAGTAAAAGTTTTGGGTTAGAAATGAAAAAAGAAAAAAAAAACCTATACATGAGGTAAAACATCATAAATTACAAAAAAAAAAATATTTTGAAAAACTTGAATAAACTATTTATGTTAATAGAGTAAACTCTAGTTAATAATTAAATACTTATTTATTATCTGCATAATACACGATATGGTTTCAAATTATTTATTATTCTTTGATTAGTTTAATATTTATGAATTAATTATATTTTCATATTAGTTTAAGACATATTAATAATTTATTAGGTATTAGATTTAGATATTTATAATATTATTAATTATTAGTTAAATTTATTAATACTAAAATAAAGATAAAGATAAGTGATTATATATTGGTTATTAATATTAAAAGAAATATATTAAATAAATATAAATAAAATTTACGAGGTTGAATGAGAGAATGTCATGTGGCACTTGAGCTACGTTGACGATCACATTATACATTGACAGGATCTGATTCTGATTACTAACAATTCAATTGAAATTTAGAGAAGCACTACAAATTGGAATTGAAATTGAAATTGACACGAAGAAGATGATACAGACTCTCAATAACTAACACCGAAGTGTTCCCAGGGCTACGCCCTTTCTCTGTAAACAGAGCCTAACAAACTAACGTATTTTCCTATCCCCCTCCCCCAAGTAATTACTAACTCATACTTATACTATATTATTTGCACTTACCCCCCTTTTAAAATAGACAATTGACATTTAGACTAGAAACTAGAACATGATTCCTATCATATATACATTCAAATACTTTGACAACCAACGTGCGAGTGTCAACCTAAATGTGATGCATAATTTTGGTTCGAACGTGATATGTTATAATCTTTTGGATGCACATTTTCTTTTAAAACACGTTATCAAACCTATTATTTCATTGTAGATAAAAGATTGTCATGACAGAATCAACAAAAAAGAAAAAAAAAAAAAAAAGGTCAAATTCAATCAGAGAACAAAACACTTGATTATAAACAAAACCAACTCCAAACATCAATATCCCACAACTAAATATTAGAAGGGAAAAAAAAGTAAAAACCAATTACACCAATGCGATACTGCTCTCACCACCCGGGGGCTTGCGAACGCCTCCTAAGTAGTCTCGGGACTCCGCCTTCCCATCAGCAAAAATATTGCTGCCGCTCATTTCCCGAAGCTTGGCGGAACTCAATGGTTTCTCCGCACATGGCACCGCCTCGTCTCCTTTGAAAATGTTGTTCCCTGACAGCTCCGTTAGTTTTTGGTTTGGGATCTTTTTTGCGGTCTTGATCACGGATTCTTCCTGATCAAACACAAATCAATTGTAATATAAGATGTAGACAATAGTGTTTGGATGTCGTATGAAGTTCAGGTAATCCTATTTTAAAGGTTTGAGTGAATTTCAAGATGGAAAACACACATATAAGCGGTGTTGTAAGAATCGCTATGTGCTAGTCGAACGGTGCGGTACCGACTAACTATTAATCAGCATTAATCGGATTGGGATTTTATAAGTAATTTTCAGTTTTATATGTATATACACGTATTTTTATATGTATTTTTTTAAGTAGACATATTTTAACACCTACGACTCATATTTTCAAGTAGATAGCATTAATCATTAGAATTTACAGGTTTTGGTCAATTTTGTCCACCGATTTTTGGCCAATTAGGACTGGATAGTCTGGATTTGACAACTGTTGATCATCTACTGATTAATTGGCCGATTAGATAAAAATTACTCGGTGAACCTCCGACTAGCGATTAATCGGCAACTAACCAGAGGCTAGTCGGGATTTTTACAACCATGCATATAAGTGATATAACAAAAACTAAGATGGAAAGACGTACAGTATCTGGAGCGGTTTCACCAATGGTTATAGATTCCCTCAGAGCCAATGCACGAGCAGCCAAAGGGCGGGGTTGAATTTCGGGTGGTGGTGCAAATATATTATGTCCACTAAGTTCCTTGTTTTTTGCATCGGAAATCTGCTTTTTCAACCTCGCTTCGGATTCACTATCCAGCGTTCCACTTAGCTCACGTTGCTTAGCTTCAGAGATTGACTTTTTAGGAGATACGGTTTCTTCTTCGCCAAATGATATGTGACTAATCCCCGCAACCGCTTGCTGATGAACATATCATTAGAATTAGAAGAAAAAAATAGACCGAAAAAGTAAAAACATCTCCATTTGCAATAGTATTAACTATTAACATTCCACCTGATACATCCGAACGCCTGTTGGGTTTGACGGGGTGCCGTTTGCAGCATCAGTGTCTTCTTCACCATTCTCTCCACCGGCTGCAAATATACCGCTTCCGGTGATCTCCTTTAACTTGTATCCTGAAACAGGTTTCCTGAAACGAAGCGCAAAAAGTTTGATTAAAAATAAATATAATAACAAATGTGCACATGATACCTTATGACGATGAAGTTTTACCAACATAAAAACCACAAAGAAGTTTTTTCATCAGGTTGGCCTTTAAAGTATTGAAAAATAAAAATCCTTCCATAAAGCAACATAAATGGTAGTTTATGTTTTGATTTTGAAAGTTCAACATAGAACTTATAGAAAACAACAACAGGAACAACCATTTTTAGTATTATAGTTCCAAGGTTCGCTTTTCTTCATTATGCTTCTAATAGTTCATCAAGTTATCTATTTTTGTGCTTAAACCTGTGTTTAAAAAAGCGAGCTTTAAGCGTGAAGCGCTGAAGCGCTGGAAACATCGCTTTTTTTGGTCTGAAGCGTTACATTACGTGAAGCGCTGTGAAGCAAGCTTTAAGCACGAAGCGATGATGGTTTGAAGCGACGCTTCAGCCCAATCAGGTCACATTTGGGCCATTTTTTAAGCCCAACAGTCTTTAAATAGGGTTAAATGAGGCCTGTTTCTTTACCCTAAGTGTGTTTCGACTTTAATTTATGTTTTAACTATGTTTTTTATGTGTTAAGTGTGTTTCTTAATCATGTTTTTGTGTTTGTTATTGATTAACAAGTAGAATAGGTCATATTGATGTGTACAATATATATATATATATATTTAAATTTTGAGCGCTTCGTATACGTGAAGCTCTCGCTTCGCGCTTGAAGCTTCGCAAAGCTTTTAGACTTTAATTTATGTTTTAACTATGTTTTTTATGTGTTAAGTGTGTTTCTTAATCATGTTTTTGTGTTTGTTATTGATTAACAAGTAGAATAGGTCATATTGATGTGTACAATATATATATATATATATTTAAATTTTGAGCGCTTCGTATACGTGAAGCTCTCGCTTCGCGCTTGAAGCTTCGCAAAGCTTTTAGAACCAAAACGCTTCGGAGCGCTTCACGCTTTTTTAAACCAAGGCTTAAACCATAACAATTTCAAAACTCAAATAAGACTTTTGAGCTTGTTACATCAATCTTTTTAATAGGACCCTTAAAGCTAAATCCTTTTTTATTAATAGGACCCTTAAAGCTAAATCCTTTTTTATTTTGAAATTATTTATAAACGGCTTTCCCCTGTTTTTTAGGTAACACACATCATCAATTTGACTTTTAGATCCGAGATTATTTGTTTACAGATTTGACTCTGATGTCTTCTAATTTCAAATTCTGTCACTAAATTCTGACTAACAATCAATAAACAAAACGTAAATTGAACATTATCTTCGAAATAAATATAATAATAATAATAATCAGCAGATAGATAGATAGATCTCATACCTTTTGTTCAAACTCTCAACTTCTTCATCAGTAACCTGACCTCCAAACACGACCTTACTGATTCCATCCGACGGCTGCAGATCAATTCATCAAACAAACTAAACATTAAACGCAAGTTAACGAATAATGAAGACGAAAAATATCGATAAGCGAAACTAAAACGCAGATTAACAAAAACATAATGCAGAAAAGCATTGATAAGTGAAATTTAAACACATGTTAGATCAAAATTATATCGATAAGTGAAGCTTAAAGGCAGATCAACTCAAAATAATTAAGAAAAAAAATCGATAAGTGAAAATTTAAAAATAAATCATGAAGAAAAACATCGATGAATGAAAAATTAAACACAGATTAACGCAAAATGATAACAAAAAACATCGATAAGTGAAATTCAAACGTATATTAGCTCAAAATGATAAATAATTAACGAATAATGATGTAGTAAAGCATCTAAAGCATCTATAAGTGAAGCTTAAACGTAGATTAAGAAAAAAAATAATGAAGAATTAACGAAAACGCAGATTAACAAAAATTAACGAAGAATTAACTCATAATGACGAAGAAAAACATCGATAAGTGAAATTTAAACGCAGATTAACAAAAATTAATGGAAAAAACGTCGGTTAGTGAAACTTAAACACAGATTAACTCAAAATGATGAAGAAAACATCGATTAGTGAAACTTAAACGCAGATTAACTCAATATGAAGAATTAAAACATCGATAAGTGAAATTTAAACGCAGATTAACAAAAAAGTAATCGAAAAAAACGTCGGTTAGTGAAACTTAAACGCAGATTAACTCAAAATGATGAAGAAAAACATCTATATGTGAAACTTAAACGCAGATTCACTCAATATGAAGAATTAAAACATCGATAAGTGAAATTTAAACGCAGATTAAGAGAAAATGATGAAGAAAAACATGAAAAAGTGAAATGATACCATGTGAGAACGGGCGGATGATCGAGGAGCAGAGCCGGAAAGTGAATCGGCGGGAGGATTTTCCGACCAGGTCAACAGATCTGCGGTGGAAGTGTGAGGTTTTCTCACCGGCGTCTTCTTCTCCATTTTTCCGATTTCCAGAATGTTCGTTCGAACGGAGATCTAAAACGACGGCGTTTTGTTTAGTTATCTTCTGCTGTGATGCTACTGTTTCAAGTGGCTAGTTTTTTCAAATAAAATCGTTACAGTAGAATCAAACCATCTAAACAACTCCACCTCTCTTGTTATTTATATTGTCTAATAGTTATGTTTTTGGTCCTTCTACTATAGGTAAGCTTTCGGTATTGGTTTCTAAGTTTCATTTTCGTTTGCAACGAATTGTTCGTTGAATGTTTGGTTTGTGAACCGTTTAGTGAAAAGTTTGTTTACGTTCGTTCGTTTGATTAATGAACAAAAAATTCCGTTCGGTTAGTTAAATGAATGATCACGAACATATCTCTTGTTCGTTCAGTTGTGTTGGTGAACGTTCGGTGATGTGTTGGAGAATACTTGTTCATGTTGGTTTGTTTATGTTGTTCGTTATAGTTTTTTTAGCATTTGTTTATTTTATCTTAACTTTTTATATTCTTTAATTCTTATTTATCTCCTTATCCAAACAAATAAAATAGGAATTACTTTTTGAAGACTTACGTGCTTTTTAGTCTTTAACGATAATTTTAAGACAGAAATTACTAGAAAAGAAATGTATATTAAACTTGTGTGTAAATAAGTTTGATTTTTATTAAATGAAGTGGACTTATTCTTGTTGGATCAAACATGGCCGGGTGTGATGGTGTGCGGGGAGGACTCTCGCACAAGGTCCGTGATTTCGAGGGTACGAAATTTTTTAATTTCTTTTTTGATATATATATGTTATTTTTTATAAAAAATTGTAAACACATACCAATTCCAATATAGGCCCATTATCAAATACTTTTTAATGGTTTATAATTTAGCTCACTACATATTAGGTTTATTGGCCCAATACTAATATGATATCAATAAAAATTATAACACACTTTGATATATATATATATATATATATGTGTGTGTGTGTGTGTGTGTGTTATTATTATTTTTAAATTGTAAACACATACCAATTCCAATATAGACCCATTATCAAATACTTTTTAATTGTTTATAATTTAGTTCACTACACATTAGGTTTATTGGCCCAATGCTAATATGATTTTAATTAAAAATATAATACACGACGGCAATTTCATGGACTCCTGAAATCGGAAAGGACGAGACGAACAAACTCATCAGAGTAACAAACAGTCGAACATCATCACTTCATCAGAACTTCACTGAATCGCTGGGCATGGGCTGCTGCGAACAAAAGATTCAGAGACATGAACAAGAACAACATTGTAACAACTCTCATCAAAGGTCATAATTATTAAATTAATTTGTCTAATAGGAAACCCTAATTGAGACACCCAAGTGATTCTGAACAAACCCTAAAATTTTCATAATTTTCAGAATCAGGATTAGGGCCCCTAAAACTCGGGGGGGGGGGGGGGGGGGGGGGTTAAACCCTATTGACGATTATCCACTTAAAACGTTGGCATAAAGGAATTTTCGAAAACTGTCAAGTCAGCAAGGCTAGTCCCAACCGTGGCAACCCTATGCCTAAAAACAGGTCTCACGCGGCCCGCGTACGGGTAGCTTAAATCTCACGCGGGCCGCCTCAGGGTCAAAATTCACCTATAAATAGAGGGCCTTGGGACTTGATTTCTGGAAGAAAAACGACGTAAAAATTCACTATACACACTGAGTTACGTTCGAATTACTACACAAACACACACGAATTCCGAATCACTGCCGCAAAACAGGGTAATAGCACAATCGCTGCTACGATTCATTTTCCGATCGATCAATGTACTCAACGGGTGTTTAAGTGCTGCCCACATTAGGGTGATGCTTTGTCATTAGTTGTTAATTCGACAGATGTTAAGCATAGCACTTTGTCACTCGTTGTGATGGTTGATCTCGTGAGTTATCGTAAATGCTGTATTGATTATTAACCCAGTTTTGTGTGCATTGTTATCTAAATTAGGTTAATCAGGCTAATTCATAGACTAGACTCTGTCCGTATTAAATCAGCAATGTGAGTCATTCTCTCTTTTTATCAAATCTATTTCCAAAAGCATGTTTATTTTCAAAGTTATAATTACGGGGATTAAGTCTTTGTAATCACCAAGTACAGCCGGTATGTGGGGTTTTGTATACATTACTTGATAATCGTCACCATTGGGGCAGCCAATTGGGGGATATGACCATAGTCACAGATTCGGTCGAGTGACAAATACAGTGGGTAATTGGTTTGATAATAGAAACATTGTAATTGCTCTTAATACTGTAAATTATAACAAATGTGTCATTTTAGTAAATAGAATGATTCACTCAGTATTTTCCGCTGACAAAACCTTTTTCAAACATGTTTCAGGTGATCTGTTGTAATTCAGGAAAAGTGCTGAGGAGCATTTCAAGCTTAAGATAGTGGCTCATTATAAAATAAAGAAATATGTTTTGTAATATAAAGATTTCGTAGTAAAATCATAATATTATAAATTATCGGGGTTTTATCCCGAATTGTGAAATAAAATAAATCGGGAAAATTTTAGCTTTAAACGATCCTGATGATAAACTTCCGCTGTTAAACTCAATTAAATAAATACCACGGGATTTCTGTCCCGCGGCTCCTGAAACGGGTCAAACCGGGTCGGGGGCCGTGACAAACATCGATCAGAGACGTGAACAAGAACATCGTTCAGAAGATTCAGAACTTAAAAGGTCCGTTCTTCGGTTTAGTGTTAATTTTTAAACTGTTAGTTTGTTAATTGTTGTTAACATCAGAACCATGTTGCCCGTATCCACGTACGACGTATCGTATTGAATTGACTATTGAGTATTGTCCTATATTGGTAGATCGCGGTAATATGCAAATAACGATGTAAATTGTATATTAATCATACTAGACAGTTGCTATGAAGAGTTAATCCAGCAATTTGCTATGAAGAATGCAAGGAGGGCTGCACGAATCATTGGTTAACTATTAACTTATTAGTTATTACGGTATGTAACTCATTGGAATACTATGATTTTGTCATTATCATAATTGTATTGTTTATCAAATACTACAATTTTTGTCATTTTTCCTAATTATATTGTTTATCGTTAAAGCATATGAGCACATTTTTCGAGCTCGAACAGGGTACGTGAATTCTCAAAGACGCCATCAAATTTAGGATCAAATCTACATGATAAATGATCAAATTTACGGTTTATTTCTGCAATGGATTACATAATAAGTTTGATTTACCTCTTATATAATAAACTCGTGGTTGTTTAATGTGGGTCGGTTAAGGGTTTTCAGGACCAAACATGTTTGAGCTATTTCAATGGTATGGGATGAGTTAAGATCTTATACAAACCTTGTCTTATTTAAAAACAATAAGAACATATCTTAAAGGTTGACTAATTGAATTAAAAGCTAAGATCAGCTATCATTACTAACAATAAATATACTATTTAATGACATTCAAGGGTGTTTTAGTCATTTTCTCATTTTCATTAACTACTAATTTCACCCGGTTTTTAAAATTAAAATAATTTTTATACACTTTAGTATTGTATTAAAAAAACAATATCATGTATCAAACATTTTTTTATCTTTGATATTAATATAATATTGTTATACTTTTTAAGTGACATTTTTTTAAAAAGTTGCAAAATAGTGTTTTATAATTGTGCTAATAAGTAACCAACACATATAAAGCAACATATGAATTTCTATAATCAGCATATACCTATATAATTATAACTAGCACATACGTACACAATTATAACCAGTACATAGTTTATATAAACAATGCATCAATTTTATAACCAGCACATACGTATATAATCATAACCAGCACATATACAAGCTACATGAATTTGTATAATTAAGACATGAATTTGAAACTACTTCCATAATTTTAGGAATTTCTAGAAACCAACTTAAAAAATGTCCTTTTTATATGAATTAGATAGATAACACATGACATGTTGTGAATGGTTCTTATTGTTTTTACTCAAGATAAAGTTTGTATATGATCTAAACTCTGGGTTGATGTTGCTTTAATTCAGTATATTTTTTATTTATGTTTAGTATATAATTTTTTTAGAAGTTAAATGGTTTAATTTTGAATGTAACAATACAAAATCAAATGCAATATATGAAGTATACCGTTAACTTCAAGTTATAATAAGGTGATAATCAATTATATAGTACCAAACATGTTATTATGATTATATACTAGTTAATAAAAAATATTTTTAAACACGTGATTTATTTTGAACAAGTGATACAAATTTTTTTTACTATCCATTAAAAATATTTTTGTAATTATATAATCATGTTACTAGTTACTAACTCGAAATAATAAGACAATGAGGGTGTAAAAACCAATTCATCCGGCTAGCTAATTGAGGCCAATGTAAGGTTAGCTTATTTGTAAAATTCTCTTGTTTTTTTAGTGGGAGGTTTGGTTCAGTCTCAGATGGTTGTAAAACAAGGTCCTCAAGATTGAGTATTTCTCAAGTAATCGCTACAAGGTATGTTGTCGATGCGACTTTCTTCAACTCCGTCTAATTACTCGGAATGGATCAAACGCGGTCAACCTCGGCTAGAATCGGATCTAGTAGGTCAACTCGGGCCGAGTTTGACTAAAAGAAAACAAAACATAATTTCTACGCCTATCATATTAAAGAATAAATATCATTTTAACGTATTTTGTTATAAATATTAGTAAATTAATGTTCTTTGACCTAAATTTAAATTCCGAGAACTAATTTCTTTATAATTTAACACGTCCGAGTACTCTCTGTTTAGGCCAAGTATTCTCAACTACCCGATCAACCGACTAGGGAGCGCCTAGCCACTTTTGCAACTGTTTCCCAAATAAAGTGTAGAATTTAGGGGTGTTAAACGAGTCGTGTTCATGGGTTGGCGGGTTCAACCCGAACCCGAAAATTTTACACAAACCCGAACCCGTCCCGAAAATCATATCATACATATGAACCCGAACACGACCCGAAATTTCGTGGGTTGACCCGAACACGACCCGCAACCCGATTTTTTTCTGAAATTAATATATTAAAATTAAAATTTACTTAAGAAACACAAATTTATATAATAATATCATATTTAAATTATAAAATCTATGTTAATTTCTCTTATTAAGTTATAATCATGGCATAAAATACACACCCTATTTAATTTATGACATAAAATATATTGTAAAAAAATATAATATAGTATAAATGTGTTAAACGGGTCAACCTCAGGTTGACCCGAATCTGACCCGTTAACCTAAATAGGTTCGCAGGTTCAACCTGAAACTGACTCAAACCCGTTTAGACTAAACCTAAACCCGTAAATTTCGTGTCAGGTTCGTGTCGGGTTTTCGTGTATTGTATTGAGCCATTGTTTTTTAGAAACTTGGATAAAATGTGTACGATTGAAAATTCTTGTAGGCGCACTTGATAAAAGTGTATTGTTTGAGGGCAAATTGTAATTAATAAGTATTCTCGATCACTGAATGTACAGCTGGCAATTTTGAAAATTTGTTCCGCCTCTTTGGGGCTTTTTGGGGAGCAAGTGCATCTTGATGGAATGGCACGTGCCCACTGCCGGATTTGTGTCCCCATACTTTTTTTCTTTTCCTAAACTGCCCTTGTTCTAATTACATTCTTACAAATTGGTTGGTCCTTATTCTCCCTCAATGTAATTATTATTAGGTTTATTAAACATAGTTGTTATTCGTAATATGGATGTGTTATGAGAAATTTGTTCTAGTTATTTAATATAACATAAATAGTTGGGACCAACCTAAGCTTCTTAAACAATGCATAATGGCGATTTAACCCACTAGTATGAGGAGTTTGACTCTTTCAAGAGGAACTAGGATCTACGTTAACCGACCTGACCTATAACCCTCCAAGCCGAGATATAAAATAGGTGATTCTTGGATCATCTAAGATTAAGATTTCTAAATCTTTAGGGGTTTGGTTTTACTCTATAAATCACAGTTAAAAAAATAGTCATGGTCGGCCCTAAAGGAGTTCCAGGTGAGCGATCAGATCACACAAGGCCCAAAATGAAAGTAAGAGTTGCCAATGTTCATCAATAAGTAAGAGTTGCAACATTCAAGTTTAAACCATCCAAAATAAAAGTAACAACAATAAAAAGTTTTAAAACATAAAACGAACTATAAATAAAACAATTCCAACCATTGGTGTTAACAATTAAAATGAACATCTTCAAACTTAATTCGATCTTCATCCCCTCAATCTTCTCATAAACATCTACATAAGACTAAGTGTTAGCAACTAAAAAATAAACGAATAAAATTAACAAAATAATGATATTTACCTTTCGTGAACTCGTCGAATTTATAGTTGGATTAAAGCTTATAATTATTTTATGAAATTGCCAGTTTTCATCAATGAAATGTGCAATCAAGCACATGTAATTAATACGTTGGATTGATGTCCAAGTATCTATTGTAAATGAAATCCTTTGCTTATTTTTAACAAAAAAGTTTCTTAGTTTTCTTTTCTCTTCCAAATACAAGTCTAGTATATCACGGGCAATGGTGAAACGTGAAAGGACATTAAAATTAGGGCACAAGGCTTCCATAAACTCCCTAAACTCTGGTCGTTCAACAAACGAGAACGGAAGTTCATCTATAATAATCATTTTAACTAAACCCTGGTCGTATGAAGTTGAAAAGCCCATTAATTAAATAGGGTTTTGAATATTTAAAATCTCAAACGGTTCTAGCGGTTCGGAACCGGAACCGTCGGTTTTAACCGGAATCGAACCGGGAACCATTTTCACAAAAAAATAAGAACTGGAACCGGAACCTATTTATAAAAATACGGTTTGGATCTAGTGGTTCCGGTTCAGTTCTCCGGTTCTAGCGGTTCGGAACCGTAAACTGCTCAGCCCTACTATCTCTATAAATAAAGAATTTGGGTATGTAACTCAACTACTACTTAAACTCGAATTAAAAAGGGTAAACAAGTTTAATTAGTTCGTAATGGTTTTTTACATAAATAATAGGCAGAAGTGTCATTATTTAAAGATATTTTTTTTGTTTTAGTTGTTATTTTGAGAAAGTTTTGTGTCAAAGTAATAGAATAGGAAAGTTTGGACGGCAACTTAAAGTCAAGAAAAGGAGGAAGAGGGTAATTATGTAACTTCATGTTTGTAATGTTAACGTATAAGGTACCTAACGTAGGGATAAAGGTTTGTATTATCCCCCTGCCGTTACGCTTGCCCAAATATAACGGATATATTTGATATTATAGCTTTTAAATTTCATTTAAAACATCATATCATCATAAATGATATATAAAACCAAGAGATGACTTAAACAATTATATTTTTTATTTTAATGTAATTACCTAATCTTTTTGTTCTCATATGTTCTTGTGAGTTGTGACTTTCAATAATATTATACTCAACAAATTTATAAAGTTTGTTATAAAACTAACCTAAAAGCTGAATAATACATCACATTATTTAAGTTTATTTTAATTATACACTTGTGAGTACTTAAAATTAAATTTTCCTACCCGGGAAGCAATCCCGGGTGATAACCTAATATAGAAGATAAGCAGAGAAATTTTTCAGAGGAGTTCTTATATATGTTTCTTAGTTCAACAAAACTATAATATTACATGAGTTTATATAGACAGAAGAAAGAAACTATGTTGTACTGTGCGTCAATAATTCGAACGAATTATTGAAGTTACTGTGTCAATAATTCGAATGAATTATTTCCTTTACTGTGCGCTTTTACTGTGCATCTAGTTGTCATCCACAATGATTCATAACACTCCCCCTTGGATGACACTTTGCAAACTTTGGGGTAATTAGGTACTGCCTCATTAAAAATATTGCTAAAGAAAAACCCAGTGGGAAAAAAAAACTTTAGCTAAGGGAAAAAGAGTGCAGTCTATAGCTCCCCCTCAAGTTGCAATTTGTAAGGCATCACATTCTCCGTACGTGACGCATGCCAATGTCATGAACGTGTTTCCTGAAAATTGTTGTAGGTAGTGCTTTTTGTGAAAAGATCGGTTGAATTGTTGCTTGATTGAACATATATCATCTCGACTTGATTGTCTTTAATAAAGTCTCGAGTATATTCAAAAAAATCTTGGTGGTATATAAGAGTGCAACTTGTAATACTCCCCCTGATTTCATTATGTATTGTTTAAGCCTTCTGCGTAGATCTTTTAGTTAATATTTTGCCACTTCATTCCTTGATGTGTATAGTCCTTTGTGTTGATCAATGTTATATGGTCTTTATATGAGATTCCTGGTGCTTTATGTAAACAAATACCATATGATCCACAACTATATGTTGTTACATTCCCTGCATTTACAAAGCTAACAAAACTTGTTTTGGTAGGTTAGTAATATAAAATTTTTATCTTTCATACCTTAGATGTTAATTTATTACATCCGATTATATTATCTCCTTTTTTTTGTACACGAGTAATATGATACAGATAGTAATGTATAACTAGCAAAATATATCAATATAATCCATCATTCTCTATATGTGTAATAATTTATGGATAATGATGCAAATGCTAGTTTGTATATCAAGGCATAAATTTGTATTTCATATTTGATTTGTTAATATGTTTTAATAGTTATAAAACCTTATACGGTTTTCCAAAGAAAAATATATAGTCCAACTATACGGTATGCATTTATCTTTTCTAACTTCATTAAAAAAAAGTTCGTTATACCATATTCATCTTATAGTTCATACAATCTTTACTACTTTAAGAAGATGTATTTATAGGTTTTGAAATTATTGCTTCATGCATTTATATTCATTGAAATACATCTTTTCGATTTTACAAACTATGAATGTACATTCATTCTATCATGTAGATTTCCTCATTGTTCTCCATATCATATGCAAAAGATGCCTTGAATACTTACTTCATTCATACAATCCATAGTTTACCATGCTTATACATTAATCAATAGCTATCATAACCATCGAATTTCATTAACGAGAGTTCACTTTCTTTTCAGCATTTATAATAATTTAAACATATTCATATCTTATAATGTTATTGAGATCTCGCCTTACATGACTTTGATAATTTAAATTCTTCATGAATTTTTATGTATTTTGTAGTACCACATGATATATAAATATTCATAAGCTGCATGTCAATTTTCTCTTAATATATTACCAGACGAATCAGATATTTGAAAGTTATTATATCCGCCACTGGATAATGTGTCTCCTCATAATCAATCAATGGTTTTGCAACATTCTTGTGCCACCAAATTTTCTTTGTATTACTCAATTTGATTTATGTAAGAAAATATTTTCCTTAAGAACGGTTGGTCTGAAAGCTTTTCATTTCATGGGAGAGTTTTAACTTTGATTTATTCACTTTTTCTAAAATTGGTTAATTAATAACATGAATTCATTCATGAGTAGATTCAAAAATCTTGATCCTCATTGTTTCATTATTTCTAGCGCTATGTTATATAAAAGTGTAACGGTGCTAATTTTATTTTGATTCCATTTCTTTTAGACATGATACATTGATTTTTTTTTCTTTCAGGTACCTGAGGTTCTTCTAGAAACATCATGTCAATATTGTCTTCTTTAAGAGAATTTTATACTAAATCTCGACTTGACCATCTTTATTAATTGCTCCAAATTTCGAGGATTTTTATTCATGGAATCAATTAGTCTATCACGCTTTAGGCATGCCATAGATTTAATACTAGTGTATGGTTATCCTTTAGGGACACAAATTATAATAATTGGAGCATTAGCAGTTGATATATATGACTTAGCTTGTCACTCTATTTTGGTAAGTAAATACGTCTGGTAATAGATTTATTTTCCAAATGAGTTGTTCTTTGAACCCGTAGTTCATATTTTCAGTTTTAAGGATCAATGATAATTTATTTAAACTCATTTCTTTTTCAACTGCTTTTACCTTCTGTAACACCCTAGTTTCTAATTAACAATTTATCTATAAATTGCCAGCAATTAGATGCGTAGTTAAGACTACACATATTGTAAAAATGCGGGTTTATTAAAACTTTTACAATTCATAAGTTATTCTAGGTAACATGTTCAAATTCGTTGTTTTAATTTTACAACGTGGCAAAGTGCGGAAGCGTGTGTCTTTATTGTGTTCGGTTCTTCGCTGAGCTTGATCGTCTTCCGGCATCCAAGGCGTACCTACATTTCATAAACATGAAATGCTTTAGTCATACGGGGTTTAAATCACGTCCGAACGATGTTCGGGAAACATTTGAGTTTCAAAAGAAAAACAAAATATATATATAAAATATCCACCGTAATTTACGGTGGGACCGTAAATTACGGTGGCCACTGGGTTTCTAATCTTCTACCGTAAACCAGAAGTCTAGCACCGTAACCACATCAGCTCCACCGTAATTTACGGTGGGACCGTAAATTACGGTGGACTCTGCATCCAGCTTCTCTATTTCGTCGTAATTCGACACGAAATCTTTCGTATCTTTCAAACCGCTTATCCGTTTGACTTACCGTTTCTTCCTACATGTTTGTAATTTGATTCTCCATCATATGGAGTTAAAACCCGGCATCCGGCTTGATAAAATTCAAGACTTTTAAGTCTTCGGCTTATTATTCTTTTACCAAAATTTGACCCGTTTACGCATTTTATCAAACAAACGTATTTGTTTAATTCCTATATCACATACATCTCTTTAATTTAATATTACCTACCATTATAGGTTCTAATCATAGGTTTATTACACAAATTAAACCCGTTTTCACTAGTATGCTTATTTTGACCCGTTAAGGATATTTTAAGCACATTTAAGCTAAATTTCGCTTTCATTCTAAACTAGCATTGTAACCTATATCTCTTATCTAGTACTCTTCCATCACAACTAAATGTGTGTTGGATTTAAAGTAGATATCTATGGTTTCCGAATTATACCTCTTGAAATATCATTTTACGACAAAGACTCACATGGAGTCTTTTGGCCCAAGAATTACATCTTTCACTACCTGTTCTCGTTCTAAACTATTGTTTAATCATAAGACTTCTTTCCAAACAACCTCTAAGAGTTGTTTGTTCTATTTAGCCTACAAGGGCGTTTTGGTTGATTTTGGTCCTTCTTTTACAATGAAGGGCTATCACCAATTATTCGACCAAATTAGCACTTTTACATACATCATAAATAAGCGTACCTGGCTCGGATAAACAAATAGACCCGATTTTAATACTTTGCTTTATATTCGCTAATTAAGAACGATGTGAATATCCATTTGATATCTATTCCTGTAAGCATATTACTCGACAAAAGAATCATTAGTCTATATAGTCAAAAGGTGTTGTCTACACCTTTTGACCCGTTTGGCCGAATTGACCATTTATCTTTGCGAGATGATATTTATTATCATCTCCTCTACATGACTCGTTCCGTTTAACACCATACGGTCATTTTAACTTATAAACCGTTTATTACCTTCGACTTAATATAACCGAATTATCGATTTACTTCTTTTTAACCATCAACATGGCTTCTAATTATGCTCGACTATCTTGTTCCGTACGTCTACACGCCTGAACATCATACCTCGATTTTGTATTTAACTTATTCATAACTAATACGATAAGAAAATATTCTGAAGTATAAGACTAGTGTAAGCTATGCTTACCTTGCATCCGAATTATGCTTTTCCGCCATTCTTGCTTCGTTTGACCCGCTTCCTTTCAAAGCCTCCACCTAGCTTGTCAAGCGTCAAACTATCATCATAATTCGTAAGACGGTTATATTAGTCATCATTAATTATGACTATTTCATCTTACATATTTTTCTATCACAATTACCATTCGATCTTATTAATGGTCGGTTTGACTACTAAAAGTCAAACGCCCCTTAGCATATAAATGCACATTCAAGTTCTATCTATCAATTGGTAGCTAACATGATCTTGTACACTTAGTTACATGAACATGGCTACCAAATTTCATCATAACATTCAAACCCATTTCAATCATGTATGAACAAGTTCCCAAATCACTTAATTTGTTTGAGTGCCTTGTTTCTATTATCCATTATGATGATTTTAAACATAAACTTATCATCATCTTTACTATTACATAAAAACCCACTTCCTAGTTTACTTGTTAATCACATACAAGTGATATTTACTTCAAGTTCTTCATGATTTCATTATATTTAACAAAACCCACTTCTAGTTACTTATGAACTCTTAACAAAATCTCTAATTTGTTCAAGTAGTTCATTCATATGAGTTAGTATGATGTTTATAAACACCATTAGAACATCAATTTCATCAATTCAACCAAAACCCACTTAGCTCATAATAGGGTAATTATCAAATCCCTAGTTTGACAACAATTCATCAAGATTCCTACTAGGGTTTGTTTCTAAACCAAGATATAATCAAAATAACACTCATAGATTCAAGATTCATTCCAGAATTTCGATTATGATTGTTCATCATAATCTCAAAGTATCACCAAATCATAAATTTCAACATACCTTGTAATCCCCATGACTAGGTGATCACGAATTCATGTTCATGCAGTGATTTGGCTCTTGATTTGGGCTTCAATTTGATGAATTTATGTGTTTTAGGGTATGAGCTTAAGAGCTCTTCTTGGCTCTGTGTTTTGTACGACCAGAACACACACAATGGTGTGTGTTTTGGTGTTTTTAGATTTTAATTAATAAAACCCATTTTCCCACTTTAACCATTTTAGTCCCTCAACTTTATCCAAGTTTATAAAGGTTTCTACATCAAGTTCCTCATTATTTTTAAGACTCTAGACTAACTAGGTTGATATTCCTAGTTATTTAGTGGGTTCCGGGAGTTATAACCCGTTTTATTTTAAGTCCCGTTGACTCGGGCTCTTATAAACTCAATTCATCAAAACTTTGTTTCGTTTGTATCTAATATTAGGATTTCTTATTAAATCCCAAATATTTACCGGGTTATTTTTACTACTAGCGGCACTTTACCCGTCTTTTAGTATTAATGTGGGTTAATTATCAAACCCGTTTTCGGGGTGTTACACCTTCCCCTAATGTTGGGAATGTCAGTCCATTTAGATGGATATTAATAAACTGAACCATAAATAACTATTTCGTTAAATGCTATATTCCCAATCACCTTTTAAGGTCCCATATTTGTGCGTCGTGGTGGATCAATTTCAATATATATCGCACAATCAAAATCTTAGAATGGACATATTTGGTTTCTGACCAAAACCCAACTATAATAGGGAGAAAATATTACAATATATTGGCATTATATGAATTGATATATGAACTTTTGCTCTCATGATCATACACTTAGCAAACACATCCAGTGATTGTCTCAATAAATCATGTATAAACTACATGAAGTTTTACGTGTATTGCAATGATCATTATGTGAAATTGATTTATTATCAAAATCATTATATCAATCTGGAATAATATGCTTGCTATCACATTAGCTAAGCCTTAATCACAAAAACTTCTGGTTGTGGATTTGATAACCATTTAGACGATGCATCGATTTTTAAAACACTAAATGGTATCATGTTGGATATGTATATCCTTTGTTTATTCCAGAATACTTAGGGATTCACACCCTACTTTCATTGATTAACTTTTCTTGAGAACAAATATTACATTTTATAATTTTTTGGAAGTATCTGTTAGTTCTTCAATACATTTCACATTATCATTTTACTCGGTGTGGTCTAACCGGTCATGCGAACTGATTATGATTCATAAACTTCTTATTTATGATCATATATGTATTACTTGTAGGTAAAAATACAAAATAGAATGTATGTATTAAACAATTTAATCATAATAATTTGATAGTCTATTATGATGTGAACGAACTTACATTTGAAATTAATCATATAATGAATCAAATTCAGACTCAGAATCATAAGGCGGTGAAGGTGGTAGAGTTAGTTGCATACTATTAGCTATTTGTTTTAGCATGTCTTCCAACCATTTATTTCTTTCTTTCTGTCAGCCGTTTTATTTGTTTAGACAAATTTCGAATCTGACCTTTTAACCTAGCCACTTCGATTCCTATTGAATCTGAAGGTAGATTCATTTGAGGTACCGTACATGGTTCTGTTATATGAATTGGTGGCAGTTGTTGTTCTACTTCGTTTAATAGTGTTTGGAAAAACTGTTGCGGTAATGGTAATTGAAAAAATGATTCTGATGCTAACTGCTCTTGGAATATCATGTTTTCATCAAACAAAGTTTGTTGCATCGTTGAATCTTCCTCGAAAACTAAGGGTGAGATGTTTTGTAAGATGTTCGGTGCTAGTGGTTGAGATAGGTTAGTTGTAATATGTTCTTGTACGGGTGGCAGCTGTGGTTGCAGATCAAATCGATAAAAAGACGGTTGAGGAAGCTGCAACAATGATTGTTGTAAATTTTGTGTTGAGGTACTTTCTAAGATAACCTGAGCTTCCTCCGACTGGAATGGTTGATTTAGTGTATAATTATGAACAGGGGTTAGCCTAACAGTGTTAAAATTTACAATCCCAGATGCCTTTGGTGGGGATAATCCTTGGATAATCTGATTACTTAAGATACCTAATTTTTTTGTAATGTAAGACCCTCCCATGAGACTTCTCAGAGGATTTGTTTGTTGATTTAAAAGATATGTAGCAAGCTCGTGGGCAATATTACAAGGAACTTGCTCAAAAATACTATGCAGATGGAAAAGGTCGGTAGCACTAACCCTATGTTGATTATTCTTGCGCCCCGTGATAGTGTTGGCTAAAACATGATGCATATATTGATAACGAGGGTCTGTGAATTTCATAGAATTATTATTGTTACACCACTCTTTCAATGAATGGCCTAGCCAATATTCTCTCATTTCCTCAGAGGAATAAGAGGTTGATGCCTCCGTAAAAATATGTTGTTTAACTTCTTCATCTGTATATATGCCCAAATGAACTGCGAATTCTGTTAATGACATATTATGAGATTGTCCACAAAGTCGAAAATGAATAGATTCATCGGTAACACTTTTATCATATTTGAAATAGAAAGTGGACAGGAACTCATATACAAGTTCATCGTATGACGGTTCTAGGATGTCGAAGAAACGACGCCAGGGCGTATTACGTGGTAGTAATCTCGCCAGTAAACCACTTGGATCAAACATTTCCATTTGATACCAATCAATACCGCTAATAGAAAAAACTTCAAGATTCTTGAGTTTTTGATACCTCTCACTTTTGGGTAAATCAGTAAACCGAAGGAATCGATGAATGTTTGCTGCATTTGAAGATTCAGCATATGCTACCGGAAGATTTGCCATTTGAATATATGGTTTTGTTGAAACTAAGAAAAGTTTGGGTACGGGTTATTTTGGATATGTGTTGAATTATATCAGAAGTTGTAGCTTATGTGTAGATTAGCTCGAGTAGTGAGTTTCTTATATAGATAAGAAAATTTAAGCTTACACCATACGTATGGTTAAGGCTTCCATGATACGTTTTGAAACAGTTCACTGTAGCTAGTAAATATTATATTGCATAAATAAATATTAGATGCATAAACAAAAATGTTAGGTACATAAATAAATGTTAGTAGTCCCATAATTATTATATCTCCAGAGCAATAGGTCCCCTGTACTAATTTTTAATTTATCACAGAACTATATTATAAGTATACATATATATAAAGGAGAAACGGGATCTAAAAGATCATCCTAAAGGTGTATGGTTTTACAACTCACTGGTGCACCCTTAGGCTTTCAACCTATATATATATATGTATATATTTAAATATATGAAATTCTTACATTGAGTATGGTAATAGCTCCTTTGCTTTTGTTGATTTGCTTGGTTGACAACGCTCGTGCTGATAACGTGTTATAAAACTAGCATAAAAGCTGAATAATATAGAAGATAAGTAGAGAGAATTTTCAGAGGATTTCTTATATATGTTTCTTAGTTCAACAAAACTATAATATTACATGAGTTTATATAGACAGAAGAAAGAAACTATGTTGTACTGTGCGTCAATAATTCGAACGAATTATTGAAGTTACCGTGTCAATAATTCGAATGAATTATTTCCTTTACTGTGCGCTTTTACTGTGCATCTAGTTGTCATCCACAATGATTCATAACAAAGTTATAATAATTAAGGCTTTATATATAATAAGTTGATATAATCATAAATTTATTTAGAGTTGTGTTCTTCATAAAAATATTATACTGAACAATATATATTCTCCTTTGTAAATTTATAAATATGGAGCATTACTATTTGTCACACCGATAAGAAAACACCATTCATGATTAAATCCATATTAAGTTAAGACATTAAATAAGATTACATTGGTATGAGATTACTTATAAACTTTTATATGGGTTTTGAACGGTATGGTATTATGTGATAGCCGTTTGATTGTAAAGACCATTTACCCATATTAAATTTATTAGTATATTATATATTCATAGAAATATATAATAATTAGTGTTGAAGTTAGAAACATGAACTTAATTAAAGTATAGAGTTATCATAAGTATAATTAATCATATAATATTTGAGGTCAACTTTTTAGACAAGTGTTAGATTGGGGTTCGGGTATACATGATATATGCGAGCATACACACGGGTATACCCGTTACCTATTTGTATACACACACCCGATGGGTATTGAGTAATGGGTACCCGACGATTATAAGACATTGTTTTATAATCGAATATGATATTGAAATTATCAAAACCCAACTCGTTATTATCCCAAGTTGAGTGCCGTTCACATAATCTTGGTTCCTTTACATCCCCCACCCACATGCGTTATGACAAGTGATTCGGCTAAAAGATACAATGGAATCGTTGTTGTCTTGCCAAAAAAAAGTGTGAACGACACGATTGTCAATTACTTTTCGTACAATTGTCAATTTGGATAAGTTGGGTACGTCTTTCTTTATAATTTTTGTGTTTGTTGTAATTGTATACAAATGAATGAATGAAGTGGAAACCCTTTTGCCACATGTTTGCCTATGAATCTTGTGTGTATGTATGTACTTACGTCTAGTAGTATTCATAATTATTATACACATTGCTTGAGAACATTACTAATATAAATTTTAAAGCTAATTGCTTGAGAACATTACTAATATAAATTTTAAAGCCAAAAAATATACTTTTTTTGAAGGTAACCATCGACAAGATAGAAAACAACTTCCGGTGAGCAACTTTTTCACACTTTGGTTCCGCCCATGGATCCGACAAGTTTAGAGGTAATGTAATTCATTCTAAGGGGTAACGAAATACAAAAAAACGTAAAAAATTACACTTCGTGGTAAGAGTTAAGGGGCAGCAGGTGCTACCCCTTCCCACAGGCTAGGTCCGCCCCTGAGAATGTTGTAATTTATTGTTTTCTAGTTATAAGAAAATCATGGACCTCTTAACTATTTAACAATATGATGAACGACGGTATTACACATAAGATAGAAACTCAAAACAGAAGTGATAAATTAGATGAATACTTCCGCAACGAAGAGAGAAGCTCTGGGGGCGATAATCGTGGTTATATGGTGGGTCGTTTGGAAGGTTAAGAATGATGCAGTCTTCTCAAACATTCGAATAGGAAGAGCTATGTTATTTGATGACATTGTGCACTTTTCTTTTCTTTTCTTTGGTATTCAACCACGAATAGGAAATATAAGATTTCATGGATAGAGTGGCTACAAACCCTCTATTATTCACGTAACTTTACTTGTTTTGGTCCTAATAGGATGTGTATTTTGAAATATTTGAAAGTAGTGCTAAACACTACATGTAAGTGTTTTTTTTTATAGGTGACGTTGTTTTGTTACATTCAACACTATATTTTGCGTTTTCATATTCTTTTAGCCGCCTTTTATATATTTACGTTATGCATCATAATTATTTTTTTATAAGATTCAATGGTTTCGAGCTTAATACTCTCACCAATTAGTTTATCCGTCACTAGTCACATCTTTGTTGGTGGCTCGTGCTCCCCTTAAACATGTTATGGAAAATCCGGTAACCCACAAGTATAAAATAGCGAAAAAAATGTTAAAAGCATAAACAACAACATGATGGATTGAACAACCATGACTATGGTCTATGAGTCAATCAGAACTTCTTGAGGCCCATTTAAGTTATTTTAAATCTGGATCTGGCGTATCAAATAAATTGGTATTAACAAAATGGGCTGATTGCACCAAGTGAAGAAATCTAGTATTAACAAAATGGGCTGATTGCACAAAATAAAGAAATCTAGCAAATAGCAATGGTTTATTTGGGCTGCTTTATAACATAAGGGGTTTCTTTCCTTTCACAATTCACAATAAAAAAAAAATCTGTTCAATAATATAAAAGGAGCAATATCATAAAATTAATAAAACCTCTAATTTTTGTTTGTCAAAATCTTTAGAAATTAAATACATGTGAGAAATTTGAAAAATCTTACCTACTATACCTTAAAACAAGTTAAAACTTAATAAAGTGACGTTATAACTTATAAGCATGCAAAGACGCCGATGAAGACACATTTTTCTATCATCTAAGGCTATACGAACACGTGCTTGAAGTTTTCGAAAAATAGTAACACGGTATTCACGCTCATTAGTCTACATAAGTCATCGGTATATTTCTTTGTACATTGTTTTCACATATGACTTTAAATGTAATGTATTCATCAACATTAATTTTTTAATCTTAAGTTCAAAGACTATTTCGTGCGATGCGAAAGGTTATATTGTTTTATGAAATTTATCAAATAATAATTAAGGAAAAGCAGGGTACGCGCCAATTCTTTTAGTGTGTTTTTCATAAAAACGTAAAATAAAAAAGTTGTTTAATAGTAAGATTTTAAAAGATCGTTACAAGGTATGCTGTATACCGTTTATATATCATTTTTGTATTAAAACTGATATATGTGATATGTTGTATACCGTTTATATATCATTTGTATTAAAACTAATATATGACTTAATATTAGTCACACTCAAAGTGTCAATCATATAGATTAAAAATCTGATGATAAAATGTTGTCATAATTTAAACTTTTTTAGTGAAAAATGATCTTTCAAGATGAAAATGATTACATGTCAGGTCACATAAACCCACAAATACCGGCCCGAATCAATACTGGGAACGGTAATAGGTGGGTCAAGTGGCGGTTGGTGGGCCTGGTTCTTTAACAACTTGGGTCAGGAGTAAAAAATATGTCAAATTAATTACAAAATAACATTAGGGATTATAAAATAGAGGAAGGTTAACGTACAATTGCCCCTTAACGTGCGAAGTGTACGCGAGTAAATTACGGATGTTGGTCACAAATCTCCGTTCTTTATTCTTCTTCATGGGATATTGAACCTTGGATTCTTCACAAAAGATCAACCACTAGACGATTTTCTTTTTCGATCTTTGTGTATATGTTGATCGACCACCTTTCGTTCTTCTTCATCCACAAACATGTCTCTATACACACACATTTACGTCTCACATTTTTTTTGCTTATGAGTTGGCTTGTCAAGCCGCTGGCTCAACTGAGTTCAAGGTAAATTTTTAATCTTGATAAAGAGTATTTAAGTTAAGCCAACTCATTTAGCCTTAACAAAAAACTCAACCGGCTTGGCTTGCTGGTTAAGAAACCTATACATGATACTCTCAGAGTCTCAAGTCGACAGAGTTAGGCATGGTGAGACTCTCACCATGCCTAACTCTGTCGACTTGATTTTTTTTTCTTCTCGAAGTCTTTTTCCATTTTTTGCAAGACATTTTATAAACAAGACAAAGACCAAAATTCTTATTCTTTTTTTTTTCTAAGTCCTTTTCTATTTTATTTGTATTACATGTTATTATCAAGACCAAGACTTTAACTTTAAAGAAATAATATTAAATAACAATAACTATTTTAAGCATAAATTACACAAATCGTCATATTTATTGTTCAAAATTACAGATTTCATTTATAGGGTGGAGATACAATAGGAAGTTTATTTGGCTAGGAAGGCTAGGGAGTGATCTTGACCATCCATTAAGTTAATCAAGGGCTAAGATTAAATCAGGGAAATTGAAAAGAAGAAAAGAGGCGCGTGAGTTTGTTCAAGGGCATTCTAGTCAATCCAAGCCAATAGTTTCTCTCTCCTCCAATTCCCCCCATTTTTTAAACGTTAATAACTCTTTCATACGACATTATTTTTTTATAAAAATTGCACCAAAAAAACGAGCGTTTTTTTATCTTTAAAACGAGTATACTATTGCTATATTTAAAAAAAAAAATTTAAACCCAGTTGTGTAAAACGTAATAGAAAAACCACCAGTTACGTAAAACGCAATGAAAAAAAAACCCTAAAAAATGACATTTTTCTAAAACGCAATGCACAAAAAACACAAAGAAATGACTTATTTGTAAAACGCAATGGCCAGAAAACACAAAGAAATGTCTTATTTCTAAAACGCAATGGACTGAAAACACATAAAAAAGTGTTTTACCTAAAACGCAATGCACAAAAACACAAAGAAATGTCTTATTTGTAAAACGCAATGGCCAGAAAACACAAAGAAATGTCTTATTTGTAAAACGCAATGGCCAGAAAACACATAAAAAAATGTTTTACCTAAAACGCAATGCACAAAAACACAAAGAAATGTCTTATTTGTAAAACGCAATGGCCATAAAACACAAAGAAATGTTTTATTTGTAAAACGCAATGGCCAGAAAACACTTAAAAATGTCTCATTTCTAAAACGCAATGACCTAAAAAAACAAAAGAAAGTGTTCTCTGTAAAACGCAATGGACTGAAAACACCTAAAAATGTGTTTTACCTAAAACGCAATGACTAAAAACACTTCAAAAATGTGTTTTACCTAAAACGCAATGACTAAAGATACTTAAAAATGTGTTTTTTCTAAAACGCAATAGCCAGAAAACACATAAAACTCTCTTATTTCTAAAACGTAATGGACACATAAAACTGTTTGTGAATTGTCTGTGAACTGTCTACGAATTACTGTCTTCGAAATGAGCCAATTTCTGGAAAATTAATTTTTCTGATGCGTTTTTAGCCAGGGGCTCTGCCCCTTGGACCCCGCTACCAGGGGCTGCCGCCCCCGGACCCCCGCCAAGATCGTAAAACGCAATGACTAAATAAAAACCCAGATCGTGAAAATGAAATTAAAGAATTTCTTACATGGATCGAAGTCGGTTTCTTCATCAATTGACGAAATTTGAATGATAGAAACACTTATCAACGCTTGAATCGAACGAATCGAGTGATTATCTCCAAAATCACCGGAAAAAACGAGATTTTTTAATGAAATTAAACTGGGTTTTCTTCAAAAAAAGCTGAAGAACACGTTGATCGGGTGTTTGAATCATTGATTGGTGATGAAAATCGCACTATAATGTTGTGATTATTGAGATAGAAAGTGAAGAAATGGTTGAAGATGGTGGGTTTTGAGGTTACTGGGTTTTGAAAAGGAAGAAGAAAGGGTTGGATTGACTAAAATACCCTTTTTTCTTTATTTTAAGTGTTGCCACATGTCCTAATCCTATTGCTTCCTAGACTTCCTAGCCAAAATAAACTTCCTATTTGATCTTTACCCTTCATTTATAATCAACATAACTTAAAGATCGCATTTACCAAAGTTTAGCATAAATCAAATTGTAGTAATCTTTATTTTAAGATATGTTTCTTTTATTTAACGACTAACACACACACACATTTTTTTTTATTCCTAAATCTACATCCTTCAACCAGTCGAAAAGAAACGCTTTTCCAACATACAAGGTTGCATAACCCTTGAGCCTACACGCCTACACGCCTACAAGTCTTTTCAAAATAAATCTACAAATAGTGTCATCCCTTTTTATAATCTTATCATTCTTATGATCTTTTTGTATTTATTAAACAAATGGACATGGTAAAGTAATGTTCTAATGGTTGAGAGGACAAAAGTTGAACCTAGTATGTAATGTCATATGTCACATGCGTATCATGATCACTTATGAGAAAATTGAGATTAAAATAGAGATTTTGATAGATGAGGGGTCTAGTTGTAACACGTTTAGAAGCTTAGGGTCTGCCTATGGTAAATTGCAAACTGCCTCATTATGCTAACGTCTAAACGGGTGGGAGGCAAGTTTACAAGTGGGGTGGGTCCACCTAACGTTACACGTGGCAATTCATCCTTAACTGACGGATGTTGTTGTGTGGTCCCTTTTCTATTGGATTCACTATCAAATCTTCTGATGACGTCATTTGCTACGTCATACTGTTAGAACTTTTTTTTTCTCTCGAACAGCAAACAAAATTCTAAGTTGAGAAAAAGTAGGCTAATAACATGTTCGTCTAGTGGTTAAAAGTTATGCCTTTTAGATCATTTTCAGAGAGATATTTGGGGCATGTTTGGCTAAGTTTTTTCAACCGAACTTATGACTTATTGACTTAATCAAAAAACTAAAAAGGAGTTTTAGTGTTTGGCAAACCTAAAAGTCGAAAATGACTTTTTGATAAGGAGAAAAAGTCATCAAAAAGTCATTTTTGAGAAGTTAGAATGTTGTGACTTTTTGAACCAACTTATTGACTTATTAGCTTTTAGTCATTTTATATCAATAAGCTAAGCAAAACACTTTTTAAAAAACAACTTATTGACTTATTGTCTTTTCCCACACTGTAAGCTAATCCAAACACTTTTTTAAAAACTATTTTTTCAAAAAGTAACAAGTCAATAAGTCATTTTCACAAAAGTCCTTTTTAGGTAATATAAGCTTAGCCAAACATGCCCCTAGTTGAAAGGACGAATCGGGCTTTAATTTCGGGTTCGAACCTGATGGGGGGAGAGGGGTTATGGATTCCATCTAGTTCATGCGCATCAAGAGAGCACTGTCTCATGACGTTTGAGAAATCGACCTTGGACATAACCCCAAGCAGGGTGGGTTTACACGTGATTTGTTGTTAAAGTAAAAGTGGACGTAACCCGGAACATAATGAGTTTACATGTCAGGTTATTTGCCGTTAAAGAAAAAGTTTTTTGAAAAAGTAATAGTAATAATAAATGACTATTATTGGTTTATTTTCTTTCTCTCAAACAGCAAACCATACTTTTTGTGGTTTATTGGTATTCAAGGTTATCAAGATGTCACAAGTTCGAGACATGGTATTTGGTGGAACTGTAAAAAAAGTTAGTAATAACATCGCATTGATGGCTAAGTATGCGACGCCAATGTCATCACATTAAAGAGTTGAGGGATTCGTATGAGGTATGTGTAACTCATGAAACATAAAAGTAATAAATCAAGTATTAGCAATGTGAGCAAGAGCATGATAGTCTAGTTAACCTTGGTGCTAGAGCGAGCAATTATATGTTATTTCACGGAACTTCAACTAATGAGGTTAGAACCAAGAATCGAGTAACATGTGGTGGATTGATGATCATATGACCAATAATTGTATACGCCATGCAATATCAATAGGTGTGTGAAAAAATTGAGGAGTGTTACTGATTGCATAAGCAATCTCTGGCTACAAGGTATCGAAGAGCACCACTTTCGACCAAACAATATAGGAGTAGACAAAGATTTGCACTAACTAAGACCATTGCGTTGGAAGATATCAACCAAGTACCAATGATGATACAAATGGAGAGCATCGCCGGAGAAGAAGGTCTAAACTCCCCAAAAATAACTCAAGGTACCTATATTCTTGAGAAGAACATCGAATGTAAGTGTTCAATCAAGTCAGTCACAAATGTCAAAGAACTACTCATAATAATAACATTATTGATGTATAATAGAATATAGCAAAGTTACAGCGTCTTGTGAATACACAAATACAGAGGTATTAGATACACACTAAGAAAGCCAAATATAGTAAACGTCATAGGTAGCTTCGAAAACCAAGTTCACATAGCTTGCTTAAGACCATAAATGGCCTTCATCAGCAAGCAAACATGATAAGAGTGAGTCGATAAACAAAGCTAAGTTGTTGTGCCATGAACGCAGCCTCAAGTAAGTCTCTGTGATGAAAGACATTGTTGACATCAACTTGCTGACGGGTAGTCCGTAGGACGACCCTTGAGTGTTATAAATGATAATTTAACCCCACATTTATCCATGTAATTGTCTAGAATTAGGTAACTACGGTTGTTTGTGTTTCAGGTACAAATGGAGCTTAAAAGGGAAGGAAGTTGGAGCATCAATAAAAAATAAAATATTGGAATGGAAGAACTAAGAATATCACATGATATAGGATGAAATTACGAGAACTTGGGCGAAAACGGCGAAGAAAACGGAGTTAAAATGAAAAAGTTATGCTGAAAACAAAATTTCATGCTGAAGCCCACCGTAGCCTACGGTGGAGGGCGTAGCTTACGGTGGTCCCTGACATAAATTGTCACCGTATGACAGTTTAAAGCCACCGTAAGCCATTCCAAGCCACCGTAAGCTACGGTGGCCACTGTAGCTTACGGCGCTGACCTGCGTAAATGTGTAACTTCCACCTTTTAATGCGGATTTATGGTGTCTTTTCATTCCCAGTCAATCCCATTCGGTTACCAGGAGTCTAGGGGCGATTTTTGGGTGTTGTTGAGAGCTTGAAACAATTTCTAAACATCTTGTTAGTGTTTTTAATTCCTATGAACATTGATATGTATGTGATGATGATTGTCCAAGTCATGAGTGGCTAAACTTATGGTGATCATCCTAGGTTGAAGGTTTGTCTAAGACATTTGTGTTTTGATTCTTATTTCTAGAATAATAGACTTGCTATGATGGTTTGTTTATTATGGTGTGTTGTTTGCTTGTTCGTAAATTGTTAATTAGTATGTTAATCTTAGTCTAAACCATACGTTCTTGGTGCCGTTGGCAATCGAGATATCATGGGCGGGATTAGGATTGAGTATTGATTAATTGGTCATCGGGTAACAACCTCGCGTTCTAGGAATCCGAGTACTTAGTTCCCTTTCATCACGACAAGTAATAACACATGAACCATGTCTATGTGGTTCTTTCTAGTTGAATATTAGCATGAATGTCAAAGCAAACCGGAAACTTAGGATGGTCATTTGTCTCTAAATTGTTTACAAAACCAAATTCTCATTTTGCAATTAGATTAGTAATCTTATTTTTTAAAAAACAAACAATCCAAATCAGTGAATTTACTATTCTTGCAATTTAGTTTAACTTAGTTAAGTTAGATACACTTTTAAATAGCACATATTCCACAAACTCCCTGTGTTCGATACCCACTTACCGCTAGCTATTTAGTAGTATTTGGATTAAATTTGATTGTGACCACGACATCACGTCAAATTTTGGCGCCGTTTCCAGGGAGTAGTGCGCAACGTGTGTTATTTTTGATCTTTTTAAGGTTGTTATTTTTCTGGTTTACGCTGGGTGTGTTAGTGTGCAGGTATTTACAGGTGCATGCATACTAGGAGCTCTCACAAGCTATCACCATTGGCATTTGATCCAGAAAATGAACGAACTTTGAGAAGAAACAGAATTTTGCTAAGAGAAAACAAAGTCAGCGGTTCACCAACAACACCTACTACACCAGTTACACCAATCAGATACATGAATCCACCACCACCACCACCCACTACGGGTGAACCTATACCACCCTTTACACCATCTTCAACACAACCTTCACCAAATACTACCATTCCTATAAGCACACCAGAAGTCAAACCATCCAACACTACATTACCCGAGAACACTCAACCTGAATAATCTTTTAGCTATCAAGCTACATCATCCGCCGTTCGAGATTATTCATCATTTTTCCCAACATCCGGCCAACCATCATCATCACAAATACCACCACCTAATTTATACCAAACCGGTCCATCAATTATACATTCTACTCCATTTCAACCGGGAATGCAATTTCAACATACTTCGGGAGTAAGACAAGATGGGTTAGATGATGGGTATGACGACGACTTTGGGGGATATGAAGAAGAAGGATACATGTATGTGGGTGATGGAGATCAAGGGGAGTTTACTTACGTACAAGGTCAAAATCAAAGAATGCCAAGTATTGGTGGGATTCCTCAACAACAAATTATACCTCAACAATTGCCACCACAAGGTCCACCGATTCAAAGGCAAGTTCGACAACAACACCATGTGGGGCCAAGGTTTCAACCACTTCCACAAAAATTTGGGCCTCCACGAATGCAAGTTCAAAGACCAATGGGTCCTATACGTCCAAGAGTTCGGTTGGGTGTACCAAGAAGACATATTCGTGAACACGCGAGAGGCATAGAAGCACATTTCAGACCGGTGATCACTCATAAACCTTCACCAGTAGTTATCCCTCACAATGATCATGGGAGGACGTTCGAAGTGCGAACCAATTCATTACAAAGTTTGCCAAAGTATAAGGGTCTAGCAACGGAGGAGCCTTATTTTCATTTGGAGGCTTACGATTCGATTTGTAATACTATTGGGGGTCAAGGGTTCTCAGCCGATGATGTTAAATTGGTACTATTCCAATTTTCCTTAGAAGACAAAGCGAAAAAGTGATTTTATACTTTACCTTCGGCATCTATCTATACATGGGCGGAAATGCAACAAATCTTCTTGGATGAATTTTATACCGCTCAAAAGACAAATGATGCTAGAAAAGGTTTGAGAAGTTTTCAACAACAATCGGGTGAGATGTTTCATGAAGCATTCGAGAGGTTTAACATGATGATAAAGGATTGCCCTCATCATGGGATAGAGCTATGGGAGTTGATGAATGCTTTTCATGAGGGGTTATGTGCCGAAGATGCACGTGACTTAATGTCTATCACAAATGGTACTTTTGGCACAAATTACGAGCATGATGATTGGGAATTCTTGGAGCAAATGGCGGTCACATCAAAAAGAAAAGCTCAAGCATCAAGGAGAGCACGACCGACCATTACCCGAACTCAAGTGCACGCGGTAGACGATGGTAATGTTCAAACTTCTAATCAAATTTATATTGTTTGTGCATTTTGTAATGAGATAGGGCATGCGACTGAAAATTTCCAAGGAGTGGAAGCGCAATATGAGGAGGTGAATGTATTGCAAGGGCAAGGAGGGGGTGGTAGAAATTATAACATGAACTCCAATACTTACCACCTCGGCTTAAGAAACCACCCAAACTTTCAATATGGGAATCCCTCAAACCAAGCTAACCCAAATTTCAAAGGAGCTCAAGGAAATTTCATACCTCGTCAACAATACAACCAAGGTCAATTTCAACAATCGGGTGGTCAAAGTGGTTCTTCGGGTCAAACTTCATCAAGTGGGAATGAAGTTATGGATATGCTCCGGTTGATGCAACAAGATATGCAAAGAAGGAATCAACTTGATGATGTTCACATGCAAAAAGATGAAATCCGTGACAAAGCGATTCAGTCGTTGACCACTCAAATGGGTCAACTTGCAAGTGACGTGACATTATTGAAGAAAGCAAAAGGTCAATCACCAAGTGACACGGTGATAAATCCTAAGAACACAAAAAGCATTAACATCAATGTGGTAAGCACCGTTCCAAATACTAAATTTAATGAAACATTGCTAACTTCTTTGTATCAAGTGAATTCAGGTTTGGAAAAAGATGCCGAATTCGAGAATGATAAAGAGTATGGAGCGCCAATCGTGCCTATCCGAGTGGGGAAACTAAAAATTCCTCATGCATTATTGGATTATGGGGAGAACATGAGTGTCTTACCAGGTGATCTATACGACATGTATGATTTTGGTCCGCTTCAGGGTGTAGACACCATGGTGAGTTTGGCGGATGAAAGTTGGAGGCGTCCACGGAGAATTGTTAAGAATGTTATGATTCGGTTGGGAGAATTTGAATACCCGGTGGATTTTCTGGTCTTAGATTATGCCACTACCGAGATGGCGTCGCAACAAAGGGTGATTTTAGGTATACCGTTTCTCTATACAACAAATGCTCAAATCAACTGTAGAGACGGGATCATTATTATGACCGAAAAGAGCCGTAAGTTGTTCTTTGATGTTCAGACGAGGATTATTAGTTATGAGTCCATTGAGGGGAAGGGTAGCGAATCTAATGGTCATATGAAAAACATGTGTCAAAGAACAAAAACGAATAAACAACCGGGTCGTGAAGAATAGTATGAAGGTTCAAGCAGGAATGTACGTGATTTTCCACCGAACGAACATGAGATGGATGCATTTTGCTCAATGGCACGAGGAAATGATGGAGATGATAGAAATCGTTTCTTTGAGCCACCATAAATGGGGGGTGGCGTGGTCTGGCTGAAGACCTGAAAACTTAGCGCTGCTCGGGAGGCAACCCGGGGGTTTTACATTGATCTTGTTTGTTTTGTTATTTTCTATGTTTCAGGGCTATGGCAACGTTCAAGTGTGGGGAAGATATGCAGATCTTTGTGTGAAGATAGTGGTGGAAAGTAGAATCATCTACAATATATGGTGTGTCAAGCTTCACCAGGTTAATGTACTCTTCCCTTAATCTTGTTATGTTCTTTAGTTTTGAAATGTTTGTAGTTAGTTGGTGTGATTTTGTTGTTAAAAAAAAAGAAGTATAAAAAGAGAGAAAAGAACAAAAAGAAATTTGGGGTCTGAGTGTTAAAGCTTAAGTTGATGTTAAAGTGGTTTTTAGCGATCATTTCCTTCCAAAGCCATACATTGGGGTCAATGTATCCCAAGTGTGGGGATGGGGAAATTTTTGTCGATTTTGAATTTTTTTTTGTTAAACCAAGCGAAAAAAACTGTTGAATTTTGAAAACTTGACATTGCCCGCGTGACACATCGGCAACCCTTATTGTCCTTTCTTGGTGAGTTCTTGGGCCACACACATGATTATTAGAGATTAATTTTTTTTGGTTTGAGTGGCAGTTTGTGATTTGTGTTAATAGAACTTGCATAACGAATGCTTGTTGAAGCCTAGGTTTAGCATGCTTGTGAAGATGAGAAGGGCATTTAGGTAGCTTCGTCTGGATGTGTGAGAGTGTGGGAATGGGGGGTTGGACCTCATACGATATATATATGAGCTTGGTAGTGCGAGGGGGCGGAGGTTTGGTCTTTAGTAGCCATGTTTGAGCCTATCGCCATTCATTTGTGACCCATGCCCATATTCTCAAATTTCTACATATTGAGACGACCCGGTTTAGGAGCTTTAGTGTTTGATGTTTGATGTTTATGTATATGTTCTTTTTATGCTTGTTTGTCTAAAAAAAAATCTGAGAAAAATACAAAAAGAAAGAAATAGTTGAAAGAAAATCAAAAAGAAAAGAAAAAGATGATGATGTTGTGTAAATAGTCGATGGTTGTTTTGGTTAGTAGTAGCAATAAAACCGGGTCGAATCAATAAGCTACTTGCATATATTTCCCACCATCTTCCTACCCTTACACATAGCCCCGTTACAACCCATAAGTCCCTTTGATTTACGAGCATGTTAGGCAATGCATAGGCGGAGACTTGATTTGTATTCAAGCTTATTGTCGCACAGTCCCACATTTGCATTGAGTGTTCTAGCACAATCTTGCTAGTATTCTTTGTCACCGAGAGGAGGGTTATTGCGAGGGGTGTGTCTTGTGGTGTGATGATAGGTTAGTAAAAGGACGACATGTATTTGCTTGGTTTATTTTGATCGCTTGTAAGTTTGGGAATGACTTTTGAACAGGTTGCTTGGGACAAGCAACGGGTAATTGTGGGGATGTGACGGGTAGTCCGTAGGATGACCCTTGAGTGTTATAAATGATAATTTAACCCCGCATTTATCCATGTAATTGTCTAGAATTAGGTAACTACGGTTGTTTGTGTTTCAGGTACAAATGGAGCTTAAAAGGGAAGGAAGTTGGTGCATCAATAAAAAATAAAATATTGGAATAGAAGAACTAAGAATATCACATGACAGAGGATGAAATTACAAGAACGTGGGCGAAAACGGCAAAGAAAACGGAGTTAAAACGAAAAAGTTATGCTGAAAACAAAATTTCATGCTGAAGCCCACCGTAGCCTACGGTGGAGGGCGTAGCTTACGGTGGTCCCTGACATAAATTGTCACCGTATGACAGTTTAAAGCCACCGTAAGCCATTCCAAGCCACCGTAAGCTACGGTGGCCACCGTAGCTTACGACACTGACCTGCGTAAATATGTAACTTCCACCTTTTAATGCGGATTTATGGTGTCTTTTCATTCCCAATCAATCCCATTCGGTTACCAGGAGTCTAGGGGCGATTTTTGGGTGTTGTTGAGAGCTTGAAACAATTTCTAAACATCTTGTTAGTGTTTTTAATTCCTATGAACATTGATATGTATGTGATGATGATTGTCCAAGTCATGAGTGGCTAAACTTATGGTGATCATCCTAGGTTGAAGGTTTGTCTAAGACATTTGTGTTTTGATTCTTATTTCTAGAATAATAGACTTGCTATGATGGTTTGTTTATTATGGTGTGTTGTTTGCTTGTTCGTAAATTGTTAATTAGTATGTTAATCTTAGCCTAAACCATACGTTCTTGGTGCCGTTGGCAATCGAGATATCATGGGCGGGATTAGGATTGGGTATTGATTAATTGGTCATCAGGTAACAACCTCGTGTTCTAGTAATCCGAGTACTTAGTTCCCTTTCATCACGACAAGTAATAACACATGAACCATGTCTATGTGGTTCTTTCTAGTTGAATATTAGCATGAATGTCAAAGCAAACCGGAAACTTAGGATGGTCATTTGTCTCTAAATTGTTTACAAAACCAAATTCTCATTTTGCAATTAGATTAGTAATCTTAGTTTTTAAAAAACAAACAATCCAAATCAGTGAATTTACTATTCTTGCAATTTAGTTTAACTTAGTTAAGTTAGATACACTTTTAAATAGCACATATTCCACAAACTCCCTGTGTTCGATACCCACTTACCACTAGCTATTTAGTAGTATTTGGATTAAATTTGATTGTGACCACGACATCACGTCAAATTTTGGCGCCGTTTCCAGGGAGTAGTGCGCAACGTGTGTTATTTTTGATCTTTTTAAGGTTGTTATTTTTTCTGGTTTACGCTGGGTGTGTTAGTGTGCAGGTATTTACAGGTGCATGCATACTAGGAGCTCTCACAAGCTATCACCATTGGCATTTGATCCAGAAAATGAACGAACTTTGAGAAGAAACAGAATTTTGCTAAGAGAAAACAAAGTCAGCGGTTCACCAACAACACCTACTACACCAGTTACACCAATCAGATACATGAATCCACCACCACCACCACCACCCACTACGGGTGAACCTACACCACCCTTTACACCATCTTCAACACAACCTTCACCAAATACTACCATTCCTATAAGCACACCAGAAGTCAAACCATCCAACACTACATTACCCGAGAACACTCAACCTGAATAATCTTTTAGCTATCAAGCTATATCTTACTCAATAAATATTGTACTAGGTACTTATAAAAAGTACTCATTTGATAACTATCTCTAATTACGTTATTTTATGTCGCTTTCTTGTATTTTAGCCTGTTTTTAGGTATTTAAAGTGTATCAAGGCATTGTATGAGTATGATGCATGTATGATTAATATTTCTAAGTATGTCGAGTCTCGGTTTTGCGTATATGCATGTCCACAACTATTTGCGTATAACATAAATATGTAGCACGTATATGTATAAAAATGAATTTCCATTATGATCAAAGCCTCGGATTACAAGATTGGAAATGAAATACGAATACGACACGATTACAAGTTTCTAAATATAGAAATACGAATACAACTTTCTAAATAAGGAAAGTACAGAAATGCGAAGCGTTACAACAATATTAAGTATATTGTAATGTAGCTATTTAATATCCGCTTACCGCCGCTGATGTCCAGTTGATCGCCTGACTGATGGAATGAGATGAGCACATAACACACTTTATCAATCATTCAATTATTTATTTAATATTCCATAATCAATACAGATTACTGGAACACACTCCATCTATCAATTAACAGTTATTCGATCAATTTGAATGAGATGAAAGCTATACTTAATTGAATTGTTAAATGCCAAGGCAATTGCTTCCCCTTAACTCCTCCCCTTGTCCCCTAAAACCCGATCGTCTAAACAAAGAACTCGAGAATACTAACAAATGAGTTTAGATGGGCCAAACTAAAAAGGTTACTAGGTTTATTTAATTGGGTTAGTATTTTCAGAAAAATGAATGTTTTATTATAATGTTATTGGGTTTTAAACCTTATCGATATTTGTTTTGACACAATTATATATAATAATTTATTAAAATATTTTGGGCCACCAAAAAGGGCTATGTACGGTCGTTGATATGTGAATTATTGTTTATATGTTTAAATCACCAAATTAAAAGGTTTCGTTAACTTAATTGCACACGATCAACAAGTGTACCGATTTTTATGTAGTCAAGTCGGTAAGACCGAGATTAATCCAAGGACACAATGGTGCCGATCTCGATACTAAACCTCTATCGAGTCCTAATCTAATGATGTTTAGTGGATGTTCAGTTTTTGGCAATTATTAAAACTAACTAAGAATGCAAACCACGCAACCATGCAATCAAACAAAAATTTTTAGTGAAATTAAATAATGAGAAAGTAGCTACCTAGGCAAGAATCATGTTAACTCGTCATAACTCACGAGATCAGAAAATTATGATTTGGCTATCGGGATCTTAAAATACACTATCTTGACCTAAACTGGATGCCAGATCACTATCCAAACATGACATAATCTAGTATTTAGGAAAGTGTGTAAACTCACTGGTCTCGGGTTCAGATCACCTCTCGGTCTTTCTAAATGAGTACAATAATACCTTAAATCAGGATAACCTCTCGGTCCCAGCAGAAACTGTACATCCGGGAAGTGTAAGGGATGCAAAGGGTAGTGATTCTATTAGGTTTTTGACATGGGATGCTAAATAGATGGACATGCTAGGGGTAACTCACTCTTATGCAGACCACAGTCCCGAATATCTCTAAACCTAGACACACCGACATCTAATCTCCTCTTGGACTCAAAGATGGTAAAATGCTAAATTATCGAATAAGTTAATTATTTGTTCATAGGGTTTACTACGTCTAACAACTACGAGATATATCGAAAACACGAGGTCTTACGAAATCACAAAACCCTAGATCAACCAATACTCGATAAATTAACTAGAACTAAGTGGAACATTCAAAACTATCAGTTATAAAACACACATATACATTAAAAACCTGATTAGAGCACTCTTTACCATAACATAAGCCAAATCACAAATTATTCAAAACCGAGAAGCTATCAAAAGTTAACAATCACCCATAGCCTAGGTAGCTAAGAAAAGCTTAGTTACTCCTGTTCATAAAAAAACATAAATAAGTTCAAAGCAGTAGAATTCAATAAACATTTTCGCAAGTTCAAGTTTAGACAAAACTGGAAACAAAGAAACGTTATCTAACTGAAAGCAAGTAATTTTAGCTAATACTCTTCAAATCTAAGCTTCCTTATTGCTAAAAGCACTTCAAACTCGCCTATAATAGCTCTGGTGTTCGTAAAAGCCGAAGTAGATGCGACATAGGGTAATAATGAGTTATTTACGTTGATTTGATATCTAAATATGTCCGTCTTTGGTTTGCATTTACAAAAAAAAATATTTAGAGATCTATCAATTGTATAGTTTACATTATTTAACTCGTGTAATACACGGGTCCTTAACGATGTGTGTGTGTGTGTGTGTATATATATATATATAAACTGCATATATCTCCATATTGGTCATCAACATGATTATAAGATTTTGTCATCACCACTATTGATCATAAAAAAACAACAAATCAGTTTATACCATTGAATGTTTCCTTCTAAAACTATCAGTGTATGTTTACATGAAAAACAACAGATGATGACAATTGCTAGCATGTATAAAGAACAAAGCTATGATCAACAACATTATATACAAGTAAATTTAATTACAAAATACAATTTTGTTTATAGAAGTGATATAAAACTTAGGGTTATTGGATTTTAATAATCCAAAGTTTCACCTATTCGTTGTTAATAATCTCAACTTTAAAAATTCTCTCAAACGATCCCAACTTATAAGAATTTGGCCCCAATTGATCATTTTTTAACATATGTGCATTTAAATCAATTAAGGAGTGTACAGGTGCACTTGAATCTATTGAGGAGACCAAATTCTTATATGTTAGAAAATGATCAATGGGGGCCAATCTTTTACAAGTCGGGATCGTTGGAGGGAATTTTTAAAGTTGGGATTATTATCGGCAAACATGTGAAAGTTAGGATTATTAAAATCCAATAACCAAAAGAGATTTATAAGAGTTTTTACATCTAGACTAATGATGGTAATTGTCGTAAGTGATGATAGTATATGAAAACCTTAAGCAACTAGACCAAATCTAACAAAAAGGCTTAAAAATGTCAGTTGACGAAACTAGATTGAACACGCCAGTGGAAACCGACCAAGCCTAAATGAGTGTAAATTTAATATAATAATTTATGTTTAGAGTATGTGTATCGTGCGCGCGCACGCACATGTTTTACATAAACAAATAACTCCACACATGCTCACATCTACAAAATCAACAAGGGCACAAATAAACCAAACGCATAGGTGTATACATTTTGTGTTGGATCAGTTTTGTTCTAAACATAATGAAAAACATGAAAACATACCTGTTACAGCAGACAGTGCAGAGGAGAATCCAGTGAGAGATGATGCCATGGAGTTCGACATATTTGTCAGTGTGATCTGGTTCCTCCTTAGGGTGCTGACTGATGATGGTGATGATGAAACCGAATAAGGGAGTTCGGTTATGGAGAAGAGGTCGATTATGATGTTATTAGAATTAGGTTATATGTCTAAGTGTGTCACCTTTTAACCTCTACATAAGTCTCCTTATATAAGCACCCAAGAGGAAACCTAATTAGTTAATAAGAGTAATATGGTCCATCAACAATTACCAACTAATTATTTAATAGGTTGTTATATATTTTGATCTATATAATGTAAATGATTATAATGGCTACAAGATTAAATATTAAGACATAATATATTTAATCTTACATTCTCCCACTTAGCCGAGTAATCATTTACTATGAGTATTAGATAAGCCTGATCAGGAGTTAACACTCATTTTAGCCTTAAACAAGTACTATAGCAGAGAAATACAGCCGTTGAATCATTATGCGACTCATGACCCCCATTAGTCATACTATAGCCTTAATTTAAAAGCTAACCGTTATGATCAAAATACGCATAAGCCCTTTGTTTGATTTGTAACTTTATTTGTCTATATACCATTACACCGGTTGAACATATTCTAAGAGACATACAAAATCAAACTTAGGAAATTTCATTAATCATAAAACATAAGCTAGTACAATATGCTTAAATAAGGTCTTTACTAAATCCCATATTCCGAACATGTTCTTCGTAAACCTTAGGAGGGAGACCTTTAGTCATAGGATCCGCAAGCATATCTTTAGTACTAATATACTCGATACAAAGATTATTTTCCTCAACTGGTTCACGTACGAACATATATTTTGTATCGAGATATAAACCAACTCCAGTCGAACTGTTACTGTTCGAGAAACTAACGGCAGCTGAATTATCACAATAAAGCTTCAATGGTCTAGAAATGGAATTAACGACTTTGAGTCCAGTGATCAGATTTCTAAGCAACATTCCATGACAGGTTGCGTTATAAACAGCAATGTACTCTGCCATCATTGTGGAAGTTGTGGTCAACTATTGTTTATGACTCTTCTATAAGATAGGTCCGCCTGCTAACATAAAATATAGCCCGAAGTGGATTTCTTGTCATCTTTGCATTTGGCAAAGTCAGAATCAGAATAGCCTACCACTTCTAAATGATCACTTCTTCTATAAGTCGGTTTATAGTCTTTCGTCCCTTGCAGATATCGAAGTACCTTCTTAGCTGCTTTCCAGTGATCTAGGCCAGGATTTGTTTGATAACGGCCTAGCATTCCAGCAATATAAGCGATATCTAGGCGAGTACAGACTTGAGCATACATCAGGCTCCCGACTACTGACGCGTAAGGTATCTGGCTCATTTGCTCCTTCTCAACCTCTGTTGTCGGACACTGGAATGAACCGAAAACATCTCCCTTAACTACTGGAGCGATGGAGGGTTTGCACTGTTGCATGTTATAACGTGTAAGGACACGATCTATGTAAGCCTTTTGAGACAATCTGAAGATCCCTTTGTGTCTATCTCGGTGAATTTCGATGCCAATGACGTAAGAAGCATCTCCGAGATCCTTCATGTCGAAGTTATGCGAGAGTAACCGCTTCGACTCATGCAACATGTCTAAACTATTACTTGCTAATAGAATATCATCTACGTAAAGGACAAGTATAGTAAAGTTGCTCCCACTCATCTTGAGGTAGGTGCATTGATCCACTTGATTCTTCATAAAACCTTGTTTCTTCATGACTTCTTCAAACTTGAGGTACCATTGACGTGATGCTTGTTTTAACCCATAAATGGATTTCTTCAACTTACAGACTAGATGCTCCTGACCTTCAGGTTTAAAGCCTTCAGGTTGTTTCATGTAAACATCTTCGTCTAAGTCTCCGTTAAGGAAATCGGTTTTAACGTCCATCTGATGCAACTCTAAATCAAAATGAGCTACTAGGGCCATGACGATCCTTAATGAATCTTTACGAGAGACAGGTGAAAACGTCTCTTGATAATCATTTCCCTTTTTCTGAGTGTAGCCCTTTGCAACCAATCTCGCTTTGTAGCGTTCAACGTTCCCTTTCGGATCCAATTTTGTTTTGAACACCCGTTTACATCCTACGGGTTTGACACCGTTGGGTAATTCTACCAAATCCCAAACATCATTTTTCTTCATGGATTCAAGCTCATCAATCATTGCTTTATTCCATTCAGAAGACTGATCACTGCTAATGGCTTCATTGTAAGAGATAGGATCATTGAGCTTTCCGGGATCCATTTCAGTCAGGTAGGTAACATAATCATCCCAATTAGTAGGCCTTCTTTGCCTAGGTAACCTCCTGAGTGGATTATCGGGTTCAGCGTTGTCTTAGTTTTGAGCGTTTAATGTGCCTTCGTCATGAGGTATAATGGGTTCTGATTGTGGAGGTAAATTTGAAGTTGGTGTAGTAGCTTCAGGTACAGTAGTTGCATTGGGTACAGGAGGAGTAATCGGAGTAATGGTAAGCGGCTAGTCTCTCCCCCCCCCCCCCTGCGTCTTGTACTTCTTGCAATTCTTCGTAAGGGTTGGTACTGCTCCCACTGACCTTGAAATCCTCCAGGAACGCAACACGCTTGGTTTCAACAATACGGGTGACATGGGAAGGACAATAGAAACGGTAACCCTTTGAATTATCAGGATACCCGATAAAGAAACAGGTAACTGTTTTAGGGTCAAGTTTCCTTAGGAAAGGATTGTAAAGTTTTGCTTCAGCAATGCAGCCCCATACTTTCATATATTTAAGACTCGGTTTCCTTCCTGTCCAAAGTTCATAAGGAGTTTTAGGGACAGACTTAGAAGGAACTCTATTGGGTATATGAACAGCTGCTTTTAATGCTTCAGTCCAGAGGAATAATGGTAAATTAGTGTTGGCTAACATACTGCGCACCATGTTCATAAGGGTACGGTTTCTTCTTTCAGCGACACCGTTCTGCTGAGGTGTACCAGGCATGGTGTATTGGTTCACAATCCCCTGGCCCTTACAAAACTCATAAAATGGACCAGGAGCTTGACCCACATCAGTATGTCTTCCATAATATTCACCGCCTCTATCTGATCTCACAACTTTAATCTGACGATCTAATTGCTTTTCAACTTCAGCCTTATAATCTTTAAAATTTGTAAGAGATTCAGACTTTTCCTTAATTAGATACAAGTACATGTAACGAGAATAATCATCAATAAAAGTGATAAATGAAGTATGTCCTTTTATGCCAGCGATTTGGTAGGGACCACTAATATCAGTGTGAATGAGTTCTAATAAATTAGAGCTCCTAGTGGCACCTTTCTTATTCGCTAATGTCATTTTACCTTTAAGACATTTGACACATGTTCCAAAATTAGAGAAATCGAGAGGAGGTAAGACTTCATCTTTTATGAGACGATTTAATCGTTCTCTTGAGATGTAGCCTAAACGTTGATGCCACAACATAGACGAAGTCTCTAAGTCTCGTTTCTCTTTCATCTTTGTGAGTGATTCATTAATGTTATATGACAACAAAGATTTGGAAAAAATATCATCTAGTTCTAATCTATAGAGACCACCATCCAGAATACCAGTACCATAAAGAACAGAATCATAGAGGATAGAGAGTTTACGATGACCATGGGAAAAAATAAAACCGTCCATGTCTAACTTTGGTCCTGATACAAGGTTCCGAGTTACCTCAGGAACATATAAGGTATCATAAAGTTTAATACATAAACCAGTTTTCATAAATAATTGTAATGTTCCAATGGCCTTCACTTCTAATTCCTGATCATCCCCAACCTTAAGCGTTCTTTGGTTTCTTTCCAGCTTCCGGATTGTAAGGAATCCCTGAGTTGAATTGGTAACATGAACCATAGAACCAAAATCAAACCACCAAGAATTAGCAGGAGCATTTAAATTATAGGACTCAAGTATCATAAAATAATCGTTGCCTTTCTTAGCCAGCCACTCCTTAAAGTCAGGGCATTCCTTCTGCATATGACCTGCCTTTTTACAGAACTTGCAGTGGATTCTGCCTAAGGAGTTCTTAGAGCTGGAAGGTGCACTTGTATTAGGATTGGGCCTTTGTGTCACACCCCTTTCTAAGGCGGAAACACGATGTGTGATCTTGAAAGGTTCTCATTGCATACGAATGGTAAACATACTACATGCTCATAACATAACTCCAAATGCCATTAACATAACATAAGTTAAGTGTTTACATCACAAGAAAACATATTGTCTGAAAACTTTACAACTTTATTTAAAAACGAACATAAAGGTTTTGGTTCTTATATCCCACACAAGATGGAATATAGAAACCAAATCCCACAAATCAGGCATCGGAGTCTTGACATGACATGACTAAAACAAAAGCGACATCTTGGAGCAAAAGTAAGATCGCGCGCACGTCCACTTTAGTTACCTGAAATACATGTGAGTTTTGGAAAACCGTCAACATAATGTTGGTGTGAATTCATGCAGATTTGTGAAAACATTTAAGCATTCGTTATGGAAAATATGGTATGCTTGTATGAAATAAGTATTTCTGTAAATATAAGGAAATCGAGATCGCTAATGGTTTGCAAGACCATTAACATGTGACACGACATAGGAAGCATCCAAACCATAGGCATTTTTACTTGTCGATCCACGACTGTCGATTCACGACTAGAGATACAAAAGCACTGCTTGGTAAAAGAGTGGCCAAGAGTGTGGCTGCCTGAAACCCATTAGATCTAACCTTTTGTTCTGCGGTCTTGGTATGTAACTGATTAACGGTGCTTATGGCACCCTATTCGTGATATGATCTAAAGTATCATTCCTTAGTTTTAATATTCAACATACCATAACACATGTATTTTCCCCAAGTTTAGAAAACAAGTAAAAGTTTAAAAGTGGTGACATGAACTCACAACTTTGCGTTTCCTGCGTCGTAAACTTCACCGGTAGCGTCGTGACCTATACGTGTTCTATTAATGTTAGTCACTAAACTTGTATCACACAAGTACAAGTCACCATCTTTAGCTTATGTGATTGTTCTTTATACGTTTATGTAGACTTTTCGAGGTAATAAGTGGTTAAAAATAATTTATATTTTTAACTTTTCAAGTGAGTTACTTATATTATTTTCCCACAAATAAGTATAAGTATTTTGTGAAATAATATTTTCAATATTATTTTTGTACAAGTATTCTTAGGAAAGTATACTTGTATTTTATGTAAATACTTGTGTATTTCGTATTTTTCACCAAAAATCAATATTTTGATTTTTATTACTTTCCGTAATTAGATTTCTCAAAAATAATATATTTTTAAGACTTGTATGAAATGTATATATTTTGCCATGCTATAAAATATATATATATGGTTACACCCGATTTTTGTATAAATTCCATTACTTGGTAATGGTTATATATTTTTGTTCAAAAATACATTTTTGAATTCATAATTTGTCCAAGTTGGATAATATGTCAAGAAATGTATTTTCATTAATATATATTTTCTTGTATTCGTCCATGTATTTCCTTGTGAGTAATTTTTGTATACTTATATACTTATGTATTCTCATGTATCTGTACGTGTATTTTTGTACTCATACTCCATGGGAGTATTTAGTGTATTTTCAAGTTCCTAATACACTACTACATATAATACACATAATATACACTTAGCACAAAATTTGGTGATCACTAAATACATATATTCTCCCTAAAAATATACATACTTAATATCAATTTTAACTTGAAGAAATCATCATTTCTTAACTTGAAATTTACACAAAAATTAAGGAAACCTTGGTAAATATTTTTAGGTGAATTTTTAGGAAATAAGTTTCACCAAAACTTATATTTTTCTAAGTTTCAAAATTTTTAATTTTGACATAGTTTCCCCTAAAAATGGAGTTTTCCCATGTTTTCAAAACATGTGTTTATTTTCTTTTCAACACCAAAACAATTTCCAACAACAATCATTAACAACATACACTAATCTTTCCATATGAAACATCATGGTGAACTTGATTCTTGTTAAAAATGTGTAGTCTTTTAGATCTACACTTTACATATTATGATTTTTCCAAAAATAAGTGTTCTTGAGTATTTTAACAAACTTTTTATGAAACTTTATTTCATTAACCAACTCATCCATGAGTTTAATGGTCTTTAAAGTTTGTAAATCATGTTCTAAGTCCACTTTCATGTTTATTAGAAAGATCATCATTTTTAACATCATGATTAACCATGGATCTTTCAAGATCCATGCTTAATAACCTTAGATCTTACATAAACAAGCCTTATGTTAACTTTTTAACAAACTTTCCATGAGATTTAGTTTCAAAAATTAGTTCTACACACACTTTATTACTTCAAGATTACAAGTTTATTCATAAAAAATCATATTTCAAGTTCACATTATGCTTCATATGTTCATCTTCAAGTTTAACCATGGATCCTTCAAGATCCATGCTTAAACTTGGTAGATCCAAGCTTTAACATACTTGATCTAATCATGAACAAAAGATATAACATCAACAATATCATTACATACATCAAAAATTCATGTAATCACTTATTTTCTTCATAAATATGTTAGATCTTCTTATTTTTAACATTAGAAGTTAAGTTGTTTAGATGGTGTAACTTGTACATAACATAAACATGACTTAAATTAGTGATCAAGAAGCTTACTACTAGCTCTAATGGCTAGGGAAGTGGCACAAAAATGGAGATGATGATCAAGGAAGAAAATGAGAGGTTAAAAGCTCCACAAGGTGGTCCTTCAAGTTCTAGCACCATACACCTTCCTAAATGAGCTTCTTACACCTTCTAATGGCCTTAGATTGTGAGATTGGAGTTTGAAAGTGGGTGGGTGTATGTGTGTAGGTTGAGCCGAGAGCAAGAGAGTGGGAGAGGAAGAAGATGAAGCTCTTTGGTGAATGATGGACAATATGTAAGTATCTTGGTCTTTATAAAGGAAAATCCCAACATCAAGATCTTTCTAATAGATTTCATGCCATTTAGTTAGGGGACAAGGTTACTAAAAGTAAATATAGTTATGTGGGACCATGGGGCCGGTTATGGTTAAAGGGGGGGGGGGGGGGTAAAATGTAAAGAGTAAATTTCTGTTTTCGTCCCTGAGGTTTGTCAATTTTAACTAGTTTTATCTAATTTATAACAAATCAAGCCCTGAAGTTTGAATTTCTTAACGCTTTTCATCCCTAAGGGTGCTTTTTCATTTAATTCTCAGGGATGAAAAGCGTTAAGAAATGCAAACCTAAAGGATGAAAAACGGTAAGAAATGCAAACCTTGGGGGATGGTTTTGTTATAAATTAGATTTTTGGACTGAACTAGTTAAAATGGACAAACCATAGGGACGAAAACAGAAATTTACTCAAGTGTAAATTTTGGGAAGTTGAAGGTTTAAAGTGCAAACGGTAAGGTTTAAGTTTGTTTAAGTGTGTTTAGGTGTTTTTATGATTTTAAGGTGTTCTAAAATCAATACTAGTTTAGTATCTTAAAAACATTACTTCTAGTCAAATTTTGATGTCCCGGTTATTGTCCGGTTTTTCGGTTCGTTACCGTTCGTTAAAGTGCTGAATTGCGCAGTTTCACTAAGTATGAAGCACTTTTTGTGGCAGTTTTAATTCCCGACACTTTGTAAGTTATTTTGGAAAATAAAACATAATTTCTATATGATATTATTGTTTTAAATAGCTGATTATATCTGATTTGTGCTGATTTATGCAGTATTCTGCATTTAAAGTGCGTTTCGGGTGTCTTTTAGTGCATAGTTTAGCTTCCGGAAAGTTTATATGTTAACCCTTGTATCCACACTTGGGTTTTAATGTATTTTAGATGTTGGACCTACTCCTAGGCCCTAATTCTGTTATCTGACTGTTTTCTGCGGAACTGCTGACACAATGTGTCTTACAGGTGAGTTTACTAGTCTTTCTGACGCAACGCTTAAAGTAATGCATAAAGAAATATTTGAAGTATAAAACGTGCATGAATTCATATGTATAGCATGTAATAAGAAAATGTTGACATTTAAGCACATAATTGCAGATAATAAATACTAATTAAAACTGTACGGAAATTACAGGTTTTGTGCCAGTTGTCACAGTCTCCCCCCGTTAAAAGAATTTCGTCCCGAAATTCAGGCTGAGTCATCTCCCGCAGGAGTTTTCTTGAACAAATGGGGGTACTTGGCTTTGAACTGATCTTCACGTTCCCACGTGTACTCGGGTCCGTGTTTAGAGTTCCAACGTACTTTGACAAGTTTAATACGACTTCTCCTTGTCTTATGGATCTTCCAATCCGTTACCTCAACGGGTTGTTCTGTAAATCGGAGTATGTCGTCGATATGCACCTCATCCGCAGGGATGATCACTGCTTCTTGGGTTGGACTCTTCTTGAGGTTGGACACATGAAACGTATCATGTACTTCGTTAAGTTCTTCCGGTAACTCCAACTTGTACGCCACGGTACCAATTCTTTCCAAGATCTTGAATGGTCCAATGTATCGTAGATTCAGCTTTCCAAGTTTTCCGAACCTTGCTACACCTTTCTAAGGTGAGACTTTTAACATAACTTTGTCTCCCACCTCAAATTCTAAAGGTTTCCGTCTTCGATCGGCGTAGCTCTTATGTCGATTACGAGCCACCTTGATGCGTTCTCAGATCTGCACGATCTTGTCGGTCGTCTCTTGAACAAGTTCAGGACCAATCATACGTTTGTCTCTAGCGTCTGCCCAACACAACGGCGAGCGGCACTTGCGGCCATACAGAGCCTCGAACGGTGCGGCTTTTATGCTCGTATGGTAGCTGTTATCATAGGAAAACTCAACTAAAGGTAGATCAGTATCCCAGCTATCGCCCAGATCCATAACACATGCGCGAAGCATATCTTCCAGTGTTTGTATGGTCCGTTCGCTATGGCCGTCTGTTTTGCGGATGGAAGGCCGTGCTTAGATCTAGCTGAGATCCAAAGGCCTCCTGGAAGGATTGCTAGATCCTTGAGACAAAACGTCCATCTCTGTCTGAAATAATCAAAATAGGCACTCCATGACGTGCCACTATTTCCTTAAGGTACAGCTCAGCAAGCTTTCAAGTGCTATCCTTCTCTCGGATCGGTAGGAAATGCGCAGACTTCGTTAATCGATCAACTATTACCCATATCATATCATGCCCTCTAGGGGTCCTGGGTAATTTCGTTATGAAGTCCATTGAGATTTGTTCCCACTTCCACATGGGTATCTCGGGTCGTTGCAGTAGTCCAGATGGTTTCTGATATTCGGCCTTAACCTTAGCACAGGTTAGGCACTTTCCAACGTAAACAGCAACATCGCTTTTAAGCCTCGGCCACCAATAGTATTCTTTCAAGTATTGATACATCTTTTCCGATCCTGGGTGGATCGAGTATCTCGACTTGTGAGCTTCATCAAAGATGATTTCTCGAATACCGCCATAGAGCGGAACCCAAATACGCCCCATAAAGTATAAGGTTCCCTCTTCATTTGGCACCAATTTCTTCTCCATACCTCGGAGATATTCAGCTCTACGATTCTCCCTCTTAAGGGCTTCTTGTTGGGCGTCATGAATGCGTGCAGTGAGATTCGTTCGAATGGTCATTTCCAATGCTCGAACTCTTAGGTTCTTAACCCTTTCTTTTCGACTTAACGCGTCCGCTACTATGTTCGCTTTTTCCAGGATGGTACTTGATCTCACAGTCATAATCGTTCAGCAATTCCACCCATCTTCGCTGACGCATGTTCAATTCCTTCTGATCGAATATGTGTTGTAGGCTTTTATGATCTGTGAAGATTGTACATCGAGTACCATATAAATAATGTCGCCAGATCTTCAAGGCGAACACCACCGCGCCTAATTCCAGGTCGTGTGTGGTGTAGTTCTTCTCATGAACCTTCAACTGTCTTGAAGCGTAAGCGATGACCTTTTGGCGTTGCATGAGCACGCAACCTAATCCTTGACGTGAAGCGTCGCAGTATACCACGAAGTCCTCAGTGCCTTCGGGTAAAGATAGTATCGGTGCATCGCATAGCTTGCTCTTGAGAAGTTGGAAAGCTTCTTCCTGCTTATCACCCCAGTCGTACTTCTTATCCTTCTGCGTAAGGGAAGTCAACGGTTGAGCTATCTTAGAGAAATTCTCGATAAATCATCGGTAATAGCCCGCTAACCCCAAGAATTGTCGAACTTCGGTTGGTGTCTTGGGAGCTTCCCAATTCTTTATTGCTTCTATCTTGGCTGGGTCTATATGAATACCCTTCTCATTCACAACATGACCAAGGAACTGTACTTCGCGAATCCAGAATTCGCACTTTGAAAACTTTGCGTAAAGTTTCTCTTCCTTCAGCAGTTCCAGAATGGTCCTGAGGTGTTGCTCGTGCTCTTCTCTCGTTCGGTAATAAATCAGAATATCATCGATAAATACAATCACGAATTTATCGAGATATGGTTTGCAAACACGATTCATCAGATCCATAAATACTGCTGGCGCGTTCGTCAATCCAAATGGCATCATAAGGAACTCGTAATGGCAATAACGAGTCCTGAACGAAGTCTTCGGTATGCTCTCTTCTTGGATCCTTAACTGATGATACCCAGATCGAAGGTCGATCTTGGAATAGTAGCTCGATCCTTGCAACTGATCGAATAAGTCGTCAATCCTCGGTAGTGGGTACCGATTCTTGATAGTGAGCTTATTCAGTTCTCTATAATCGATACACATCCGCAGTGTTCCGTCCTTCTTCTTCACGAATAAAACAGGAGCTCCCCAAGGCGAGAAACTCGGCCTTATGAATCCTTTATCCAACAACTCCTGGAGTTGTGTAGATAATTCTTGCATCTCGGATGGCGCAAGTCGATATGGTGCTTTGGCCATAGGAGCGGCGCCTGGCACCAAGTCAATATGGAACTCGACATGTCTTTGTGGAGGTAATCCTGGCAGATCTTCGGGGAATACGTCAGGAAATTCCTTCACCACAGGAATGTCTTCGAGTTTCGATTCCTCAGCCTTCTTATCTATTACGTGCGCCAGGAATGCAACACATCCTTTCCTTAAGCACTTCTGCACCTTCATACAATTGATGATTCGCAGGGGTTTGTCTCGTTTATCTCCATGCACGATGAGAGTTTCATCATTCGCAAGAGGGATGCGAATGATTTTCTCGTGACACACAACTTCAGCCTTATTCTTGGACAGCCAGTCCATTCCGACCACCACATCGAAGCTACCCAATTGAACATGTAAGAGGTCGATGCTAAATCTCTGCTCACCGAGTTCTAACGTACAACCTCTAACTACTTCGCCTGATTCAACAAGTTTACCATCGACTAGTTCTATGGAATAAGGAACTTCTAATCTACTAGATTCTATTCCAAGCATGCATTTAAATTCCATAGACACGAAACTATAATCGGCACCAGTGTCAAATAGTATGGATGCAAAGTGATTGTTAACGAGAAACGTACCGGTGACCACATTAGGGTCCTCGCGTGCGTTCCTTGCTCCAATCACGAATGCTCGAGCCTGAGCATTGTTCTCTCTTGGGCAATCTTTCTTGAAATGATCCTTGCTTCCACAACCAAAGCATCCTTGGTTCTGCCTAGCTCCATTACCATTCCGGTTACCATTACCATTGCCATTTCCACCACTGTTTCCATTACCAGCACCGTTACGGTTTCCATTCCCGTTCCTATTACCACTTCCATTTCTTTTTCCCCAACAGTTCTCGGTATGGTGACCCAGTTTTCCACACTTGTCACATTTTGGGATGCGACAAACTCCTTCATGGTGACGCTTGCACTGATTGCATTTGGGCAGGGTGCCCTGGTATCCTCTGGCAGGGGCGTCATTCATGGCTGCAAGAGCTTTTGTTTTCTTGGGTGGATTGGGTTCACGTTTCTTATTGTTGGAACCCTTGTTGTTATGTGTCGCTTGATTCAGGCTCGAATGCTTCCTCTTCTTGTCACCAGACGACTCAGCATGCGTCTCGGTCTTCTTAGTTGGATTCAGCGATAACTTCTTCATACGGACAGCATCTTCGGTAAGGCTGACAGCCAGAGTTACAGCCTGAGTGATCGTTTCAGGTTTAGCCGAAGTTACCATGCTGCGAAACTCTGGAGCCAATCCCCATATGTAGCGCTCAACGCGCTTAAATTCAGGAGTCACTAAATAGGGGATTACTCTTGACAGATCATGGAACCTTCGAGTATAACCAACAATGTCCGCACCTTCCATGGACAAGTTCCAGAACTCAGTCTCCAACCTTTGGAGTTCAGCACGAGAGCAATACTTCTCTCTCATCCTTTCCTTCAACTCATCCCAAGTCATACCATACGCTACATCATCTCCCAGGGTTTGGACTTGCAAATTCCACCAAATCAAGGCTTCATCAACAAACAACCCAGTAACAAAAGTGACTTGCTGGTCAGCGGTACACTTGCTCATGTGGATAGTGGAATCAGTCTTCTCCGTCCAGCGCACTAAAGCCACTGCACCTCCAGTGCCGTCGTAGTTTAGTGGCTTGCAGTCGAGAAACTGCTTGAAGGTGCAGCCCGGAATTGATCCAACCAATTCACACGTGAGCAATCAATGAAATAATGAAACAAAGACCGTTCATAAATTTCACCATGTTTAGCAAATCATCTTAAGGTTACCTTGAGTTGTGTTTCCTCCAGATGAATCTCCATATCCATTACGTCTAGTACCGCTTGGTCCTCCACTGTGTTCAGTACGGTTCGCCTCATACTGGGCGATCGCTTCGGATATCCTTTCTTCCAGCAGGGAGTTTAGTTCTTCCGCAGTCCTCGGCAGCGGAGGGGGAGGAGGTTGATCACGAGCGTTCACAGCTCTTCTGGGTGCCATGTTCTTCCAAAACACAACACAACAGAGTTAGATATTTGTTTGATATCATCACACAAGACAGTAGTGTATATACACATGCATCTACCCACCTAAATAACATCAAACAATCCGCCAAACATCTAAATCAATTTATACAGCATCAAGCATGCATAAACAGATAAATAATGATGTGTCATAAGATATTCACCGAGTCTTTATACATATTAGGACAACTTGTTACATCTTTGTTTGCGAAGAAAACAAAATGCATAAGGGTTACATCACCCCATAGTACATGTTTAATATATATAAAAGACAAATATCTTTCTTCACATCGGCGGTTCTTGTGTTCATACCCAAAAACATTACTCCAATAGAGTATTTAATAGGTTGGGGGAGGGGGTGAGGGTGTAGGGAAGATCAAACTATGAAGAAGGGTCACTTCATCCTCAAGCTCATGAATTCGACGGATGAGGGAGCTGACTTGGGTAAAAGTGTGGGAAGGTGTGGGAACACGGGTAGGAGTGAATGGCACAACAGGCATAGCGTCATCATCATCACCGGTCGGATAAACTCTCAGTCCAGCAGCAAAGAGGGCTGAAGATATCATTGAATCGAAGGAATCGGCATCAGACTCGGGGTCAGAATCGGAAGGGACATCGTCACGAACACAACAGGAGAGGCCACACCATACTCCAGGTCATCAACGAGAGACCGGTCCTCAATAGGGATGGCAGCAAAAGGAACAACATGGATGGGAACAGGTTCAGCGAGATGTCCACCATCTGGATATCCTACGATCTGCTGGCCAAGAAGAGGTAAAGGTAAGGCTAAGACATCGTCGGTTATCATCTCCGGGTCGGCCTCCTGTGCTGAAGAAATCTCGTCATCAGGGGCAATCATCATCGGGGCACTTCCTTCGGATAGGCTGCTGCTCTTAGACGAAGACATGTGTACCTGTGATATTCTATTCATAGTATATATATATATATATATATATATATATATATTAATTATTACTTAATTAATATACAAATAATTATACACATAGTTGCAAGTAATTCTTAGTCAAAGACAAGTGCTACTCCAGTGCACCCTAAGTTTCGTAGTGTCCTCACTTGACTCTTTGAAAACAGTTTCAGGTAGTGGATGTCGTGGAAAGTTTTATGCAACGAAAACTTTTGAAAAAAAATTGTTTTCGTGAGAGGATCCTAAAGATTGTAGTCTAGACTCGAGAAAGAATCCTGGTTCACTATAATCGCAGCTTTGATACCAATCTGTCACACCCCTTTCTAAGGCGGAAGCACGAGGTGTGATCTTGAAAGGTTCTCATTGCATACGAATGGTAAACATACTACATGCTCATAAAATAACTCCAAATGCCATTAACATAACATAAGTTAAGTGTTTACATCACAAGAAAACATATTGTCTGAAAAGTTTACAGCTTTATTTAAAAACGAACATAAAGGTTTTGGTTCTTATATCCCACACAAGATGGAATATAGAAACCAAATCCTACAAATCAGGCATCAGAGTCTTGACATGACATGACTAAAACAAAAGCGACATCTTGGAGCAAGAGTAAGACCGCGCGCACATCCACTTTAGTTACCTGAAATACATGTGAGTTTTGGAAAACCGTCAACATAATGTTGGTGTGAATTCATGCAGATTTATGAAAACATTTAAGCATTCGTTATGGAAAACATGGTATGCAATTGTATGAAATAAGTATTTCTGTAAATATAAGGAAATAGAGATCACTAATGGTTTGCAAGGCCATTAACATGTGACAAGACATAGGAAGCATCCAAACCATAGGCATTTTTACTTGTCGATCCACGACTGTCGATTCACGACTAGAGATACAAAAGCACTGCTTGGTAAAATAGTGGCCAAGAGTGTGGCTGTCTGAAACCCATTAGATCTAACCTTTTGTTCTGCGGTCTTGGTATGTAACTGATTAATGGTGCTTGTGGCACCCTATTCGTGACATGATCTAAAGTATAATTCCTTAGTTTTAATATTCAACATACCATAACACATGTATTTTCCCCAAGTTTAGAAAACAAGTAAAAGTTTAAAAGTGGGGACATGAACTCACAACTTTGCGTTTCCTGCGTCGTAAACTTCACCGGTAGTGTAGTGACCTATACGTGTTCTATTAATGTTAGTCATTAGACTTGTATCACACAAGTACAAGTCACCATCATTAGCTTATGTGATTGTTCTTTATACGTTCATGTAGACTTTTCGAGGTAATAAGTTGTTAAAAATAATTTATATTTTTAACTTTTCAAGTGAGTTACTTATATTATTTTCCCAAAAATAAGTGTAAGTATTTTGTGAAATAATATTTTCAATATTATTTTTATACAAGTATTCTTAGGAAAGTATACTTGTATTTTATGTAAATACTTGTGTATTTCGTATTTTTCACCAAAAATCAATATTTTGATTTTTATTACTTTCCGGAATTAGATTTCGTAAAAATAATATATTTTTAAGACTTGTATAAAATGTATATATTTTGTCATGCTATAAAATATATATATATGGTTACACCCGATTTTTGTATAAATTCCATTACTTGGTAATGGTTATATATTTTTGTCCAAAAATACATTTTTGAATTCATAATTTGTCCAAGTTGGATAATATGTCAAGAAATGTATTTTCATTAATATATATTTTCTTGTATTCGTCCATGTATTTCCTTGTGAGTAATTTTTGTATACTTATATACTTATGTATTCTCATGTATTTGTACGTGTATTTTTGTACTCATACTCCATGGGAGTATTTAGTGTATTTTCAAGTTCCTAATACAGTACTACATATAATACACATAATATACACTTAGCACAAAATTTGGTGATCACTAAATACATATATTCTCCCTAAAAATATACATACTTAATATCAATTTTAACTTGAAGAAATCATCATTTCTTAACTTGAAATTTACACAAAAATTAGGGAAACCTTGGTAAATATTTTTAGGTGAATTTTTAGGGAATAAGTTTCACCAAAACTTATATTTTTCTAAGTGTCAAAATTTTATAAAAATTTTGACATAGTTTCCCCTAAAAATGGAGGTTTCCCATGTTTTCAAAACATGTGTTTATTTTCTTTTCAACACCAAAACAATTTCCAACAACAATCATTAACAACATACACTAATCTTTCCATATGAAACATCATGGTGAACTTGATTCTTGTTAAAAATGTGTAGTCTTTTAGATCTACACTTTACATATTATGATTTTTCCAAAAATAAGTGTTCTTGAGTATTTTAACAAACTTTTTATGAAACTTTATTTCATTAACCAACTCATCCATGAGTTTAATGGTCTTTAAAGTTTGTAAATCATGTTCTAAGTCCACTTTCATGTTTATTAGAAAGATCATCATTTTTAACATCATGATTAACCATGGATCTTTCAAGATCCATGCTTAATAACCTTAGATCTTACATAAACAAGCCTTATGTTAACTTTTTAACAAAATTTCCATGAGATTTAGTTTCAAAAATTAGTTCTACACACACTTTATTACTTCAAGATTACAAGTTTATTCATAAAAAATCATATTTCAAGTTCACATTATGCTTCATATGTTCATCTTCAAGTTTAACCATGGATCCTTCAAGATCCATGCTTAAACTTGGTAGATCCAAGCTTTAACATACTTGATCTAATCATGAACAAAAGATATAACATCAACAATATCATTACATACATAAAAAATTCATGTAATCACTTATTTTCTTCATGAATATGTTAGATCTTCTTATTTTTAACATTAGAAGTTAAGTTGTTTAGATGGTGTAACTTGTACATAACATAAACATGACTTAAATTAGTGATCAAGAAGCTTACTACTAGCTCTAATGGCTAGGGAAGTGGCACAAAAATGGAGACGATGATCAAGGAAGAAAATGAGAGGTTAAAAGCTCCACAAGGTGGTCCTTCAAGTTCTAGCACCATACACCTTCCTAAATGAGCTTCTTACACCTTCTAATGGCCTTATATTGTGAGATTGGAGTTTGAAAATGGGTGGGTGTATGTGTGTAGGTTGAGCTGAGAGCAAGAGAGTGGGAGAGGAAGAAGATGAAGCTCTTTGGTGAATGATGGACAATATGTAAGTATCTTGGTCTTTATAAAGGAAAATCCCAACATCAAGATCTTTCTAATAGATTTCATGCCATTTAGTTAGGGGACAAGGTTACTAAAAGTAAATATAGTTATGTGGGACCATGGGGCCGGTTATGGTGAAGGGGGGGGGGGGGGTAAAGTGTAAATTTTGGGAAGTTGAAGGTTTAAAGTGCAAACGGTAAGGTTTAAGTATGTTTAAGTGTGTTTAGGAGTTTTTATGATTTTTAAGGTGTTCTAGTATCAATACTAGTTTAGTATCATAAAAACATTACTTCTAGTCAAATTTTGATATCCCGGTTATTGTCCGGTTTTTCGGTTCGTTAAAGTGCTGAATTGCGCAGTTTCACTAAGTATGAAGCACTTTTTGTGGCAGTTTTAATTCCCGACACTTTGTAAGTTATTTTGGACAATAAAACATAAATTCTATATGATATTATTGTTTTAAATAGCTGATTATAGCTGATTTGTGCTGATTTATGCAGTATTCTGCATTTAAAGTGCGTTTCGGGTGTCTTTTAGTGCATAGTTTAGCTTCCGGAAAGTTTATATGTTAACCCTTGTATCCACACTTGGGTTTTAATGTATTTTAGATGTTGGACCTACTCCTAGGCCCTAATTCTATTATCTAACTGTGTTATGCGGAACTGCTGATACAGTGTGTCTTACCGGTGAGTTTACTAGTCTTTCTGACGCAACGCTTAAAGTAATGCATAAAGAAATAGTTGAAGTATAAAACATGCATGAATTCATATGTATAGCATGTAATCAGACAATGTTGACATTTAAGCACATAATTGCAGATAATAAATAATAATTAAAACTGTACGGAAATTACCGGTTTTGTGCCACTTGTCACACTTTGGACTTTAGAAGCATCCTTCCTCTGATGATTGTTCTTCCTCTTCTTAGAGTTGGAGGTGGTGAAGTTAGCAACATCAGTAGTGCGATCCATCCTCATACGCTTTTCCTCCAGTACGCACATAGCGACCAGCTCACTCATCGTCCATTTGTCATTCTGAGTGTTGTAATTGATCTTGAATGCTTCAAAGGACGAAGGAAGCGAAGTAATGATGAAATGAACGAGGAAACCATCACTGATCTCCATTTCCAGCCCCTTCAGCTTATTGGCCATGTCATTCATCATCATGATGTGCTCGCGAATGCCGCTCCTCCCATCATACTTAGTCGTCACCAGCTTGAGGATAAGGGTACTAGTGTGTGCTTTAGACGTCCCCTTGAACTGCGCCTCCACAGAAGCCAAGTAGGTTTTAGCATCTTCAGAATCAGGAATGGCTCCTCTGATTGCATTGCTTATGGACTGCTTCATGAACATGAGAGACATGCGGTTACACCTAGTCCATTTTTCATGAGTCAACTGCTCAGCAGCAGTACTTTGAGGAGTAAGGTCCGCTGGCTTATTCTCTCTTAGAGCATAGTCAAAGTCCGGAAATCCAAGCGTAAGCATAAGAGCATCCTTCCATGCAGCAAAGTTATCACCAGTTAAAGGTGGAATCCCGCAATTGGGCGCTGATAGTGGAAATAAGATGAGCAAGTTATGATACAAAGGAAGAAGTCCTAATGTGATCTAAGGGCACGTAATACTAAGACAGGCATAAATAATGACAATTTTAATTATGAAGCTGTGATATTGTCTATTACTAACATCAAAATAATAGACTTAGTTAAAATTCTATTTAAACGAAGACAAATCAGCTTTGGTCAAAAGTGTAATCATTTAAGCATGTGTGCAAAGTGTTTGTGACAAATCAGCTTTGGCCAGAAATGAAACAATCACTTTAGTTATACACTTGTTAAGTATGCTATACATGAAAGAATTAAATCAGCTTTGGCCAGATATTAAGACATTCACGTTTATAATGCACACTTAACATAGCTTTCGTAATACTTGAACGATAAGTAGATGTATCAAATCAGCTTTGGAAAGAAATGATACATTAGAAGCTCATTCAAGTTAAGCTATTTTGGTTTTGTAAAACATTATCTGATTCTGATTAATTAACTAAGTATTTACAAAAACCAATTATTTAATAGCAAACCACCTGTTAGCGCGGATCGAACTAATGAGGTTTCGAGTGAGATCTCGAGTCCAGTCTCGACTCATCTTGTAACATTATGAGGTCTCGACTCATTAAGGTCTCGAGTCGCAACCTCAGTGTCTCGAGTCGTAATCATGGTCTCGACTACTGTGTTTTATGAGATATCGACTCCATAATGAGGTCTCGAGTCGCAACCATGGTCTCGAGTTGTGAAGATTGAAGCCCTTAGTCGAAACCTCAGTGGTCTCGAGTCGAAACCTTATGGTCTCGAGTCGAAATCGTTGTCTCGAGTTGTAAAGATTTGAGAACACTTATGATTTCGAGTCGAGACCTTGTGGTCTCGAGTCGAGATCTTGGTCTCGGGTCGTTAAAATTGATCTCGAGACTCCTGTTAACAGCTGTTGTTGTGAAAGCATAACTGAAAATTCGAATTCTTAGGGATTTTGAGATATGGTTTCCTGTTTTATTGATGATCTAGTTTTATCAAATATTTTAAAAATTATATCTGTTTATCTTTTAACAGTTTTCGAAAATCTTTAGAGGACAAAATCAGATCAAAACAGGAAAAAAACACTCAATTATCCGAATCATATTCCAAAACATAAGGAATTTTCGAATTTTCCTAAGAACACATGATGAACCCTAAACATAAGAACAAAATTCTAGAACCCGAAACCTGAATTTTTAAGGCTTCTAAAACAGATTTCGGTCATAAAACATAACCCATTTGATTTCGAGTGAACATGTAATTAATCTTTTTCCGAAAACAGGGATTTCGAGTGGTTATATTCGACTCGAAACCGGCTGTGAATTATATGTGGCTTTCAAAATTTCGTTTTCCAGATTTCTATCCCAGAATTTATGGATACGAAAACAGAACCGACTAATCAACATATGCTCTGATACCACATGTTGGATCAGTTCTGTTCTAAACATAATGGAAAACATGAAAACATACCTGTTATAGCAGACAGTGCAGAGAATCCACTGAGAGATGATGCCATGGAGTTCGACATATTTGTCAGTGTGATCTGGTTCCTCCTTAGGGTGCTGACTGATGATGGTGATGATGAAACCGAATAAGGGAGTTCGGTTATGGAGAAGAGGTCGATTATTATGTTATTAGAATTAGGTTATGTGTCTAAGTGTGTCACCTTTTAACCTCTACATAAGTCTCCTTATATAAGCACCCAAGTAACAAACCTAATTAGTTAATAAGGGTAATATGGTCCATCAACAATTAACAACTACTTATTTAATAGGTTGTTATATATTTTGATCTATATAATGTAAATGATTATAATGGTTACTAGATTAAATATTAAGACATAATATATTTAATCTTACATTTTGATGACTATTGAGTCAAATCTTTGGTGATGGTGGTTGGATTATCAAAAGTTTAACATACTAAAGGTTACAAAAAGTATTCGTTTAAAATAATAACATGTAGACTTTTTCTCATTTTAGGGGGATAATTAAAAATGTAGTAATTACATAATAACCCATTTGCAAAAAATATAAAGAAGAACTTTCTTTTAAACTATTCTTAACTTTCACCATTCTAAATAATATTGATTTGACCATTCTTAACTTTCACCATTCTAAATAATATTGATTTGACCGAACATCATAGTGAATTTCATGTAATTTACCATCTTTACCATTAATGGGAAACAACAAACAAGATAGAGGTGATATTTTCTTGCACTTTGATCCACTTTTATTTTCATTTTCCCATCAAATATAAAGTGATAAAAGAGGGTAAAGATTGAGGGGATAACGGGGCACAAGTGGGGTCTTTGAGATCATGTTGGTGCTTTTAAGGTAGACAAATATTTCTCCTTTTTTATTTTGGAATAATTAGTAAAATTAAAAAAAAGAGAGAGAGAGAAATGGTTAGGTTTGCATACATAACCACATCTCACAATGTAAAATTACTTGTTCCACCAAAGTTCTCAAATCCAAACTTAGTGAGATGTCTAGAGCTTTGATACCACTTGACAAGGTTTAGAGATCTATAATTGTCTCAACCCGATGGTAGACAGGGGCGGTTTAGAAAAAAAAAGGGGGGAAAATTAATGAGAACCTCGTATGATTTGGAAAAAAAAAATAGTAAGAATTAGTGAGAATCTATAAAAAAAACCCAGTAAAAAAAGTTATTGGATCCGCCACTTATGGCAGAATTGTGTAATAACAAGAAACAAAGCAAAACAAACAACAAACACATTTAATGTAGCAATAATTTATAGAACATATCTATAGATTCTTAATATCTCCCTTTACCTCGTGATAGTGCATGTGCAACCACAAATCATAAACTCAAGAATCAATGTATTTGCATATAGTGTGCTTTGCTATTTAACATCCCATACATCTTTAATCGTAACTCATACGTCATGCGCTAGCCTTCGTACGTCACTCATATATGCATAACTTCTATCAAATCCATATTTTGTGCTCCACGATATGCCCCAAAAAAAATGTGAGACATTACTCCCGAAAAAAATCAAAACCAAACATATTGTTTTTTTTTTTTTTTTTTTTTTTTTTTTTTTGAAAAGAGAACTTCATTAAACAACGCCAAACCTCAAACCGAGGTGGCCGCAAACAAGCTACATAAAAACAAATTTACACCAATAAGCGAAGAAATAATTGACAAATCAAATGACAATAATATCAAAATCAAATGCTTATATGATTCCGTGAATTGATGCTACCTTTTGAAGCAATGGTAATGGACAATGAAAAGCAACAATGAATGCATAATCATTTCACTATCATGATTGAGAAAAACACGATTATTCTCCATGTTTAAAAGAAAGGCCCACTCAAGACCATTCATTTCCAATGAGAATCTCACATGCTTCACTTCTCCGCCATTAGTCACGAATGTCGGGAGATCTAGCATACGTTATCTTAACTGGAGTTTGGCTCTTGAAGAACTAGAGGCCTTGGAAAAAGAGATGGAAAGTAGGGACCTTACGGAAGATGAGGAGTGGTCTATGGCGGAGAATAGGAAAATTGTGAAAGAATCGGATTATAGGAAGAACTTGGATCTCAAACAAAGATCCCGGGTGAGATGGGCTTTAGACGGGGGATGCGAACTCTAAATTTTTTCACGCATTAATTAACAACAGGAAAGCGTCAAACTCGATTCACGGGCTTAACATCGACGGTGATTGGTGCTCAAAACCCGCTCAGATCAAGAAACAGGTATTCTCCTTTTTTCGTGATAAATTTAGAGAACAATATCATAATCGGCCGGAGCTGGATTGCTCTAACATTAAGAAGATTTCGGAGTCGGATAGCAACGTTCTGATTGAACCGTTTTTGGAGCAAGAAATTAAAGAAGCGGTATTTGAATGTGGAGACGAGAAAGCTCCAGGTCCAGACGGGATGAATTTTAGATTCATAAAACACTTTTGGAGTCTATTTAAGGACGACTTTCGGAGAATCTTTGATTGGTTCTATAATTCAGGAGAGATTAAATTAGGAAGCGGAGCCTCGTTTATCGCTCTAGTGCCTAAAGTTAAAGATCCGGTTTCTCTTGCTAATTACAGACCTATCAATTTGGTGGGAGTCATTAGTAAGGTCATTTCAAAAGTTCTAGCCAATCGATTGAGGAGAGTTCTTGATCTGGTTATTTCGGAGAATCAGTCCGCATTCCTCAAAGGTAGGTATATCTTGGACGGTCCCTTGATCGTTAATGAGATTATCTCGTGGATAAAAAAGAAAAAAAGATAAGGCGTTTATTCTAAAGATCGATTTTGACAAGGCGTATGACAATGTGAACTGGAACTTCGTAGTTAACATTCTTCATCAGATGGGTTTTCATGAGAAATGGTGCTCCTGGATCATGGGAATTCTGAAATCGGCTAGCTCGTCGGTGTTGGTTAACGGTTTACCCACGTTTACGTTTAGATGTGAAAAAGGAATGAGACAAGGAGACCTGCTATCTCCTTTTCTCTTCTTGATAGTGATGGAAGCCCTTTCTGTTATGTTGCAAAATGCAAAGAACGGGGGGATTCTTAAAGGAATATCGACCCCTAACAACGGGCCGGACATATCTCATCTTCTCTATGCGGACGACGCCATAGTTATGGGTGAATGGTCTAGAGGTGAGCTAGTTAACGTGGTGAGAACTCTTCGATGTTTCTTTATATGCTCAGGTCTAAAAATAAATATCGAGAAATCTTATCTGTTTGGTATTGGAGTGGGTTCGGAAGATACCGAGGAAATGGCGAATTTAGTAGGTTGTAAGTATGATAGCCCTCCTTTTAAATACCTCGGCCTTAAAGTTGGAGCTAACATGAACAGGATCTCGAATTGGCAACCAATTATTGATAGTTTTAGAGCTCGCCTCGCTAAGTGGAAATCTCACTTGCTCTCGATTGGAGGTAGAGTGGTGTTAATCAAATCGGTGATGGAAAGTCTCCCAACATATTACTTCTCTCTTTATAAGGCTCCTAAGAAAATTATCTCGGATTTAGAAGCAATGATAAAAAAGTTTCTTTGGGGGGGGGGGGGGGGGGGCTCCGGAGAGGTAAAAAGATGCATTGGGTTGCATGGGAGAAGGTTTCCTGTCATAAGAAGTTCGGAGGTTTGGGATTAAGTAAGCTCGAAGTGTCCAATAAGGCGTTGCTCACTAAATGGGGTTGGAGGTTCAAAACGAAAGAGAATAATGTTTGGAAAAAAGTCATTGTTGCCCTTCATTCTAGCAGATCGGGATGGGAGTGTCTGCCATACAAAAAAAACCCTTTCTGGAGTTTGGAACAACATTGCAAAGATTTTTGTTAAAACTAAAGTGGAAGGTCGTTCGCTTGGATCTTTCATGAAAGGTATAATAGGGCAACGGTG